>JANAVB010000200.1:1158004-1521156 GCA_029216955.1 Iris pallida | reverse complement strand
AGGATTAGTTAGTGGGTCGAATTTAGTGAAAGGGTAATTAAGACATTGGCCTACGACCAATATGTTTTGGAGTTCAAGATGGACTCGGATATGGGTTGACTTCCAATGCTCTCCTATGACCAAGGTTGACCTAACTAGACTTGTCTTGACCTAGAATGACAGAATAGGATTTAATTTGATTTGACTTTACTTCCTAAACGTAGTAGTATACTCTTGTTATCTATAGGTCCTCGAGGCACCGTTCTAGGACTCAGTTGACATATTCTAACCAGATCACAGACGAGTACATTCTCTGATAACTTTTTTCTAATTTATGATAACTGTTATGATTCATTAGTGTAAATATGCTCATCTCCTGACACATGGTTCTCACATTGGTATTCCTTAGATCTCGACGAGATATGTTGCTCCTTGTTACTTGGGATGTATTGTGCAAGCTCCCTTGTAGCTCTTGTATATATGTGGTCACTGATTCTAGAGAAGACTTGCTCCCTTCTCATAGAATCCCGTGCAGTGACGTGTCCTGTTTGGATCCATTCTACCAGTTCGGGTGGGAGAGTAGTAGCGTATGCCTGTGATCAAATCCATCTTACATTCTTGAATAGTGTTAGTCATATACCGCACTTATGACTAGCCAGGCCAGTTCTCTACAGGTTCCCAAGCCGGTCACAAGCTGAAACTACTACTCACACATATTTGATAGATGGCTTACCTTGATTTGTGTACATACCATGATCAGTTCTACTTTTCTGTTCTAGCTCTAGCTCTACAGCTTACCATGCCATGATACATATATGTATACTCCATGATTTCATTGTATATGCTCTATTTACAGTCTTATGGCTTTTATTCTATCTTGAGATCTGTTATGAGATATATGTACTCGTTCCATCCTGACCGGATATGTTGATAAAATTTTAGGAGTAGTTGTGCCCTCATTATTGGACTTCATGATGTTGCTAGCTGAGGTGGATCTAACTATTCTTCTATGTGAGTTGCCTGGTAGTTATCCTTAGTTAGTTTTGTTGTTCCTTCTTTATTTTCCTGTATTATGATCATTGTAGATTCTAGTTGTTCTAGAGATATTGTTATTATTTCTTGTCTTATCTTCCTTGTTTTTGTGATGTGACATAAGTACATTTCTAGTTATGGATCTTTAGATGTTGTAGTTAGTATAGTATACTTGACAGCGCTCTACCGTCGATACTGCGGCATAGGCTGGGCGTGGCCCACGTATTCGTACCCGTATATCCGGGTGCGGGTCATGACAGGGATATAGGGATGCCCCAATGTTACAGATTGTATAAAGAGAAGCTTTAAGATGAACCCTGAACCATGCCTCAAATAAAGATTCAAGAAGGAATGTCTAAGAACATCACAGTACTCATTTTGATATCAAACCCAACAGGAAGATGGGAGTCCCCATGTTGCTGTTGTCATGCTTGACATGAACCCCCTTTCCCTCTCAACCTATACTTGCATAGGTGATACCCTATGCACTCACCTTCCTGCAACAGGAAGCCAAGCCCCAAACTGCTTGTTGTCGAGCCAAGGACCAGTACATGCACAAGGCTTGCACTCTGCAGTGTACAGGGCCAAGTGCTCCTAGCTGACACCCCATACTTGTTTTATGGCTTGCACTCTCATCCCAACCTTTATTTTATGTTTCTTTAGTGCTGTGTAACAATAAGAAAAAATTACTCCAAAGTTTTTGGACCTTGTGTGTAAATTTGTGCTCCTTTATATTATGACAGAGCTATAATTTTTTAATTGGTACCCCTATCTTCTCTCTATACTTAGAATTCATTATGCATCACTAATTCATCTATATACTTAGAATTCATTATGCATCATTAATTCTATAATGTAGAACTATTTACATGATTGTAGTATCATAGCTATCTTATACGGATACTCCTCCAGGGGACTGTGTCCATAATTCATTCCGTACCTGATACGTATCCAACATGACGCTTTCACGACACTCGTGTCGTATCTAGTTTACCCATGTCTAGTGATGACTTGGCTAACTGATGTTATGTGATATTATTCATTTCCCTCCATCTCCTATTTATGATACTGTTTAGTATCAGTACAAACCAAGGATTTATGTATGTGCAAGATAGTAGCTATCTTTTGCTATTTTTTTCCTTTCTAAACTGTATAATTTTAATTGATCTTGATGTGTATATTAGACAATCCAAGGATTTAAAGGAAGAGAAAGATTGTCCAAGTAACTTCTAAACATGATAATGAATTAACTTGTTATGTTGTCGTTTCATTTTGATAGTTTAGTTGAGTTATTATAATCTTCTTATTTTCTTCAGGATATTGTTTTCTTTTCTTTTTTTGGTCAACAAGCTCATTAATTAACTTGTTATGTTGCTTTTGTTCTCTCAGGAACTACATGGAAATGAAGGTGTTGTGAATATAGGAGGGGTGTGCTTCGGCCAAGTTTGCTACTTATTTTTGTTTTATTTTGTATACTTTTTAGTATTTGATGTTTAAGATGTATGAAAACTATATACATTGGTTGGATATGTTTGTGGTTGGATGTTTATGGTGTACGAACATGTATTTGTTAATATAAATGTTGTGTATTAATGTTCTTTGATGCTTGTGATGTTTTGGATTATATTGATATTATGTGTGTTTGATATATAATATCTAATTATAAATAAGAAATTTGTTATACAAAAATTAGCTTCTCTTGACGGTTATAAAATGTCAACAAATATCTGAATTCTGCTACAAAACAATATTTCTTGACGGTTAGTACCCGTCATCTAGGCCGGAGTCAAGAAAAGTTTTTGCCTACGTTGATGGTTTCTAAAAACAACTATCTTGATGGCTAAAAATAGTCAAGAAAATTACTTACTGTGACGGCAAAAAACCGTCAAGAAAAGCTATGCCAGCAATCGTCAAAAAACGGGGGGACTTTTCTTGACTCCGGCCTAGTTGACGGATCTGCAACCGTCAAGATAGCATTTCTTGACGGGGAATCACCGTCAAGAAAAGCCCTTATTCTTGTAGTGGTAGGAAATGGTTATGTGATCAAATCCCATCTTGTACAATCTTGTGAAATCTTGTGAAATCTTGTACAATCTTGTATATGTCCTAACCCGTTTATATAACCATCTCATGCTCTAAATCACAGGTTACTTACAGTTCTTACTTATCATGTATATAGATATTTTCAGTTATCAAATCTCTCTCATTTTTATATATATTTCTTTACAGTCCATGTACCTTACTCTTTTGTTTGCTTTATATTTCCCAACATGATATGAACTGCGTGAGATGTATTGTGCTCGCTCCTGTACTGACTGGAGCTGTTGAAAATATTACAGGTAACCTGGAGATTCACAGCTAGCCTAGAGGACTACTAGAGCTTGGAGTAGATTACTAGTTTATGGTTTAGTTTCACTTTTAGAACTTGTTTGTAATAAGTGGAAATTGAGTTGTATTTGAGATTGTTTGAGATGTTGTTTAGAAGTTTATTTAAGTTGCTTGAGTTTCATATAGTTGTTAGACTCATATGTTATCTTATCATGCTTAGATTGTGATTGAGTATTATCGTATCTTATACTTGTCCGCCATTCGGAGTTGAGATTGTGATAGGTATATTATATAATTGCGTGAGTTGTTGATTAGATAGTGACCTAGAACAGCATTCTACCGCCGATACTGCGGCGTAGGCTGGACGTACCCACTTCTCGTGCCCCTACACTAGGTGCGGGTCGTGACAAAACCCTTATCCAAAATGGCCCAAAATATTTCGGTTCTGACCCTAACAGAACTCGACCAGAACTCAGCCTGAGTTCGGCCCGAGTTCGGTCAAGTTGGTCAAGTTTATTTTTGGTCAATCCTGGATATCTATATCCAACGTTCGAATGCGAGATTTTCGCATCCGAACTCTGCCCAAATTTATTTCATAGAAACACAATAAATAGAGAAGAACTTTCACATTTTCAAATATCTCATATCTCATTCACTTTCTCTTCTTTATATTCCTTAAGAGTTTTCTACGAGCTATACACTTTCATATTTTGCCTATACAACACTTAGCCAAGCTAATATCAGTTCAGTTCAATCTGGAGTTTGGTTTAAAGAGTTGTATCGGAGACTATCTCAGAAAATGTTCTAGGTTTTAAATGCCTTCTGGAGTCGGTCGTGCACTCGTCGCCAAGCACGATATTATTGAAGTTGGTCGTGCACTTGTCCCCAAGTACGGTGTTGTAAGAGTTGCAAGCACTTAGTTATAGCTTGTGCCATAGTGGATTAACATCGAGCAATAGTAATCGAGACTGGACTAGTCCTCCACGAGTGATACCTGTATATATCGTTATGTCACTGAGTTTGATTCTTCTTAACTCTTTTTTTTACTGCTATCCATATATTGATATTCATCTGCTCTTACTTGTTTTGATTAGCCATACTAAATAGTTTTTAAATTATGATATTTATTACGCTTCACACACACATTCTATTCACCCCCCTTAGAGGTGCTCAACTGTCAAACAATTGGTATCAAAGCAGGTTATATATATACATAACCACTTAGAGGTTATATATGGCAACCGTTAAATCTATGCTCAACGGTGAAGTTCAATCCAAAATAGACCTCTACTATTTGATGGAACAAACTATACATATTAGAAAACACGAATGAGTTTCTTTCTTAAGTCACTGGACTTCGATCTTTGGTTGATAGTTATAGACGGTTATAAAAAACCGCCTAGAATAGTGATTGATGGTATTCTAGTAGACAAGCCCCATGATAAGTATACTGAGCATAAAAAGACACAGGCTAATCTAAATGCACGAGCTATTAATGCACTATTTTGTACAATTGACAAAATCGAGTTCAATCGTGTATCTACTTATGCCACATCTAATGAGATTAGGAGACTTCTTGAGGTAACACATGAAGGAACTTTCCAAGTGAAGGAATTCAAGATTAGTAGATTGACACAAGAGTACAAGGCATTCAAGATAAAACTCGGTGAATAAATTACATAGATGTTCACTCGTTTCCTAGATATTACTAATCCTCTACAATCTCTTGGAAATGATTATAGCAACTACAAGAAGATTAGGAAGGTACTATGGGTTCTAACCAAGAACTAGAACCCGAAGGCCACCGCGATCATAGAAGGAAATACTTTACCATGATGGCGTTGGAGACACTTATGGGCAAGCTCATGACCCATAAGCTGGATTTGCAAGACTTTGAAGAGGCAACCCCGAAAGAAAAATCCATAGCCTTCAAATCTCAAGCCAGAAGGGTCATGTAATAATACTGATAATGAAGATTCTGATGGTGATGAACATGCCTTATTAGTCAATAACTTCAAGAAATTCTTAAAGTTTTAGTGATCAAGTCGAAAGAAGAATTATATCCATAAAAAGAACGAAGAAGATACTATCTGCTTTGGATACAAGAAGTCAGGGCACATGAAGGATTGTCCACTAGTAAAAAAATAGCCTGTATGATCGATCAAGATCGAGCAGAAAATAACAACTGGTCGAAAGTACGCAAACACCAGCATCTGGTACGAAAGTGAGGCAGTGAATCAGAAGAGGATGACAGACGCAACAGTAGTACAAATGTCTGTCTTATGGCATATTAAAGGGTATCAGAAAAGCATCTTTACGATGATTTTACATTTGACCAGTTAGAAGATGCGTTCATCGAACTAATTGAAGAGCACAGAAATATATTGGACAAGTATAAGCAGTCTCGTAAGGAGATTAAGGTATACACAACCGAAGTAACAAGATTGTCTAATCTTCTTGAAGATATCAAGGAGACATCTACTACTGGTAACACTGAGGAGATATCTAAGATTAGACTGGACTATCATGACGCTATCCTCACTATAGAAAAGAAAGAAAGAAAGAGACTATGTCAAAATAAATGACATAGAAAAGAAGAGATACTTGGTCACTGCATACAGACTTACGGATATGACTGCTAAATTCGAAGAGTTTTGTGCAATCTCTAAAAAATTGGAGATCAAATTAGGCAAATAGGTCACCCCTATTACACAGCCTAAGGTTTGTCCTAATACTATGCATGTACCACAAAGGACTAAACCAAAGAAAGTACATGTGTAATACGTTTCTCATAACTATGCTTTCACATACAGGTTTTCAAGAAAGTTACGAAAGAAGCATGTCAACACAGAAACAAAGAACACTACTTCAAAAATTACATGCACATATTGTGGTAAATACGGGCACATATCACAGTTTTATAGCGTTAGAAAATTAGTTGACACAAATATGCTTACTTGAATTCCTAAACCTAATCAAGCTGAACCCTTGAAGAAATGGGTAGCAAAGGTTATATCTACTTGTTTTGTAGTTAGACCTTCAACCCTCTCATGATAAAAGCAAATGGATCCTCGATAGTGGATGTTCACGGCATATGACAGGTGATGCATCCTTCTTCTCTACGCTATCGATAAAGAGAGAAGGAAATGTTTTCTTTGGTAATAATCTTAGAGGTAACATTATAGGTAATGGTACTGTTGGTATATATCCCTACCCAAAAATAAAAGACGTTTGTCTAGTCACACACTACACAAAAAGGTCCTTTTGGAACGCTAAAATTCCATTTCAAATAATTTTGGGCACACCTATATCTTGTGCCTATTTATGGGCTGCCAGATTTGTTGGAACAGAATAAAGACGTTCCGGTAAACATTTATTGAAACACTTTTACGGTGTTCCAATATTGGAACACCGATAAAGCATTCCAAAAAAGAGTTCCAACAAAACATTCCAATTTACTTTTTCCTCACTTATTGGAACGGCTAAAAAGAGTTTCAATGTTGGAACAATAGAAACGCGTTCCTAAGAAAGGCATCCCAGAATACTTTTTGCGGTAAATTTTAGAACACCTAAAAGGTGTTCCAGTTTTCAATATATATATATATATATATATATATATATATATATATATATATATATATATATGCCCACATCATTTGAAATTGCACACGTGTAGCTTGAAATAATATATAGCTAGCATAAGTACTATGACTTACAAAACCTGTAGCACTCCAATGAATTTTATAAAAAAGAATAACAATTGATAAAAGCAAAGGTACATAGAATAATAAATACATGTAGAATAGATAAAAACAAAGGCATATAGAATAATAAAGTCAAAATGTCTTACATAAACATTTCATGTTTAATACAACTTTACTAAATTAACTATCATGCTAAAAAAAATTATACAAGAGTTTGAAAATAATTTGAGCAACAATCTTCTCCTCATTCTCTTATTCCTCGTAGCTATTCAAATAGTTGGGAAAATAATTATACGAGATTTTATTCCTCATTCTCTTATTCCCTTCCTCTTAGTTGTCACGGTTGCTTCAAGCTTTGTGACATCTCTCATTGTTGGGATGGCCATCAAGTCTGCAAAGTTGAAAGATCACATAAACAAACATTTAGTAGAGAAAAACAATTCAGAAGAGAAAGAGGAGTTGTTGCTTTTATAAATGAAGTCAAATTAAAAATATTGCTTCACATAACACCCCATTTTGATGAGAGCTGTAGGGTAATGATGGCGATGAACAACACCCAAGCAAGTCTGACGTCAAATTAAACAAGAAAACAAAATGTCATATGTAAGAGGTTGTTGAGTACCTTGAGGTCATTGTACTTCTTTGTCAGTTTCCTTTCAGGACTTTCAGCTGCCAAAGAAAAAGATATTCAAATTTTATAAAATGAGAGAATTTTGAGTAGAGGGAGAGAAGAATAAGTGGCCAACATTTCTCAAGGCAATATGGGTTTTCCCCCTTCTTGGTTGCTTCTCTTTCTTTCTTCATATGTTCAGAAAGAATCTCAGTTTCTGCAGACTTGCGAGGGGCTGACTTTAATTGCTTATATATCCTGAATAAGTGATATGATTAGTGGATTAATAGAATGATAACATACTATAATTCACAAACTAGCAACTCAAATGCAATTGTAGCAGCAATAGGGTCACTATTGCAGTAAATTATGACTCATACAAATTCTCACCAATTTGCAATAGATATTTCATTCATGTCAATCATGAAATAAACATTCAAACTAAACTGCAATGATGTTAAACTATTCAAATGACTTCATTAGACTATTGATTGTATGTCACTGTATTACTCATTTTGAAATAATATCAACTCTCAAAGGGGGAAAAAGATTGTGTCAGCACTAAAACTATTCCTTTTTAAACAGATTATTAAGAGCTAAAAGGGAATCATCACAAAAGCAAGAAGATGAAGAATTTTTGTACAAAAACTAAATTTCTAAAGCCAGTCCATCCATCACGTTAGTTGATCTAGAGGGTAACTTAACAAATCATATATATTAAGCAATTCTTTCTAAATTTTCCTTCAACCCAAGAAATGTGGCTCTTCAGTTCTTAAGTGACATTTGGGTCCTTCAACTTCTTAAGCAACTTTTGAAGTTTCTGAGTTTTCCAGCACACAATCAAATACAGAAGTTAAGAACAGACATGAGTAGCGTAGAACTTAAAATACTTGTTCTATTGATTAGGAAAAATCACCTCTTTTTCAGCAGAAAGTTCAACTTCATACAAAATTTTCTCTTTCTAAACCTACAATGGCAAAAAGAGTAAAAAATTAACAAGTATGCTTCATAACAGGGAACATATGTAGATTAACGAGTAGAGAAGAAAGTAGATAATATGTAAACAAAACTACATTTTTACAGTAATTTTAAATATAGCATATATGAGCCACCAAAACAGAGACATTTTTACAGTAATTTTAAAGGTGGTTCAATTTTCACAAACCATTCTTGATTATCCTACCTGCTAAAAGTCTTGTGAAAATTTGTACTGCTTTTATAAATGAAGCACCCACTTAATCATGTACTTACAACTACTATGAGAATTATCTTTGTCAGAAGCTGATGGTCCTTATAGTAATTCACTATTTAGTTCAATAAAATGTCCTATCTTTAAATATTTATTTTAGTATAACTATTTCTAAAGTAAGTAGCTAGAATATAGATAATAATACTAAGCTATTTTTTTGTTCTAATCTTTATTTCATGGTTTAAAGTATCGGCCGATACCGATCCGATACAGTCGATACCGATACACCGATCCCAAACCGCCGATACTACTGATATTGCCGATACCAATGCTCATAGGAATAGTCCGATACTGATTCCGATATCGATACTATGAACCTTGCTTCATTTCTTTACTGGATTAATATAAGACATTGGCAAGAAGGTTGAAAACAATTTTCCAACTAATAAACACTTCCAATCTGTTGTAATACGGGATATTTTAGCAAATGTCCCAATTACAAATATATAAACTAGCATATACCCCCACTTATTTAAAAAGCTAGCAAATGTCCCCATTTCTTTATATACAACATTTAAAAATTTAAGATATACCCCTACTATTTAACCAAAATTTTGATTATTTTACTCATAATGGGAGCATTTGCTAGTTTTTTTAAATAAATGGAGGTATATGCTAGTTTATATATTTGTAATGAAGGCATTTCCTAAAATTAATATAAATTTCATGTACTTTACCAGTTTAATTTTATGTTCACTGGTCAACATTTTCGGCTGGGGGCAAGGCACAGGTCAGGACTCCAGTTAGCCTATAAAACAACTTCAACAAGCTTTTTATTGAACAATAGCACAAATTCTAGTCTAGTCTTAGGCGCAACCTATATCTCATCTTAGGGAGCACAAGATGAGTAAGAGGGTGCTTTCTCAAAGCTCAGGTCGATAAAAACCCGAATTTAGTGCCTTACACTCATTCTTTAATTAACATAATCTACAGAGACCCCTCAAAAACCTGCGAATTCTGTCTAAGCAATAATGAAATATAGATCAGCAAAACAAGCAGATGAAATTATGAGTTACAAGGTTACAAATACCTGCTGATACAAGCAAGCGTAAAGTCACAATAATACTAAAAACAAAAAGGATTTAACCGACTAACCCTACTTCAGTATATCATTCACGAATTTGGGTCACATCTATGACCTTTTGTTGGATTGTACATGAATAACAAAACACTATATGAAGATATGGGCAATATCAGAGAACTATCTCCATATTTGCTTTCGTTCTACACCACTTCTGTATAACTTCCTCAAGGGCCTGCAAAGACACTCATGTGAGGAATATTAAAGAACTCGTTCTTCTTTAGTTCTTGATCACTTGAATTCATCCATTTCTACTCTAGGAAGGACTCTAATAAAACCTGAATCTCGAAGAAAGTATCGAATGTGTTACTTGCTCACGTATCTTGGCCGCTCGCTAATATATATATATATATATATATATATATATATATATATATATATATATATATATATATATATATATATATATATATATATATAACTATGCAAATTTTGGCCTCTTGCTACTCCCTCTCTTGTTGCATTGAGAATAAGAAGTAGGCATGCAAACCAATTAGTCCACCATTCTAGGAACCACGGATAGTATGATCATAATGACTGCTCTAATTAATATTATAAAAGATAAGCAATGTAAACCACTAACACTCTTGTTACTCCATCTTGTGATCATAATGACATCGTATTATAAAAGGAAGCAATGTGATTCACTTCTTGCCAAAGATGCTAGACTATATCTTGTGATCCATCCATATATATATATATATAGCATTGTAATCCAGTTCAATATCGAAATACATGTTCTCACAACTCTATTTGATGAATGAGAAAAGTGACAAAACCTAATCTTTGTATTACCTCCAAAACATTGTTAGTGCCAAATTTCTTCCTCTACTGGAGCATTTTTGCCCATATTTGCTTTATTTTTTCTATATCAAATTTCATGGCCTTACAAAAATCTGCACCAAAAATAAATAAATCAGCACAATCCATTTGTTTATGGGATATACCTTGAGTGTAGCACCGATTTACGTTATTTACCTAGTAAAATCTATAGACAGAAATGATTAGCATATGAGAATTTATGAGTATAGACAAAAATATCTTCTAGGACACAGTTGATTACTATTAGCAAAAGTTTTATAAATTCGACTAGTCTACGTAGCAATCAAAACTTAATAGATGAAAAGTTTTGTAACGGTTAAAAACTAACCATGGAATGATATATCTTCGAACCTATTAAAGGCTTTTTTGCTTTACAGCTTTCTCCTTCGAAATATTTTGAATCCATAATATGACTCAGTTCACAGACAAGTCATAAAATAGGTATCAAAGAAATGGATATCTATAAAAAAGCATGTTACTTATGAAATAAAGAACAAAGTTTAATATAGCATGTAGTTATTGTTCCATTTTATAGTGTCATTTAGGTCAAAATACTAGTTGTTTAAATGGAAACTAATAGCACACCTAAGACGAGACTGGTACATATGCAATTGTTTCATAATATTTTGGAATTGAATGAAATAATAGTCACCCTTGTTGATTGGTTTACCTACAATAAATAATCTTTTTAATTTATATGTTTTTACAACCTTATGCTTTTGCATCCTTGTCGATTAGTATTTTTATTCAATTTGTCGAATTGAGTGGAAAAAAGAGCCCCAGTCGGTATCGGTATCGACCGCTATTCGGATCAGACATGCCAAACCATATTGGTATCGGCTGTATCAAATCTGTATCGGTCGATACTGCAAACTATGATACAAACTTTGTAATGAGAACATTCTTACAGCCTTCGCCATTCTGTGAAGTATACTTGTTCTCATGTTATATAGTTGAGTTAATAACATCAGGTATGCATATGCTGCATGTGATGCTGCAGATATTTCTAAGAATGCTTAATTTTCATCTTCTACTAACGTCTGTTTGTAGTTCGCAGGGAAGTTGTGTCAATTAATTTCTATTTGTTCTGGCATATAGATTTTCTGTTGGTTACAGTTATTAGTAACGATAGTTTTTGGCTTTGGTGATTCTTACTCACAACTGTGTTCATGTCTGCACATCCCTATTCTATTCGTGGTTTTATCATCTGATAGTTGGTAGAACCATAAACAAACATTTCTTTCCATGAGCAGGCTCTTTGCTCTCAAATATGTTGCTGATGTCGATCAGGTAACTCGCTTATCCGTAGCATTGTTATCTGTGAATTCTCTCGACATCCAGTTCATCTCAGCTTGTATAATAAACCTCTGTTTCTCTGACTACAACTATTACTTTTCTCTGCAGATCATAATGTCTAAACCAGCAGGTGGCCAGCAAGGAGAGATCAACCAGCTAGCATGTATGAAGACTAGTTGGTGTAGTTTGCATTTTGGACCTCTAGAGCTAGAAGTAGTTTTGGTGCGTTCTTTATTGGCACGGTAAGGTTGCAGTAAAAATTTGTTTTCGCTGACTATCAATCTTGTGAAGGACAATTTTCGAGCTGATGTATTTTAAACTATTATTAGTTCAAATTATGGGGTTGGTTTTCAATTCGCAAGTCCTCAGCTGCTTAAAATATACAATATCTGGACTATTGAGTCGAGTTCGACAATTGAACATCAGTTGAATACCAAAAGCCCTAAAGACCAAATTGAACTTTAAAACCTTACAGAGAAGAATTGAGCAATAAGCAGTATTAAGAACTTCATGAAACTTCACCAATCGGTCAATAATCATGAATGACAGTTGAAAGTCAGTTGAAGACCAAAGGCCCTTGAATCAAATTGAAGAACACGTTGGAACCCTACAACACTAGAAATCGATTAATTGTGCAAATTCTAAGCATTAATAAATAAGAATTCCAAGAAAGTTCACCAACAAGTCAAGAACCAAAAATTGCAGTTGAACCTTGAAATCCATATACCAAACATGAATATCAAAGGGATTTTCAAACTAACCTTCAATATATCGAACATCAAAGGGATTTCCAATCATGTCCACCCTAAAATCTGGCATGTACTGCACGAGCGTGTAGTCTATATCTAACTCGATCGTGACTTCCTCATGTTTAGCAATCGACCGTAGAAGATCCTCTTCCCGATCTTGGCCTCCTCCTCTAAATCAGCCATGAGAGAGCAGGATGGGAAGGGGGTGTTAAGGATATTAAAAATAAAGGTTCGAGTTTTATTATGGTGGAGGAAAAGTGGAGGAATCTAAGGTTAGGTTTACGTAGAGAGGAGGAGGAGGAGGAGGAGGTAGATGGTGATAACATTCCTTGTTCTTCTCTGAATATTAGAAGTAGAAGTAAGAGAGGAAGCGGGGGGGGGGGGGGGGGGGGGGGTAAGATGATCAAATCCTAGCCATTTGAGAGAAGAATAATCATACATCTGTGTATGCTAATTTTAGAATGTATTTGGAACGGTATAAAAGCATACCAAAATATTTATTTTTTTCTAAAAATTAAAATAAAATATATTAGGAACACTTTTTCGATCTGGAATGCTTTTATACTGTTCCAGAACCTAGGTACGAAAAATAAGCGTTCCAGATAGAAAAAGGTCCAGTGTTCCTAATTTGCCATTTTGGTGTAGTGACAGAATTGAAACATAACCTATTGAGCATTAGTTATTTAGCAGATAACGGTTATGGTATCAACTTCGTGAAAGATAAATGCTCTATATATGAAATGTCTACTGGTAAACCCGTATATAAAGGAATTAGGAAAGAATATATATATGTTATTTTAGAAAGTACTAACAGTAAATGTAAGTGCAGAGTAGCCAATCAAGATGAAAGCTGGCTATGGCACATGAGGCTAGGACATGCTAACATGGATATTATCTCAAGGCTATCAACTAAGAAACTGGTAAAAGGACTCTTAGAAATTTCCTTCAAGAGAGAGATGGTATCTTTAGATTATGAAAAGAACAAAGCAAGTACGTCATCATTTAAATCCATCAATACTTCAGAAATCTAGCGACGGTGATGACGAAGATGTACGAAACCAATCCAAGGCACCTGAAGATACTGCTACCAACAAGAACAATCTAGAGAGTCTGCCTAAGAAGATGAAATTCATGCCAGACCATCCAGAGGCATTTGTTATAGGTGATATATCCAAGGGAGTAGGTACGCGTTCTTCTACTAGGGACATAGCAGCTAATATAGCTTTCATTTCTCAAGTAGAACCTAAATCGGTAACATATGCTTTTCTTGATAAATTTTTGATTAATGTCATGCTAGAGGAACTTAATCAATTTGATAGAAACCAAGTTGGGAAACTTGTTCCTAAACCTATTGGTCAATCGATTTTTGGTATCAAATGAGTGTTCCAAAATAAACTAAGTGAGGATGGACATGTTCTACCCAATAAAGTACGTCTAGTAGCACAAGGTTATAATCAAGAAGAAAGAATTGATTATGACAAAACTTATGCTCCTGTTGCTAGAGTAGAATCTATTCGCATGTTTTATGCATTCATATGTTTTCAAAATTTCAAACTTTTTCAAATGGATGTTAAGAGTGCATTCTTAATTAGTTTTATAAACGAAGAAATTTTTGTGAAGCAACCCCCTGGTTTTGAGAATTTTCAAAAACCTGATCACATTTTCAAATTAAAAAGGCCCTTTATGGACTCAAACAAGCACTTCATGCTTGGTATGAACGCCTAAGAAATTTTCTACTTGAAAATGATTTTTCAAAAGAAAGGATTGATACAACTTTGTTTATCAAAACTTCAGATGATAGTATTTTACTTGTGCAAATATACGTTAATGACATAATATTTGGTTCTACTAACAAAAACTCTGTCAAGATTTTGCTAAGTGTATGCAAAGTAAGTTTGAGATGAGTATAGTGGGAGAGCTCAACTACTTCCTAGGACTTCAGATCAAACAACACTCGTAGGGAACCTTCATCAATCAAGCCAAGTATACGAATAACTTAGAAGTTTGACTTCGACAACGTAAAGCCTATCGGCACGCCTATGGCTACATCAACTCGACTTGACTTTGATGAAAGTGGAAAACCAGTTGACCAACGTAAGTATCGAGATATGATTGGTAGTTTACTGTATTTAACTACTAGTCGCCCTGATATTATGTTTAGTGTTTGCATCTGTACACGATATCAAGCTAACCCAAAGGAATCATACATATGCGTTGTTAAGCGTATCTTTCGATATCTTAAAGAAACTTCTACTGTCGGCTTATGGTATCCTAAAACTACATCGTTTGACCAAATAGGTTACTTGAATGCTAATTTTAATGGATGCAGAGTCGACTGTAAAAGTACCAACGGTACGTGTCATCTCCTAGGCAAGGCTTTAGTCTCTTGGTTTAGCAAAAAATAAAATTTTGTAGCATTATCAACAACTGAGGCTGAGTATATCACTGTAGGACATTGTTGTGCTCAAATTTTATGAATGAAGAAAACTTTAGAAGACTATAATCTTTACTACACTAAGATTCTAATATTATGTGATAATACTAGCACTATTAATATGACTAAGAACCTGGTATGTCACTCAAGCACTAAGCAAATAGAAATATGTCACCACTTTTTACGTGATCACCAATAATACAAAGATATTTGTCTAGAATTTATTGACACAGATCATCAACTAGCAGATATATTCACAAAACTACTAGCCAAAGATCATTTTAACTATTTGCGTCTCAAGCTAGGCATTCTTGAATTTTTGGAGTCATAATGTGTTATGATTAATAAAAATACTTAAAGCTTAAAATTTACCGATTTATTAATCGAAGTTATTTTGGGTAAAAGTCGAAAGGATCCTTTTGACAACAAGGCATAAAAGCCTAAGCGAGACGGTATCAAGTGTCTTCGGAGTACCGCTAGATGGGATCCGGCCCCTACAGCTAACCCAAGGTAATGGATATTAATTAATCAATGAATTCTAAGTTTTTAGGTAACTTTTATCACTCATTACTCATAATGAACCAACATTAAAGATGGCCGAACTCGGACCGAGTTTGGATCGAGTTCTGTGGGGACATTTTTATATATCCTACAAACCGAAATAGCATCCTTCATCTTCTTCTTCTTCCCCAAATCAGTTGAGAATAGCACCCCAAAAGCCTAAAACGTCAAACCCTAGTCCTGGAAAGCTTCTTGTTAAGGCTTCTCAACCCAAATTTCTTAAATCTACGGTGTTCTGAAGGCTTCCTCTTCCATTTTTGTTCATTTTGAGGTGTAATTCCTTCTATTTCTTTCTCAATTTCATTATGGCACTTAGATTGTTTAAGAGACAAAAAAAAGTAGAGATGCTGCTTCATCATCTACTTTGGAGTATGAACCTGTCAATCTCTTTAGTCCCTCTAGTCCCGATGACGATGATGAATATGATCCGACACTATTTATTTCTCTAGAGAGATCTATTAATTGGTTTGATCATTTTTGTTTATCGTGAAATATGTCCGAGAAAAACAATCAATTTTACTGTTTTATCAGAATATTTCAATACTTTTGAAAATCTTGGTCTTCGTGAATTTTTGGAAGTTTCAAATCCAATTTATGAAAATGTGGTTCGTATGTTTTATTGTAACTTGTAAGATCACCTAGATTGCATTCATTCATCAGTTAGCGGGATGGAATTTGAATTTATTTCTGTCGATTTAAGCGAGTATTTTCAAATACCAAACAATGGTGATGCTCTTGTCGACATAACTAAAGTTCAATTTTCTGACGGTATAACCCTTGAATCTTTTAAAGTCTCGTTGTGTCACCAGATCCGGTTCCTCGGAGACGGCTATATGCACACAACTTGAACAACCATTTTTATGACTTGTATCGCATTATCATTTCATCTTTCTTACAAAGTCGAGATCTACTGACGAGATCACGTATTTGGAATTATCTGCGATGTACCATATTTATTTTGGGATTTTCTTTTCCTTTCCCAAACAATATTGGCGTTCATGATCAACTGTAAGAGGGCAGGCCGTAACCTCCTTTACCCTATGCATCTGACGACAATCCTTCAGAAATTTGCTATTTCTTTGGATTCTTGTCCTATCTCTAGGATGCCTTCAGAGATTCTTAGGTCTAGGAGATTCCCACATCCTCCTGGTGATGCACCACCTCTGTCTGCTCCAACTCCAGCCCCAGCAGACGCTCTAGCTAATATTACAGCCCTTGCAGCCCCGGGTCACACTATCGACGAGCTATATCAACAATTTGATGCTTTTTTCATTCTTCAGGGACAACAGCGTCAAGCCGACATGACTCGTTATAGTGATACTGAGTTTTACCACATCTCTCAGGTTCAGACCTTGAGAAATTCCCTGGCAGACATTCAGTGGACGATGACTCATCAACCTACTACACTGATGCCTATCATTCGTTACCCTTCCTTTGACGGACCGAGACTTGATGATGATCAGACCTTTGCCTATTTCGACTCGATGACTACATACTTTGATCTGACCCAGCCTTCTGCTGATGATGCTGGTGATGTAGACAGTTGATGTGATACTTTTGGACTTAGTATTATGTGGATGTTTTTTATGATGATGATCTTTAGTAGCACATTTATTTATTGTTACATTTTTGGACTCTTTTTCTTCAGTTGTAGTGACACTTTATGATAAGTGTTAGACTATCTTTCTATTATGCAAACTTTTATTTTTTATATACTACTGCTACTGTTAATGTTCTAGTTTCCATACGACTTGAGTTGTGATGTGACTTGTTATTTCATACATTATTTGGTATTACTCTATCATTTCTTTGTTGTTGTTTGGCTCACTAATTGTAGGGGAGCCATCTTTTGATTACATGACAAAGGGGGATGAGTATACCAAAATCAAAATCAAAAGTTTCAAGCTTTCAGACAAGTCATGTATATTTTCAAAGTTATAAGTTATAATATTTTGGTATAGACTCAAAGTTTGTCAATTATCAAAATAAGGGAGATTGTTGGCTCACTTGTCATGATCATACCTGATTTTGATAATTAGCGTCAACTTTGGTCGATACGTAAAATATACACAGCTACAGGTATCAAGTCAGAATGTCTGCACCTACTGCTACAAACATCTCGTCGTCATCAAGAACAAAAAATGATAGAATCAAGATCAAGACTTTTACATATTTCTTTTGTATTTTTATCTTTATTTGAGTTTAGAAAAATATGTAAGATTGATTGGATCGGTACTGGCTAAGCTATTTTTAGTCCATAAAATACAACCTTCCTATCCACAAAATTCCTATCTAATTAAAGTCCACAAACAAATAGCCCAAAACCCATATCCAAAATGGCCCAAAATATTTCTATTCTGACCTTGACAGAACTCGGCCAGAACTCGGACCGAGTTCGGTCAAGTTGTCAATTTTGTGTTTGGTCAATCCTGGATTTCTGTATCCAATGTTCGAATGCGAGATTTCTGCATCCGAACTCTGCTCGAATTCGGTTCATAAAAATTCTATAAATAGAGAAGAACTTTCACATTTTCAAATATCTCATATCTCATTCATTTTCTCTTCTCTCTATTCTTTAAGGGTTTTCTACGAGTTATACACTTTCATATTTAGCCTCTACTACTCTTAGCCAAGCAACTATCAGTTCAGTTCAATCTAGAGTTTGGTTTATAGAGTTGTATCGGAGGCTATCTCAAAAAATGTTCCAGTTTTTAAATACCTTCTGGAGTCAGTCGTGCACTCGTCGTCAAGCACGATATTGTTGAAGTTGGTCGTGCACTTGTCCCCAAGCACGATGTTGTAAGAGTTGCAAGCACTCAGTTAAAGCTTATGCCATAGTGGATTAACATCGAGCAAGAGTACTCGAGACTGGACTAGTCCTCCATGAGAGATACAAGTATATATCGATGTGTCACTGAGTTTGATTCTCCTTAACTCTTTATTTTACTGTAATTCATATATTGATATTCATCTGCTCTTATAGTTTTTAAATTATGATATTTATTCCGCTGCATGCACACACTCTATTCACCCTTCCTCTAGAGGTGCTCAACGGTCCTACAATATGCATATGCATAACGTAAATAAAGGAACTCATAAAATATGCATATGTATAATGTGCATATGTAATACGTACGCAAACTCTCAACTTCCAAAATTTTCACATACCTCCACTTTCGCAAACCTAACAGGCCCTTATAACAATTTTATTCATTTTAAGTATTTTATTCCCATAGGCAAAGGAAAGGATAAGGTACATGTTCTCTTAAAAAATAAAGATCTGAGCACAAGGAACAGAGAGGCATCTGCACTGAGCCTATCAAGTGGTACATGATTCATAAACACGAGGACGGAGACTAGATTTCGGGCACACATTTAAGGGCACATCCCTATGAAGGGACAGCCCAAGGGCCTCCTCTATGCTTAGCTTATCGAGTGATTGGCCCGTTGGAAGAGCCCAATTATAGACATGGACCGACATCGCCGTCATGATCTGGACCCTCCTTACTCCCAAGTTCATACCGCACATATTCTCTGGCCCCTACCGAATGGAATGAAGTCGAAGTTCTTGCCTTTTAGGTCTGCAAACTCGCTCTCTCCTCCCGACAGGAATCGGGCCGGCTTGAATTCTAATGGGTCGGCCCACGATTGTTCATTACGGCCTATATCCCAAGCATTGACGACGATCATGGCATTTTTTGGAATATAATAGCCGCCAAACTCGACGCCCTCGACAGCAGTGCGAGGGAGGATGAGGGGCATCGTGGGGTGGAGGCGGAATGTCTCTTTTACAAGGGCTTGGAAGAATGACATATTAGGGATGTCGGACTCCGATGCGAGCCTGTCGCGGCCCATGACCAAGTCCAGCTCTTGTTGGGCATATTATAGCATGTCTGGGTTACGAATCATCTCTGATAAGGCCCATTCTATAGTGCTCACTACGGTGTCGGTGCCAGCAATAAACATGTCCTAAATGAAGGAGTATAGTTAATGTTTGAACAACATAAGATTTTCAAATCAAGGACAAATGGTAAACTAAGGACTAAGTAAAAGATTCTTCATCAATATTTTTAGTAGTCTCAACCTTATGTTTAACATCAACTAGAATCTCCGATGAAACATAAATGCAACCCAAACTGGCTCTATGACTTTGATCAAGATTTTCAAAATAAATAACGATAGAGAGTTACTTACCGCAAGAACTCCCTTGATGTCGTCGTTAGTGAGCTTCCTGTCGCACTCCTTTAGTCTGAACAATACTGACAACAAATCCTCATCCTTGTCCTCTAAACCAACAGTTAAATCTGTGCAATGTTCCTGCATAATTCCATCCAAGAACCTATCAAGCCTTGTGAAAGTTATCTTCATCTTTGCCACAGTCCCACCCAAGTTGAACCACTTTAGCGAAGGTATGAAATCTCTAACCACGAACTCCCCCATTACTCTAATCAGCTCCATAGATATCTCCTTCAGCACACCCACCCGCCAGGGATTAGGACCAGAAAAGAACCTTTTACCAATGAGTGGGTGTGCCATAATCTCGGTTATGCACTCGTCAATGCATGGTCCTATCTCGACTGCGGACCCTTGTCACGTCGCTAGTCTTGTAATAAGTGATTTTATCTCTTCTTCTCGTGCATGTCTCGAGGCGTCGATAGGTTTTGCAGACAATACGTGCATGGTAGCAACATGCATCAGTAAAATTAAATTGAGTTTCATAAGACAATAGTGAGTACGTCAGTGATACTCATCTTTCATTTCATATTCCATGTAGCGCGTATATATATAAAAAGTAATGCTATGGAACTGATGTAACAGTATATTTTTGGAGCACTGCCACATCAGTATAGCTATGAAGTGTATCAAAAGAAGTATGTATCCATAGCATTATTGTTATACGAATGTATAAGAAAAAAGTTGTTATTTACATATTTTTCGAAACAAGCGCCAGCACGGCCCATACAGAGACATCGAAATGGTGCGCCAGCCAAAGGACATGTACTTTACGCCAGACGTGTAAGGTCGATCGGAGAAGTTGGCATCGTAGGTCTTAAAGAGGAGGGAGGCCAGGGCTGGAGAGGACACTACGACGAAATGGTCGACGCTGGTATGAAGGTGGAGGAGTGGGCCATATTTGAGGGAGAGAGTGTAGAAGGTCTGGTAGGGTTTCGGACCCATCTTTAAGAGGTTGCCTATGATGGGATAGCCTGGTGGGCCTGGGGGTAGGGGATGGAGTTCAAGGTGTTGGGTGGGCTGGTCTGGGCCGGCAGAGGCCCAGGTCAAACCGGGTTTGACCGGGCCCGGTCCGATCGGGCTCAGAGCGTGAGCGATAGCGGGCCGGCCAGGCCGGGCTAACACGGAGGAGGCTTGGCTGGACCCAACTCGGACCCGAGGCCCGGTTTGGGCGGGCCGGGCCTGGACTGGGCCGGTTTAGTAGTAGACCGGTTGGCCCGGTTCGGGTTAGGAAAAAAAATGATTTGCTTTCTTAAATTTTTTTTTTAACCAAATAAAATTTGAATGACCAAGTAAAATAATACATAAACTGCGATAAATGACTAATAGATAAACTGCGATAAATGACTAATACATCATTACAAAGACTCATACAAGATTACTAGTACATGATTTTAATGACTAATATAAGATGCGATTAATGTGGGTACATGATTTTAAATGTCGGCGTAACTTTCCTATACCATGGCTATGGTCCCATTTTATTCGGTTCCTACAATGCAAACATTCAACAAGAACTTTAGTGGTGTATCTTCTTTCAGTACCGTCACTTGCATGACGCTCATCGTAAACTCCGCTAAAATGATGCCAAATTTTCGAATCATCTAGCAGTTTCGGTTGAGGTTGCGATTGTTGATCTTGCGGTTGCTGCGGTAGTTGATCGTTATCTACGATATAAATCGTCTCTTCACATGAGTTTGCTTGTAAAAATTGTAAGATGAAGAAATTGTGGTGTGATAAAGTTTGAAGACTTATGGCCTATTTATAGGTTTTTTGGGGGGCAAATGACCTATTTTTCCTCCCAAAAAAGAGTGGTTATAAGGGTATTTTGGTCATTTTTAGCAAAATGACCAAAATATCCTTCCAACGTTCAAAAAAATAGCCACTAAATCGGGGGTATTTGGATCTTTTACACCCCCAACGGTTACCAACAAAAAAAAAAATCAAAAACCGACCGAAATGGGCCTGGACCGGGCATGTCCTGGTCGGCCCGATCAGACTTGGAGGGTTTTCTCGGCCCGGACCCACGCTCAAACCGGGCCGGGCCGGTCCGGGCTACTAAGTCGGGGATAGAAGACCGGCCCGCACATATAGGAGGCCGGTTCAGGGCCGGTCCGGGTCGTTGACTGTTGGGTTTGTAGCCTTTTGTTTTGGTTTTTAGTCCCACATCGGCTAGAAAGGAATGTGTATCTCTACATATATGAGTCTATTCTCTTTATGGAGATGCACATATAGTACACATGGGTGTGTGCCATGTGGGATTAATTATTAATGGTATAAAGGCCTAATCAACAATTAAGAAGCTGTAAGCTTTTTGCTCTTGGAAATTTATTTCTATGGAGCTAAGCTCCGTAGGAGCTTAGCGACTCAGACTCGGACTCGAACTCGAACTCGGACTCGGACTCGGGCTCGGACTCGGGCTCAAGGGCTCATGAGGCGTAATGTGGCATTTTATTGGCGTACTTTGCACTTAGCACGTCAGCATCGTCGCTAGGCGCATAGTGCGCTTAAGTTACGCTCGTTGCGCGAGCCACTTGCGCGACCACGTTGCGCGGCCCGTTACGCGAGCCCAGTTACGCTGGCCCAGTTACGCAGCCTAGTACGCAGCCCAGTATGCCCAGTACGCGCAGTGTGTGCAGCGTGCGTAGAGTGCGCAGTATGCACAGCGTACGCAGTGTGCGTAGTGTGCGTAGGGTGCGTAAAAGGGGCTGTGTGCGTATGGCTGGCTGCATATTAGAGCGGAAACGGTTGCAGCAGTTGTTGCACGTTCAGGAGTGGTTCTGCCACTACCCTGAAGTTCAGGCAACTGCTTGGCAACCGCCCCGTGGGCTATATATGCAGGTTCTCTCCTCTCTCTCATAGGGTAGTAGTAATCAGAATTCCAGGGAGAAAAACTCTAAGTGTTTTTTAACACAACAGAGTAGTGAGCGTGTTCTTTAACACAAACACTAGTACTTTTTAGTACGTGTGGGTTCTGTTACTTCAAACAGAGAGAGAAGAGTAGAGCCATTGCTAGAGGAGTTCGCCGTCTTCCGAGGAGTCAGAAGAGCAGGAGTGTTCTAAGGTTTTTCGTCAACCTTGCTGGTTCCTGGAAGCTGTTTGCAGAGGGCGAATAAAGCTTTGAGCAACGGTGATAATTCACTCCAGCATTTCTATCTCTCACCTGTCATTCTTCTATTGCCTTTAGCATTTCTGTCAGTATCTTCTTTTTAGAAGGCACTACTGCCAGTTTGCTACGATCACGAAAATTTCTTTAGATTATTCGTGTATTACGATATCTTTTTAGATCTCGTAATTTGCAGAATCCTTCTGGATCTCTGTTGCAAAACCTTCTTTAAGGAATTGTATTTGAAATGTTATCTTTACAACTGTTTCATATTCTTAGTTTTCTATCGAAAAATTGTGTCCCGATAATAACAATCTCAAAGCTTTATTGCTACGATAGAAAACATTAATGCTTCACTCCTAAACACTGACTTCTGTAAGTTAGAGAAGTTTGATAGAGAGCATTATCAAGTCTGTTAGAGGAAGGTTTATCTCACTCTTCAACTCAGAGACGTGGATCACGTGCTTCTTGAAGAGGAACCTACCGTTCCAGATACTGGGTCTGTTGCCGCAATCTCTGCGGCTACTAAACTTCAAGCCAAGTGAAGAAGGGAGAATAGCATTTGCAGGTTGCTTATCCTGAATGCTATGGAGGATTCCCTAGCAGAATCTTATTCTAAGAAGAATATCGCTAGAGACATATGGGAGTCTCTGGAAAAACTCTACGAAGAAGACAAGAACCGCAGTAAAATATTTATGGTTGAAAAATATCACAAGTGGTTCTTTGAGGACGAAAAGTCTATGCTGCCGCAGGTAAAGGAGTTCCTGAAACTGCGACAGAAGCTGGAAGACGAGGCGATGCCCCTCCCCGACAAGTTTGTTATTGGAGGGATTATCTCAAAGCTCCCCCCTGGGTGGAGCAAGTTCTATGCAAACATGCATAGGAAGAAGTTGGAGATCACCCTTGAAGATCTCCTATAGGAAATCTATGTTGAGGACCAGATGCGGGCTCAACTGAAGGTGGACACACTGTCCAAGCAATTGGCTAACGCCAATCTGGTTCAGACCAAGGAACCAAAGGAAAAGCAGGCAGCTTTCCACAGCAAGAAGAAGAACCCTGACAATCTAAAAGTCAAGGAAACTTCTATCAAGAAAAAGAAGCCAAAGTCAGAAATGCCTTGCTTCAAGTGTGGCAAGAAGGGCCACTTTAAGAATGAGTGTAAAGCAAAGACCAAGCAATCAGAGCAAGGAGAGCCTAGTAAGGTATCTATGATCACTGACGTAATTGCTATGATTGCACAGGTTGATGCAGTAAGGACTGACTCTGACTGGTGGGTAGACACTGGAGCCTCCTGCCATGTCTGCTCCAGTAAGGAGTGGTTCACCACCTATTCACCTACTTCTGAAGTGGTTATGATGGCGAACCAAGCATAAGCTGAAGTGCTCGGGATCGGGACGGTGGTGTTGAAGCTGACTTCGGGGAAGTCTCTGACGCTTCAAGGCGTAAAGTACGTACCTGCTATCGCCAAGAACCTGGTCTCGGGAGGCCTACTCTGCAATACATGCCTCAGGATGGACATCAATGCTGGCCAGATGGTGATGTCTATCAAGGGAACATATTTCGGGAAAGCTTTTTATACCGAAGGAATGTTCAAGATTCAGCTTGTAAATCAGTCCAATGTAATTAATGTAATTAATGAAGTCACTCATTCTGCTTATACTCTTGAGTTGTGGCATAATAGGCTAGGACATGTTCATTGTAAACGAATAAACAGAATGTCTAGTCTAGGACTTATCTCCAAATGTGGGGGTAAGGTAGAGAAATGTGAAGTTTGTGCTCAAACGAAGATCACAAGGAAACCCTTTCCTCGGGTTAATCGAAGTACAGATCTTCTGGAGTTGGTTCACTCCGATATCTGTGACTTCAAACAGTTCTCTACAAAGGCCGGAATGAAGTATTTCATAACCTTCATCGATGACTTCTCAAAGTATGCGTTCGTCTACTTGCTGAAGGCTAAAGATGAAGCATTCGAGAAGTTCAAGGAGTTCAGGGCCGAAGCTGAGCGGCAGACTGGACAACAACTCAAAAGTATAAGAAGTGATCGAGGTGGGGAGTACAGGTCTCATGAATTCGCATCGTTCTGCAAAGAACATGGAATTGTCAATGAGACTACGGCTCCGTACTCTCCTCAATCAAACGGAGTAGCTGAGAGGAAGAACAGGACGTTGACAGAAATGATAAATTCAATGTTGTTGACTGCTGGCCTTCCTAACTGCTACTGGGAAGAAGCTGCATTGACGGCCACTTTTATTCTAAATAGAGTGCCTCATGCAACTTCAGACGTTACTCCTCATGAACTCTGGTTCAAGGTCAGACCTAACTTGAATGTCATTCGAGTGTGGGGGTGTCTGGCGTATGTCAAGCTTCCAGATCTAAAGATTCAGAAGCTTGGGACAAGGACTACAAAGACAATCTTCTTGGGGTATGCCGAGAAAAGTGATGCTCGGAGATTTCTTGATATTGAGTCAAATCATATTATTGAATCTCGCGATACAGAATATTTTGAAGACAAGTTTGCAAGGAACAAGAATATTGTTCTTCCGGATGTTCCGGAGAATAATGAGGGTGTACAAGAAACTGAAGTCTTCAATGAAGATGTGGTCCAAGAAGATGTTGTTGTTGAAACAACGGTTGAACCAGAACAAGTTGAGCTGTCAGCTAAGCGTGTGAGGAGACCGAAGGACTTCGGAAGTGACTTTGTCACCTATCATGTGGAAGCAGATCCGCTTACCTATGATGAGGCGATGAAGACCAGAGATGCGGTTTTCTGGAAGGAGGCGATTGACAATGAAATTGATTCCATCACCTCAAATAACACTTGGGTGTTGGTTGATCTTCCTGAAGGAGCGAAACCCATCGGATGCAAATGGATCTTCAAGAAGAAGATGAAAGCATATGGAACTATTGACAAGTTCAAGGCTAGGTTGGTAGCCAAGGGATTTTCTCAGAAGCAGGGGATTGACTATTTTGACACGTATGCTCCAGTAGCCCGGATGACCACCATCAGAATGTTAATTGCTTTCGCAGCAATACATAAGATGGTGATACATCAGATGGATATGAATACGGCTTTCCTAAATGGCGAGCTGACCGAAGAGATTTACATGCAACAGCCAGAGGAATTTGTCATCAGGGGCCTTGAAGACAAAGTCTGCAAGTTGGTGAAATCCTTGTACGGTCTTAAACAGGCTCCCAAGATATGGCATGAGAAATTTGACAAAGTTATAAGGTCAAATGGCTACATGGTCAGCGATACGGACAAGTGTGTTTACACGAAGTTCGCTGAAGGAAGAGGTGTGATCGTTTGTCTGTACGTGGACGACATGCTTATCCTAGGTACGGATATTAGCTATGTCACGGAGACAAAAAAATTTATCTCAAGCAAGTTCAGTATGAAGGACTTGGGGGAAGCTGATGTGATCTTAGGGATCAAGATCATCCGGACAGACACTGGACTAGTGCTGTCACAGTCTCATTATATTGAGAAAATGATCACTCGTTATGGGTATCAAAATCTTCCAGGGATCGATACGCCGTACAGGTGTGATATGAAGCTGAAGCCTAATTCAGGGGAAAGCATCAGGCAGCTGGAGTATGCAAGCGTAATGGGAAGTTTGATGTATGCTACTACTGCCACAAGGCCTGACATAGCTTTCGTCGTGGGAATGCTGAGTCGTTTCATGAGCAACCCAGGTGCTGAACACTGGAAAGCTGTGAAACGGGTTATGAGATATCTCAAGAAGACTCAGACATATGCACTGTACTACATCGGAGATCCGTCGGTAGTGGAAGGCTTCAGTGATGCCAGTTGGTACTTAGAGGTGGAGAGCGAGAGGTCCACAGGTGGATACATTTTCATAATGGATGGAGCTGCTATATCGTGGAAGTCGAAAAAGCAGACTATGCTCTCGCGGTCATCCATAGAATCTGAGTTCTTTGCACTAGATACCGCAGCCGAGGAAGAAGAATGGCTTCGGGAGCTCATGTATGATCTTCCATTGGTTGGTGCGCAAATACCGGCGATACTGATATACTGCGACAACCAGGCGACTGCGGCGGTGGCATCAAATGACCTCTTCAACGGGAAGAAGAGGACTGTGCGGTTGAAGCACAGGGCAGTACACGATCTTATCAAGAGAGGTGTTATTGCAGTGATTGATGTTCGGAGTCAGGAGAACCTGGCGGATCCGTTCACCAAGGGCCTCAAGCGCCAGCTGGTCAATGACACAGCTTGTAAAATGGGCTTGAAGGCATTCTGATATTGTATTATTGTATTCCTACCATAAAGTTTTTATGCTATTAGTTCAAAGATTTATCTACTAGGTATCTAGCTTTTGGTTCAAGGGAGGACCAATAATCGGAAGAATATCAGGAACGGTGGGTACATGTTCTATTGGGCATGGAGAGGTTACGGACCTATAACCACTGTTGTCTACTATTGTTTTCTATGGAAAAAGGTTCCTGTGGAAAGGTTGGCTTAATTGCCTTAATGAGTTCTCAGGCAGAGTGAATGCCTGGTGTACTTTACAGGAGGCACGGTAGAGCAGCACTACAAGGAGTGAAACTCTATGCTACAGTGGGGTGACTCCACAATGAGGTTCCTATATGTGGGGTGCTGCCCAGGAATAGGATAAAGCCTCGGCTTTGCAGGCCAAGTCACAGCGGCGTAGCACCGCAAATAGGCAGTTAGCCTAATGCTGTATATTAAATATAAAGAGGGGTATAGTCAGCACTACAAAGAGGAGGAGTTCCTCATGTTACAGTGGCACGACACCACCATGAGGTACCCTGTTAGGGATAAAGCCTCGGCCTTGCAAGCCATGTCGTTGCGGCGTAACACCGCAAGGGGGTCTAAGGCTTCATGCTGGATAGTTTGGCACTACAAAGAGGCGGTTGCCTCATGCTACTGTAGTATGACACTACGATGAGGTTCCCGGTACGGGGTAAGGCCTCGGCTTTAAGCCATGTCATAGCGGCGTAGCACTGCATGGGAAGCGCAAAGCGCTTCATGCCATGTCTCTTTATAATGAACTCACCTATAGTGTATGACAGAGATATCAGGCCGTCTCTTGAGGGTAAACTTGTAGACACCCAAAATTATACACTGAAATCAGGCTGGCACAGGGCCTTTAATGTGTAGCCAGAAGCACATGTAACTACATTATGTGAGTGGAAAGAATTTCAGCTATGATGCAGAATTCAAGGCTTAGTCCATTCTTGTATTATAGTTTGATTTTTGACCCATGCGGGAAGATTCAAGTCGTAAGCGACATCTCTCCTAATGCATGATGGACAGTTATTGTGGGGAACACTCGTACTCATATATATAGAGATATGTGGGGGATTGTTGGGTTTGTAGCCTTTTGTTTTGGTTTTTAGTCCCACATCGGCTAGAAAGGAATGTGTATCTCTACATATATGAGTCTATTCTCTTTATGGAGATGCACATGTAGTGCACATGGGTGTTTGCCATATGGGATTAATTATTAATGGTATAACGGCTTAATCAACAATTAAGAAGCTGTAAGCTTTTTGCTCTTGGAAATTTATTTCTATGGAGCTAAGCTCCGTAGGAGCTTAGCGACTCGGACTCGGACTCGGACTCGGACTCGGGCTCGGACTCGGGCTCAAGGGCTCAAGGGCTCATGAGGCGTAATGTGGCGTTTTGTTGGCGCACTTTGCACTTAGCACGTCAGCATCGTCGCTAGGCGCATAGTGCGCTTAAGTTGCGCTCATTGCGCGAGCCACTTGCGCGACCACGTTGCGCGGCCCGTTACGCGAGCCCAGTTACGCAGCCCAGTATGCCCAGTACGCATAGTGTGCGCAGCGTACGCAGTGTGCGTAGGGTGCGTAAAAGGGGCTGTGTGCGTATGGCTGGCTGCATATTAGAGCGGGAACGGTTGCAGCAGTTGCTGCACGTTCAGGAGTGGTTCTGCCACTACCCTGAAGTTCAGGCAACTGCTTGGCAACCGTCCCGTGGGCTATATATGCAGGTTCTCTCCTCAGAGGGTAGTAGTAATCAGAATTTCAGGGAGAAAAACTCTAAGTGTTCTTTAACACAACAGTGTAGTGAGCGTGTTCTTTAACACAAACACTAGTACTTTTTAGTACGTGTGGGTTCTGTTACTTCAAACAGAGAGAGAAGAGTAGAGCCATTGCCAGAGGAGTTCGCCGTCTTCCGAGGAGTCAGAAGAGCAGGAGTGTTCCAAGGTTTTCTGTCAACCTTGCTTGTTCCTGGAAGCTGTTCGCAGAGGGCGAATAAAGCTTTGAGCAACGGTGATAATTCACCCCAGCATTTCCATCTCTCACCTGTCATTCTTCTGTTGCCTTTAGCATTTCTGTCAGTATCTTCTTTTTAGAAGGCACTACTGCCAGTTTGCTACGATCACGAAAATCTTTTTAGATTATTCGTGTATTACGATATCTTTTTAGATCTCGTAATTTGCAGAATCCTTCTGGATCTCTGTTGCAAAGTCTTCTTTAAGGAATTGCATTTGAAACGTTGTCTTTACAACTGTTTCATATTCTCAGTTTTCCATCGAAAAATTGTGTTCCGGCAATAACAATGGGCTCGGACCGGCCCGAACCAAATTTGATCGGGCCGGACTCGAGCCAGGGACCGGGCGCCCGACCCACTCAACACCTTGAAATGGAGTGCTGATTGGATTTTGGGTTTGAGAGGAAGTAATGAAGTAAGAGAGAGGCCAATATGACTGTACTAGAAAAGAGGAGATAGAGTGAAGTCATATTTGAATCTTTACTCTCTCTCTCTCTCTCACAGTAATCTTGGATTGAGTGATGTTAAGTCAAGTCGACCTCTGGGGAACTTTGGACTTTCAGCTTAAAAAATGCAGAATAATAAACAATTTATTTGTTTAGAAAAGTTGGAAGCAACACGTTACTAGAATAATAAACAATTTTCTTTTGAGTTTGGTATGCATTGCCGGAAAACAACCCTTCCCTACCCAGGCACGTGGGCGTAGCTGCAATCCTCGTGTGATATTTTCCAAATATAAATCTCTCCAATTAAAAGTACAACTCCCTCCTCCTGGCAGCCGGTTCTCACAATTGTAATTCAGGTTTTTTTATCCAATTCCTCACACAGCAACTCTCACAATTCCCAAATCTACTTATTCCATTCCCTGCACTGCTACATATTCACTTTTTAAATTGTAATTTCAATGTCAGATGAGTGCTATGGTGGGTGATCCTGAGATGAATGTCTTAAGCTTCTCATGAAAATTTTTGATAATCTTTTTCTTCAGCGAAGAGTGAAGAAGGATTCTTCACTACAATGTTTCGGTGAACACGATAATCTTCTACCAGAGGTTTCCCTTCTAAATTGAGAAAGAATGTTCTCCACATTTTCTGTTTGGAACACGTTGTGATCCGAACCAAAACTTTGGTCCATGAGGTACAATATTAAACTGTGTCTATACCTGAGAATTCTCATTTAAAGCATATGAGTCTAGTCCAATATCGTACCTCCTGGGCCAACTCCGGTTCGGATCACACCGGATTTCTAATAAGTGGTTTCAGAACATATGATTACGGAGACTAGTTGAGGAGCTTCTAATTGGTTCGAGAAGATGATACTGAACGTTCATGCATATAATTGGATTATACGAACTCTCTTCTCAATGTGGAGTTAGGAGCATCCTCCATAAGGTTGTCTTGGATGTCAAGAAATTCGCAGGCGGAAGACGAACTAGACCTAATGTTGGAGGCAACTACGCGGATTGATTTAATGGTTTGTCCGGCACGATCAAGATGGTGCAAGACATTATGGTTGACACACAATAGTTGTGTGGATGAATGTCTCGGTTTGGTTATACGATCGAACATGTCGAGATCGATGACAATACATTGATAGGTGCTCGGCTGGTGGAAACGAATAAAGGTAGCATGGGTGCTAAGGTTGTTCGGCTGACAGGAACGAACAAAGGTAGCAGGGGCCCTATGGTTGTTTTGTTGGCTCGAACAAGCAAAGATAACATGGGTGCTAAGGTTGTTCGGCTGACGGGAACGAACAAAGGTAGCAGGGGCCCTATGGTTGTTTTGTTGGCTCGAACAAGCAAAGATAACATGAGTGCTAAGATTGTTCGGCTGCAAAAACGAGCTAAGGTAGAGATTGTTGTATTGTATCCCGTTTCCGGTTGAACCCTCAAAGGAGATGACAATGGAGTTGGTAATTTAGTCCCAATTCAGATAAAATATGGAATCATGATGTGTAGATAATTGAGATCGATTTCCAACACTTTTTTTTCTACTATTACACTGCTTCTGTCATATATAGTGTCATAGTAAAAAAAAGGCAATTTATATAGGCACATCACTTTTTTATGTAGGCTATCCCATTTTTTTTGGGTTATCTACAAGTTTGCCATTGGAAAAACTTATCATGGCTATCCCACTCTTCAGTATAAAAGCCAATTTTTCTAATTTTGTTCTTCTTCTTCCTCAACTCATCCAAGAAGAAGAACAAGAAGAACAAGAAAAAGAAGAAGAGGAAGAAGAAGAAGAACAAAAACAACAAAAATAAGAATTGTGATGGGATTTAAACCCTAATTTTCTTCCTCAACTCATTCTCACTATCTCCAAGTATAATGGGATTTAAACCCTTCTTTTCTTCCCATTTCGAATTTCGATTTCCAATCGACGGAGAAGAAGAAAATGAGAAGAGAACATCCAAAAATTCAACCCTAATTTTTTTCTCATTTTCAATTTTGATGGCACCCAAAAGCTCATCATAATGCACAAACCCTAATATTTGTGGAAACCATAATATTGCTGTTCAACTAGTGTAAACGAGGACTGCCCAATTTTCTGGCAGTCCTATAAACTGAATGGACTGCCAGAAAACTGGACAGTCCTAAGTCACAGCATGTGAAACAAAGGACTGCCCATTTTTCTGGCGGTCCTTACTGTATGTTGGACTGCCAGAAGAATGGGTAGTCCAACTCACAACATGTGTAACTTTGGACTGCCCAACTATCTGACAGTCCAGTCTGTATGTTGGACTGCCAGAAGAATGGGCAGTCCAAAGTTACACATGTTGTGAGTTGGACTGCCCATTCTTCTGGCAGTCCATTCAGTTTGTAAGACTGCCAGAAAATTGGACAGTCCTTGTCGACGCGGAGTTTTCTCATTCGTTCATACTTGGGTTTAATTTAAATGGGTAATTTCCTACTCCGTATGTAGTTTAATTCATTCAAATGGGCTACAAAGAATTGAAATAAACAATGTAATTGATGCTTTAATTTTTTAAATTAATTTCTAGGGTTTTGAAAATAAATTGAGAAAGAGGTTTTGAATTAATTTCTTCAGAAGAGGAGGATGGTAGAGGAGAAGATGTTGGAAATTAGGAGTTGTGGATGAGAAGAGGAAGATGTTGGGGATTGAGGAGAGGTGGAGGAGAAGAGGAAGAAGAAGAAGAAGAAGAGAGGGGTGAGGATTTTGAAGAGAGAGAAGGGATTTTGCAAATGAAGAAAAAAAATAGGTTTTGGAGGGGAGAAAAATTTGGGATAGCCATGATAAAAAATTTAGGCTAGCCTCTTTTAAAAAAAAATTTTTTGGGCTAGCCACAATCTGGACTAGCCTGAATAAGAAAGTGATGTGCCTATATAAATTGCCTAAAAAAAAGAGATTGCCCTTTGCAAGTAAATAACCATTGACTTGTGAGCACGTTGAAAGTACGACAACAAGTGTGATCCTCGTGTCCTTCGTACCTCTACACTTGACATATTTCATACAATAGTGACATTGTTCGGATGACCATGTCCAATAAAACTTCAAAATGATAATAATCTCTCCCATTGCTTGTATATGTGATTGTTCATTAAAGATTAAAGATATTGTCTTATGGACTTGAGATGAGTTTGAATTTTTTTTTTAACTCATAGATATTAGATGTAATTTACTAAATCAAAATTTAGCAATTAAGATAAAGTAACATGAAAGTCGATGCTTATTTCTTTGCAACGAGCCATCTATTTTTTTTTTTTTTTTTTTGAAAACCCACGCATACACACAATTGGGGGATTCGAACCTTGCCGGTCCCTCCGGGTGTCCGCTCTAATACCACTAGACTTGAGAGCTCGGACTCTTTTTTTTTTTCACTATGACACTATATATGACATAGATGCAGAGTAAGAGCGCTTTGTGATTTAAGATGATTTTTTTTCTTATGTGAATAACTTCTGATTGTAGAAAAAGATATAGTTCATGATTTGTCCTTTTTCGATCACTAAGAAGATGTTATAAATCCTGTCACTCATTTTTTTTGTCTTAAGAAGATATGTCTAATCTTTCTTACTGTAGATTTTTTTTTTTAATTTAATAACTCTCTCTCTCTCTCTCTCAAAAACTACTAACCTCATAAAAATTTGGTACAAATAGACCAATAAGAATGAAGTGGAAAATATAAATTACTAAGTAGTAGTAGTAGGTTGTCTAACTTTAAAGAGGTCAAACTACATAATGTTAAGCTTTTGACTATAATTAACTGGTATATATGCACTTGTCTTTTACGTATTTTATACTACTTGGGATGAGTAAACAGCCTGCTTAATTTTACTTTTTCTATACATAATTACATAACTATCCATATTAAATATAATATATAAAAAATTAATTAGTAAATATAGATGATGGCATTTTTAGAATAAAAACTTCCTCGGTGAAACCTACTATCCTCATTATATAGTAGTAAAGATTTATTGGCGTAGGATGTAACTACCTAAATTTGAATTTCCTAATTTGAAAATCAATGTTATAAATTTTTGGGATTTATAAAAATTAATTTTGAATTATTTCTAATTCTGGATATTAATATTTAAATAATTAATTTAATTTCAGAATTTATTTACTTTTAATTAATTTTGGATTTATTTTTAATTATTATTATCAAATAATTAGTTATTATTAAATTTTAGAATTATTTTTATTGATTATTAATATTTGTGAGCCTACCGAGTCTTGGGCTTAGATTGTGGGCTAACTATTCTATTTGCTTACCAAGCATTGTGCTTGGATTGTGAGCTTTTGTTTGGGTTGGGAATATCTTTTTAGCCTAATTATTTAGTTAACCCTAACTAATAGGTTAGTTACTAATTAAGGGATTAGTTAGATATTAGTTACTAACAACCAGATTAGTTAGTGGGTTAGTTAGAGTTGTTAGTAGATTTCACAAATTATTCCTAGATCTATTACATATTACATCATTTTCATTTAGGCTTGGAGAGCACACAACTAATTCCTGTTTAAACATTGGGGACTCTCTAATATTTTATTACAATTTAATCTCTCTCTCTCTCTCTCTCTCTCTCTCTCTCCTGCCTCTCTCTCTCTTGAACGATCAAGCACACCCGTCGCGCGCCACCGTACTCCGGCCGTGCACCGGCAATCCTCCGCTTCGCCAAATCCTCCACCACTCTTTCTCTTAGCTCTGTTCCCCAGGCCACCACCCGCCTCCTTAACTTCCTTACCGTTCCTCTGCCTCCACCGTTGTCCTCCCCAAGCTCTACCCATAACCACCACCGTCCACCACCTGGCCAGCCACCTACTCTGCCTAGCCCTCAACCTACACAGCACCACCACGCCATCTCTGTCTCCACTACCGATCCACTGTCAGCACCACCAGTCTCTGCCAGACCGCTCCTCGTCACCACCGCCAGCGCCACCCAAAGTACCCACAATGCCCACCATCACCAGATCCAACCCGGCGAACCCCTGTCTACCACCACCTCGATTTCAACAACACCAGTACAGCCACCCATCACCGTGCCACAACGCCACCAGCACCACCTAACTCCTCTGTCTACCACCACCACCTAAACCTAATCTCAACCACCAGACTTCTCCAACCCTACTCCGACTAACCCCGACCATCCTACACCACCATCACAGCCCTACACGACCACACGACCACCACCAGTGCTTTCCATCAACCTACTCCGACCATCCAAGGTCACCCACCACCTACACAACCACCCCGACACCCAAGCCACGACCACCATTGTTCCCTATGCTGACCAACTCCACCACTTAGACCTAAACACCATCGCCACTCACCTGGAAGCGCCACCGACCTCAGATCTGACACCAACACTTCAGATCCGGCCACCGCCTAGCCTCGTTGACCGCTTCTGACCTGATCTCGAGAACCTCACCGTCGTTCCAACGACGCCGCGAGTCAACTACACCATGCCAGATCTTAGCAGATCAGATGCCTCGATGAGCGCCGTGCCGTTCTTGCATCCTCGCCGTCCAGCGTCGTCGATCGACCTCTGTGAGACATTGCCACTCTCCTCGCTCGACCCTCCTCTTCCTCTTGTTCTTCTCCTTCTCCTTCTTCTCTTCTTCTTCTTCTTCTGCTTCTTTTTTTACCTTTCCTTCCCTGTTATTAGAATGTCGCCTAAATTATTTTTTCTCCAATGGAGAGAGAAGACCTAGGTTTAGTAAATCCTAACGGGTTTAGGACCCAATCGATGGGTTGTGGGTTAACTCTCTTAACTGTTAATTAATATTGCTTGTGGGCTGGGCTTCAAGCCCACTGTAATTTAATAGATTAATTGGTATTTATTATTTTCTGCATGGGGTGGGCCAGTCCATTAAGGTTGAGACCTATATAAATATTCTCCTATATACCCTATTTGGGCCAGACTTATATATATATATATATATATATTTTTTTATATATATATATATATATATATATATATATATATATATATATATATATATATATATATATATATATATATATATAAAAATATATATATATATATATATATATATATATATATATATATATATATATATATATATATATATATTGCTATATACATATGTATATATTTTGTAGCATGAAATACCTTAGTATATAATAAATATATTAGTTGCTAAATATTATCGTATCTATAAAAAATGTTTTCAAATTTGTTTTGGTAACATGATTGTGCTTCGGAATTCTAAAAGAGATTATCTATATTATCAAATATTATTTTCTAAAATGTTTGTCTGACTAATACAATTAATTTCAAAGTAGTATAAATTATTTTCTATAAATAGATTATAGATATTAGGTAGTGACTTTTCCTTCTATTATCATGTTAATCACTATCTTATCGTGCTTTTCTATGTTGTGTTCGATCTCTTAAATCAACCTACGAGATTATGGACTGCTATGGATTATTTTGGACTTGTTCGGAGATTTTGGTCTTCGGGTTCGATCTTGGACATCTATTGGACATATTGATCTTCGACGACTTATTTGGGACTTATTATTCTGGACTTTAGACTGTGATCTTTTCATGTTGACATGTTCGTGTCGCACACATTAACTTCAGATAACTGAGGCAAGTACTCATGATGATCACTTTTATTTTATGATAGTTACTCTATTTCATGCTTTTAGATGTACATTCCTGATTATCGATATGACTCTTACACGAGATTTGTATTGTGGATTCTATATCATAATTTTCTAATTTTCCATGCTTTCGTGTTTTACCTTGTTAACATTATGATTTAAATCCATGACTATTAGTCGGACGTGAAATACCTTAGTATATATGTCATCAAAATCCTATATATTTTGTAATTCCGTGCCTGACAACTAATCATACACTGCACGTATAATTGAGCCAGACCATATAGATCCTTCAGCCCGAACACATATAGAACGTGGTATTTCAAATAAACTTAGCGTAGTGATAACTTATGCATTCATATTGTGTACATCATATGTTTGATTTTATGCCATGATTAGTCTTACTTCTGTTTCCATATTCCTCAGATCATGATTATCATTATTTCAGTTTTGTTTTCTACTCTGTTACATGCTATACAGCTTCTATCATGTCATGAATAGTAGATCATAAATTGTACTTGCTCTAATCCTTACTGGATAACAACATTTTTAGGCAAGGACTTAGAGAACTGGTGTACTACTTACTATGGTACACCTGAGGCAGATCATGGCTTAGCCGAGGATGCAGGAGACGACATAGCTGTCGATGTGCCACTGGAGGATGCTTAGCTTAGCTTAGTCTTTACTATTTGTCATTTATATTTCTGCTATTAGAACATTTACTGAGTTGTAATAATTCCGAGGATGACTGTACTTGACTATCAAATTTGTCTTCTATGGATTTATCCTTTCCAATTCATATCTACATGCTAGTACTTATGATTGAGTTAGATTTTGGTTATCATGATTTATGTTATTACTGGTTTGAGATTGAATATACTTGAGGATTGACAGCTTCCTACCGCCGACTCTGTAGCCTAGGCTGGATGTGCTTCCACATACTTGTACCCGAACTTACGGGTGCGGGTCGTGATACATTTTTATAGTGGCCCATGCAGGTCCCATCTTCACAATTAATGCAATGTCATAGTGATACTTAGGATTAGAGTATCACTGTGAGCCTGCAACAAAAATGATAGAAAACTTATTATATAGGAAAACTCAATCACAAAATAGGCTGATTTGAATTTGATTATTCTGATCTATTCTGATTAATTTCCATCTAAATTGCTATCCTTCTTGAATAATCTTGTCTGTGTTATACTTAGGATTTTTGTTAATTCTGTCCTATCTTAATTTTTCGGAATGCCTCCGAAGACCCGATCTCATGGCTTGGGAGCAGCTGCATCTTCTGAGCGATCGGCAGCGTCGTCCTCTCAATCTTCTAAGAAGAGATCGACTGAGATTCTTCCTCCACCTTCTGTTATTCCTATAGTTCAGGAGGCGATGTGAGTCGCATCGGAGAGTCTTCCTCCTCCTCCATCTCAGCGAGGAACATATTTTTGTTTATCCTCTGAGAGTGTGCCTGCTGACGGTGCACATATATTCGGCTTCCTCCGTGAGATGATGGAGTCTCAGCGTATTAAGGCTGAGTCCTAGCGGATTCAGGTTGAGGCTCAGAGGGAGCAGAATACCGCTATGCGGGAGAGTGTCGAAAAGGCACATCAGCTAGCCCTTGCTGCACTTGAGAGGTCTACTCCTCCACCCCAGTCCCAACAGACTTCGTAGCAGCATCGGTCCTCTAACCCGAAGGAGGGTGATATTATAGACTTCAAGAAGATGGCTCCTCGGATCTTCAAAGGCACTAAGGGAATCCTGTTTGCTGATGAGTGGCTCGAGGACATCGAGCGTATCATGACACTTGCTAGGATCCCCAAGCATTTGCTGATTGAGGCTATTGGTCTACAGCTTCAGGACATTACCCGTATTTGGTTCCAGAATAAGCCTCGATTAGCGGTTACAGATCTGACTTAGGACCAGTTCAAGGACCTCTTTAAAAAGAACTTATATCCGGAGATTGAAGAAGGAGCTCTGAAGGTGCAGTTCCAGAACTTGGTACATGACAGGCTTTCGATTGATAAGTATGTTGCAGAATTCGATAGGCTGAGCCGATTTATAGATTATATGGTCCAGGAGCCGAAGGTCAAAGCACGCAGATTCTGTCATGGTTTGGCCAGAGAGATTCGAGTTTATATCTCCTCGAGTACCACTACTATTGCTGGGATATTAGCAGAGGCATAAAAGATTGAAGTTGAGCTTGATCTTAGGACCAAGAGGGATCGAGATACATTTGGAGGCAATCATTACCCTAGGCCGACGAAGCATCCTCAGTTTTTGCAGAGGATATTCCAGCCCCAGCAGTCAGTTATATCCCCTATGCAACAACAACCTCAGAAACAGAATCATAATGGCCAACCATGTAGCTACTGCAAGAAGCCGAGACACATTTGGGAGCATTGCAGAAAGAGTCTAGGGATGTGCTTATATTGTGGATCGGATATGCATTAGCTAAGAGTGTCCACTAGCTCGTCCGATTCCAGGGACGGCTCCTACCTAGCCAGCTAGGCCACCAGTGGCACAGCAGCAGATAGGATCTCTTCCCACTCAGCAGTAGTACTTTGCCCAACATCAGCAGAGAGGGGCACCTCAGAAGGGCAAGGCCTTCTCCATGACTACTTTCGAGGAGACTGAGGCACCTGGAGATATGATTACAGGTTCTATTCTCCTTGATTTATATCCAGCTATTACTTTATTTGATTCAGGAGCTACACATAGTTTCATATCTCTAGCATTTGTGTTCAAACATAATATTATAGCATCACCTTTAGATATAAACTGCAAGATCATGATTGGTGGAGGAATTCTTTTAGTAAAAGATCTTTCTGTCCAGCGTCGCATAACCCTGGATGGAAGGGAATTGCACGCTGATCTACTCATAATGCCACTTTTGGGTTTCGTCATCATACTCGGGAAGGATTGGTTGAGTAGAAACTATGCTGCTATTTATTGTCATTGAGGACGTATAGTATTCAGTCCTCTGGGGGAGCCTATGTTTGAATTTGCTAGAGGAGCTGTAGAGCAGAAGCATGATATTCTGTGTGGAGCTATGATCGAAGACAAGGGGTTGCCTCACCCACTCATTACAAATTTTTTTGATTTTTTTTTAGAAGAACTGTCGGAATTGCCGCCTGATAGAGATGTTGATTTCTCTATGGACTTAGTTCCAGGAGCTGAACCGGTAGCAAAGAATGTCTACAGAGTTAATAATCATGAGTTGGTGGAACTGAAGAAGCAAATTGATGTGTTGCTTGAGAAGGGATTTGTCACGACCCGCTCCCGTTTTTGGGATACGAGTACGTGGCCAACTCCAGCCTACGCCACAGCATCGGCGGTAGTTTGCTGTCTATGAAAACAATTGTCCACAACAAGCACGACACGCATATATACCATCCACAACTAAGCCATCAATATTAACCAAAAATATCATATCCAATAGTCTCAATATTTTAAATATCAAATAATCTACTACAACACAGAAAGTCTCGGAAACAAACCGGGATTGCATAAAATAAAACAATTAAACTCTATATCTATAACTACTAACTAATACGAATCCATAAAGAAGGAAATATGCTAATTCGCATCAGTGCTGGAACCGGGTACGCTAGTGACGACAGTGTCTCCAATATACTCACCATTGACCTCGGGGTAAATCTCGTCGTCTAAAGTTGAAAAATAGTTATCCAGTCAGGATTGGAGTAGGATCACCATAACACTACATTACACAATATAGTATACAAGCATGAAGAAACAATAAAAAGGAAATTAAACGAAGATAACTATAGGCATGACATTATATGATAAGAAAATACCTTTGAGATAAGATAACAATATGAAGATGGGCTTGACATACCACTAAGACATGATGACAATAAGAATGTAAACTTGACGAAAGAAGAACAATAGACAATAGAGCAACAATTATTAAGTTACATGTACTGTGTGTTTTAGAATACTTTCAGCATGTAGACGGCTTGGGATATCCGTCAGTCATACGTGTGGTGCATGACTGATATTATGCAATCAATGTATAGGGGGTCTGTATTCAATTCGTTGACCACATGCTTACTTGTTGTATTCCCCCGCCCGAATCACTCACAATACATGTCCATTACTATAAACATTATCACACTATGAACAATGGGAAATAATGAGTAAGACATGAACATGTATGTATACCCTAACGATTATAATTCTCGTACACAATAGTAATCATGAACAATGACAACACGAATCATAAGGGAGTAATAGTGAAAAGATGACACTAATATACATGCAGTATAAATAAAGGAAACATAGGTCATACTGATACTCGCCTTCTCTGATAGATGATGAAATCACAACTCAAGACGTCGTAGTCCAATCTACCCCATCACAAAAACAACCATAAGTTAGATCAACGATTCCCACTCTAAAAATTCTAGAAAGTGGCTAATAGGTTAAACCTAATTAATGATATTCTAATTTAGAATAAACTATCTAAAATTCTATTTTAACCTATTTAAATCTGAAATAAAATCTAAACACAAATATTTGGTCAAGAAAAGTCACTGTTCCAAATTTGGGACCCGTGGCACGCAAATCGAGATATACCGTTGACTAACTAGTCAAATGTTATGATCTCAAAAGTTTGAGTGTCCAACCTAGTATATTTCAGTGCCATGAGTACACTGGGATCGACTGCGCCACAAAATCAAGATTTGCTTAAAAGTTATCGCCATTATGACTAACCGTGACCAAATCGATGAACCGTTGACCAAATCTGAATTCTACAAACAAAATAAAATACTAGATGAAACTATGAATTTATGGAAAAATTATATTTTGTAGATCTCAGTGTCAGCTCTCCAAAACTTCAAACGAATCGCTAATCGGAGTTGGGGATCACTCTGAATTTCGAAAACCGTACGACGCATCGATTTTTGGACAACCGACACTCAAATAATTATCCAGAAATTAGAGAAAAAAATTCCAGATAATAAAGTATATATTTAGAAACCTAACCTCAATACACTTCCAATAAAAAATGGTGCACAGAACGGATATCTAGATCAACGGCAAACACTCCGCGAAGTCGAGGACTCTACTAGAACTCTCCCAAAAAAGGCTGCTGGAATTTCTAGGTTTTACGAATTAACATATATATATATATATATATATATATATATATATATATATATATATATATAGGGAAGGAGAGGCGGTGAGCCACGGTTAGTGGCTCAGACTGCCATGTGGCAGAATCTGAACGGCTCTGGCTCCAGATCCTATTGCTGTGGTGCAGCCGGCTCGGCTCGAGTTCGAGCTCGGCTCAGCTTGGCTATCCAAGTCCGGCTCGGACTCAGAATAATTTGTACCCAGCTGTCCATTAGACTGACAGCTGGGCCCCAGACATACGGGTCACCCTGGTTGACTGGATAGGCTGACTGGGCTGCTGACTGTGTAATTAGTTAATTTAATTACAGAAAATCATTAAAAATTTATTTTAACTCCAAATAAATCCCAAAAAAATTCTAGAAACTATTTCTTGGTGTCTAGAGCCTAGATAAAAAGTTTTGTCTCAAAATCACTTCGTGTGACTCTACAGTAAATCCCAAAAACCTATGGAAAAATAATTTCTATAGGTTTTAATTATCTAAAAATTTCCAAAAATTCCAGAAAATTCTAAAATAGTAAAAGAAAATATTTGGGACTATCTAGGGACCCTAGAAACCATATGTGACCTAATGTTATCATACTTCACCTATAGGCTTAGGTACGCCCCAGTGTGATCCCAAAATCAAATCTTTATTTAATAATAATTCTAACCACTTTATACTTAATAATAATAAAATATAAATATAAATAAAAATTATTATCCAAAATAATTTTTTAATACTAGGAAACCAAATGCTACAAACTACCCCCCTTAAAACATTTTTGTCCTAAAAAATCAAACGTCTCTAATAGCATAATATAAATACATAACTCCTAGAAGCAATCTAACAATAATTCATAAGCTATATCATGGAGAGATAATGACTATCAATATAAAGGAAACTAATTAATAATATTTAATAAACCAATCATTACCAACTAATTAATCAAGCACCCTATCTAACAACTATAACTACGGTAGGCTCTATAAACACAACATCCTCGGGTGTAGGAATCTTAGGCTCTTGGATATATGGGTCAAGTACCCTCTTTAACCTTATGGATCACAATACGCCTTATATCAACCTTTGCTAACTAAAATGAAGGAAATGACATGATTAGAACGGTAGTTACAAACATATCGAAGAAATCACGGACGGAATCAAGCTGGATGCAAATAGGAGACAAGAAGATCCTAAGATAAATTAGACTCATAGGGTTAGAAATCCTATTTTCTGGATGATATAGCCTCCTAACTTCAACTCTATTCGCATGCTCGTAGTAGTACAGCTAACTTAAGTACTACCACGAGTTTGCAACTTTTTACGAAATTGGACCTGCATGGGCCACCATAAAAACTTGTCACGACCCGCTCCCGCTTTTCGGGATACGAGTACGTGGCCAAGTCCAGCCTACGCCACAGCATCGGTGGTAGTACGTTGTCTATGATAACAATGGTCCACAACAAGCACAACACGCATATATATCATCTACAACTAAGCCATCAATATTAACCAAAAATATCATATCCAATAGTCTCAATATTATAAATATCAAATAATCTATTACAACACAGAAAGTCTCGGAAATAAACCGGGATAGTATAAAATAAAACAACTAAACTCTATATCTATAACTACTAACTAAGGCGAATCCATAAGGAAGGAAATATGCTAATTCGCATCAGTACTGGAATCGGGTACGCCAGTGACGTCAGTGTCTCCAAACTACTCACCGTAGACCTCGGGACAAATTTCGTCGTCTAAAGCTGAAAAATAGTTATCCAGTCAGGATTGGAGCAAGATCACCATAACACTATATTACACAATATAGTATACAAGCATGAAGAAACAATAAAAAGGAAATTAAACGAAGATAACTATAGGCATGACATTGTACGATAAGAAAATACCTTTGAGATATGATAATAATATGAAGATGGGCTTGACATAGCACTAAGACATGATGACAATAAGAAGGTAGACTTGACGAAAGAAGAACAATAGACAATAGAGCAACAATTATTAAGTCACGTATACGGTGTTAGGATATCTGTCAGTCATACGTGTGGTGCATGACTTATATTTTGCAATCAATGTATAGGGGGTCTGTATTCAATTCGTTGACCACATGCTTACTTGTTGTATTCCCCCGCCCGACTCACTCACAATACACGTCCATTACTATAAACATTATCAATACGATAAACTGTAAACAATAGAAAACAATGAGTAAGACATGAACATGTATATATACCCTAATGATTCTAATTCTCGTGCACAATAGTAACCATTAACAATGACAACATGAATCATTAGGGAGTAATAATGAAAAGACAACACGAATACACATGCAGTATAAAATAAAGGAAACATAGGTCATACTGATACTTGCCTTCTCCGATAGATGATGAAATTACAACTCAAGACATCGTAGCCCGATCTACCCCGTCACAAAAACAACCATAAGTTAGATCAATGATTCCCACTCTAAAAATTCTAGAAAGTGGCTAATAGGTTGAACCTAATTAATCATATTCTAATTCTAGAATAAACCATCTAAAATCTAATTTTAACCTATTTAAATCTGAAATAAAATCTAAACACAAATGTTTGGCCAAGAAAAGTTACGATTCTCAACGATAGATTTGCGGTCTGGCTATCATCAGGTGAGAATGAAGAAGTGTAAAACCCCTAAATTTCTACTATATTTTTTTATTTTATAAATTAGTACTGATTTCTTTTTTTTATTTTGTATTTGTACGTCGCGCACGCAAAATATTTTTTTTCTCTGTTGCTCGACGAGTGCGAATATGTGCGAGAGCACATATTTTTAGAAAAAAATATTGTTTCTATTTTTTGAGTTTCAAAATAATATATATAATAATTATTTTAGCTATCGTACCAAAAATTTCCAAGTTATTATTTATTTATAAAAAGCCTCTCATTTATACAGTTACAAATAATAAATAATATTTTGCGTCCATACATAAATTTCATAAATATTTTATTAGTTTATTTTTAAATAATAATGTAATTTTTGAAATTATTATTATAAGTATTTTTGAAAATATTTGTGGCAATTTAAATCTTGATTTGATCTTATGGATTCATTTAAATAGTTAAAATAATATCTATGTTTGAAAATTGATTTATCTTATTTGATTTTAAACTAAAAGAAATTAATTAGATTTAAATTGGATTTGTATTTGGATTGAATTTGATTGATTTTAAATTAAGTTGCGACGTAACCCCTATAAGTGAAGTAATTAATTATTTAATATTGCTGACTTTTTAGTAACCCGGTTGTATCGGACCAGCCCAACGTGGCCCAAACCAAATCCAAGCCCATATAGGCATGTGGTATGACCAAGATGACCAGGCAGGCATATTTTTTTAAAGTGTGCAAATGTTTTTAAGATTATTTTAGAAATTGACATATATATTCTAATTATTGAATTAGAGGTAAAAATTATATTTTTATTATTAATAATGTTTTCAATATTGGCACAATTATCTGAACCCAAGTAAGAGTGTGGTAAAATTTACCCATTGGAAAGATTTTATTTTTAATATTTTTATTGTTGTTAAAATTATTCTTGGGAGATTAACTAAGCCCGTCATTTGGTTTAAATATATTGCATTGAGATTGTTTTATTGTAAATTAAATTTATATATATATATATATATATATATATATATATATTTTATTGTATGACCAAGATGACCAGGCAGGCATATTTTTTTAAAGTGTGCAAATGTTTTTAAGATTATTTTAGAAATTGATATATATATTCTAATTATTGAATTAGAGGTAAAAATTATATTTTATTATTAATAATGTTTTCAATATTGGCACAATTATCTGGACCCAAGTAAGAGTGTGGTAAAATTTACCCATTGGAAAGATTTTATTTTTAATATTTTTATTGTTGTTTAAATTATTCTTGGGAGATTAACTAAGCCCGTCATTTGGTTTAAATATATTGCATTGAGATTGTTTTATTGTAAATTAAATTTATATATATATATATATATATATATATATATATATATATATATATATATATATATATATATATATATATATATATATATATGCATATCGGTTTAAATATGTCAACTATTCGCATAAGCAAATATTTAAATTTAATTATTGAATTTTTGGAGATTTTGTGTATATATATGGATATATATAAATATGTCTATATATATATATATATATATATATATATATATACCCTTGAAATGGGGCGGCTACCCAATACCAACCGCAGCACTTGCTGCTTGGGTAAGGTGGGACCCGGCCTCCCCCTTTATTTGCTAAAGCCAGCAGCATAAGCTGCTAGCCGAACCCCCCTTTTAAAGAATCAACAACAGCAACTTGCTTTATATAGCCGACTTTAATCCTCCTCTCTCTCTCTATAAAAACACATACCCCAAACCTTAATCCTCCTCTCTCCTCCTTCCTCCCCCTCTCCCGGCGAGTTCACGCACCCAGCCCGCAGCTCGACAGCGCCACCGTGCGGCGACAGTAATGGCAACAACGAACAACAACCGCAGCAACAAAACTCCGAGGTATACAACTTCACCCATTCAATTTCTCCCTCTCTAGGAGTTCGTTTTTCGTTCCGTAAATTCATGTAGGAAGCCCACCTGACCCTCTTCGAGATCCCCCAAGTGGAGTTCAATATGACCATCTAACTTGCTCGAAAAATCGAGATAAAGTTAGGAAAAAACCAAATTCTGAAACCGTTAAAAACTGAATTGAAACGACAACTTGTCGACCAATTTCCTTGCTGTTCATTTAAATTTTGTAGAAACCAATTGAAGGCGATCACTGTTAACATAAACAAGAACGCAATGCACCTTCTAGATAGTTGTTTCAATAAACGTGCAAAAAGTTATTTGATGTCGAAGATGGAGAAAAACTGTTTTAAAAACAATACAAAATTTTAGAATTTTTTCGATACGGGGTCCGTTCCGACAAACCGGACGACTTGGTCGTGATCCGTAAGAACCAAAAGGCGCATATGGGTGTTGGCGACGTGTTGGAACTGACAGAACTCAGTTTTGTCGTTTGTGCGCGACGAAATCAGTCAGTATCCGTTGAGATACCCCCGTATCGTAAATTTGCAAACTTTGCCCTAACTTCGTGTACAGTCGTCGATTCGAGACGAAACTTGTGCCAACAGGTCTGAATCGAAATTCTGGCTCATCGAAATCCAAAACTGGACATACCGCTGAGTTACTCTCCTCAAACTGAACCCGTAGATATGTAGTTTGATGACTTTAGAGACCACAGACTTTGGCACGCATTTTGGTGCAAAGTGGGTCCAACGACGGGCATCGTTTTGACCCAAAATTACAATTTTGTCCCTGTTCCAGAATTAGACTTTTGGACAGGCGTTTCCTAGGTATATCTTTTACACCGAGTATGTTTTTGATGTTTGTTTCAGCATTCGGGGTTGTTTGGAGATTTTAACGTTTCTTGACTGACATTGTGATTACCTAGACTTGCCACTTTGCACCATCAGGCAAGATACCTTGCAACCTTACTCTGTGATTATTTTACTTTATTTTTCTGTTATTTATTTTCAGTTTCATATATACTGCTCTATGTTTTACATCATTGTGCGTCCAAGTCACACTTGGGTGCAAGCGACCATATCGGTCGTTTTATTTGCTTTTACATTATTTTTGTATTGACTTAGCTTAGTGACTATCCATTGATGATGAGGTATTGGTATATCTCATACGGCCTTGACACATACTTTACCACGTATTGTGAGTCTCATGTAGGACACGTACTCGCGTAGTCGGCCGGCCACCGATACGTATGAGGCGTGCGACGGATAGGAGTAACTGCCAATAGATTGCATGCTAGTAGCCTTGGAAGTTACTAGAGGTACATATGCGTCATGGATATGACTCTAATAGGCATTGGATGGAAAGAACAGTTCCTTAACGTATGGGTCTTATATGCACTGTCCTGATTCCCGGTTATCTCCAATGGGATGTACGGTCCTGATAGCCGGTTATCTCCAGTGGGAGGTACGGTCCTGATAGCCGGTTATCTCCAGTGGAAGATACGGTCCTGATTCCTGATATTCCTGATCCTGCCCATGCGTCAAAGGTTTTTTCTTATTGTATTATCACTGTAGACTAGTTAGGCACCTGATTGCATACATATTTCTTTCTTTATATTATATATCACAGTTTATATGGCATGGTGTTTTCTTATATCTTGTTACGTCCCTCTGAGGACCTGGTTATCTCTCCAGGTGTGTGCTCTTGTCTTTCGCAGGTGTTCTAGCTCTAGCCGTGATCATCGCTATTTCTTCGAGGATGATTGCACTTGGATCGTTTTCGCTTTACTCGCCAAATTTATTTTATTTTCCATGTATTTTTCTCCTACTTGTTGGTAGTGGATTTGTCTCCGTCCAACATATTGTATCAAGACAATTCATTATCATTATATGATATCTTTTATTCATTTATTTTTGTGTGGATGAGATTAGTTATGGTTCTACTGCATTTTACAGCTTATGTATCCATACGAGGCCTATGTACTTCGTATGAATACAGCTGGCATGTCTACGTTTCTAGTCCTACATATTTTGCGTGCGCGACGTACAAATACAAAATAAATGAATACAACTGGCATATCTATTTTTGTATTTGTACGTCCTCCAACCCCCGACTTTTGAACGCATATCAGCAGCAACTACTGCCGCGCCGCCATCGTACGACCACTTGGCCGCTACCACCGCCATGCGATGCACCCCACCGTGCCGCCTCTTGATCGGCCAAACGCGACGGCAGCAGCAGCCAACCTCGGCAGCAACGGCAGCCATGTGAGCGGCAGCGATAGCGTACAGCAGTAGCAGCAGCGGCGTCGTCGCCAACGCCACCAACCGCCACCGACCAGCCCCATGGTCCAATGACCCCCCTACGAACCGCCCAGGCCGCTTTCGTCCTCTCTGATGCGTAACATGGGCTATTCGTGCGTTTTGTCCAAAATCCCGCCGTGACATACGCGAATTCGAGTCCAGAATCGTGTTTCGGGACAACAACTTTGGACGTATTTTCTGGACAATCCGACCGTTAGATTGTCGATCCGTTTCCTCCATCTCAATCTTGGTAGATAACCCTTTACTCACCTAAAGTTTCAACCGTTAATTCGATCGTTTGATAGATCAAAACCGACCTCTAAGTTGACGGTTTAAATTATGTTATTTTTGGACAGTTTCATAGAGCCAACTTCGCGAATTTATTTATCCCTCGTCGAAGCTCATTTGATGAACCACCAACTCCGAAGCATAGCAGGTATAACCAACTTTGACCCATGAAAATTTCAGTTTCATAGGATATCATTTGGTTGGTTGAAATCAACGCCAAAGTTGGTCGTTCAAAATCGTAATTTCCAACATATAAAATTTGGATTTTTGAACTCGGGACATCGGATTCCAAATCCGACACCACCATTGGACTCGTGGCATCGTTCTGGCACAAATTGACATATAATTTGTCAAATTTGGACAACCTTTATCTTGGCACGTTTTTTGGTATAAAGCGGGTCCAACGACGGACACCAAAATTATTATTTTGCCCCTGTGTCTAAAATTGAACTTATGGGTAGGCTATCATAGCTAATTTGACTATTTGGACATGTTGGTGATGTCTGTTTCATCATCTGACAACTTCCGTATATTTTTGCTTCTGTAGTATTATCAAAATTATAATTAATTTATATTATTTTCGAATTTCAGAATCCGTGCATCGAAACTGAGATCAATCGATTACAGTGATCTCATATTGATAAAATTAACAAAGTGACCGTATGGATCGTCAAGATAAGATTGTTAACCTTATGGTTGATCATGTTGTCTTTATTCGCGCGTCGTAGGTTTCGTTGTACGAATTACGAGATACTAACTAAATATTTGAACCAAGAGTTTGTAATCCATATTATTAATGAATAATGATCATAGAGATTAGTGTAACCTAGTTCTATATGGTTTGATTAATAAATGGCTTAGGTAACATAGGTACTACACGACTTAGAACGACCCAAGCTCTCTAGGTAGGAGATTGATATTCATATATATATTTAGTAAATAATATATATTTGTTTGTGATTTGGGGTTGACAGATGATGCACGAAGTATGATTCATTGGTTCATGGACAGTTCAGGTAGATTTTAGTACTGCAGTCTCAGCTTAAATTGGACAAAATTCCAGGCAAGTATACCTTGCCTACTTATACAGTTTATTTTCATGCATTTTCTATATTGTTATTTTTTAGTCATAATTCATATATCACCTACTATTCATGTTCTGTTACTGCTACTTTCTCAATTTGCATGCACGTTCCTTATTTGTTCTTCGTGTGTTACTCTTTACTTCGTATAAGTGTCATGATGATATTTGCTAGTCCTTAGTCTCTGTTCCCTTGAGTTGACTTTGACCTGTAGTCGATATTGATTGCTTGACATTGACCTTGTTACCTCTAGACCGGGAGTGTTCCATGGCATTACGGCATAAAAACTCCTTATAGACTTGTTATTCCATCTCTAGGACTGGGAGCGTCCCATAGTGTTACGGTGTTAGAGACTTGTTATCGACCGGTTATCCCGTCTCTAGGACTGGGAGTGTCCCATGGCATTATGCTAGTAGAGACTTATCTTTTGTCTCAAGATCGGGAGCGTCCTATGGCGTTATGGTATTAAGATGTCTTTATTGATTTGTTTCATGTCTTACTCTTCTCTCTTTCTATGCATGTTATTTACTGTTACATTTGGCATATTTATGTATCTTGCTACGTTCCTCTGAGGACCTGGTGATCTCTCCAGGTTATTTCTGGTTTTCTTCCAGGTAGTTATTGAAAATGCTAGAATAGAAGGATAGATGGGTTGGCAATGGTATCTCCCGTATTCAGGTATTGATAGTGGCATTTTATTATTCTTTCGACTTTTATATTTCATGATGACATCTTCAGCTGTATAGCCTAGTTTTACAAGCTTTACTTTTTATCATGAGCTTGTTTAGATGATTGTGTTAAGGTCTGGCCAAACTTATTAGAAATTATCTATTCTTATATTTATATTCAAGTGGCATCATTGTATTATTGTTTGATCAACATTAATGTAATAGTTCTCACTTGAGATTATTATATGTAGATTGAGATATAGTTGACTTGCCATTTTAGACAGCTTATACGTATTCGAGCTGGGCTGGAGTCCACTCGATACGTAGCTGGCATGTATATGTCTCCTATTCCTATGTATTTTTGGGACTGAGGCATTATCTATTTTTTGGATGGCCCATGCAGGTTGAGTTAGCCGTCTCGGTTATATTACTGTACCGAGCAGGCCTGTGAATATGATTAAACCCTTAGGAATCTCAATCCACAACTGCCTTGATAATTCTTTTAGAGATTTTATTACCGTCCTTGAAATTTGTCTTTACTCTCGACTATTCTTCCTTTGCTTCATCGTGCCATTGGTTCGCATCTCTTTCTATTTCGGAGTGACGAATGATCGTGATTTATAGAAGTTATCAGCAATTCTTAAGTTATAGTATAAGTTATTTTTCTTATTGAATTTGGTTGCTTGATAGATAAGAGGGTATTAGATATGCCATAGATATCTAGTGGTATTAATTTTTACAATTAGTAGACAAGGGTCATAAAATTTTAGGTTAGCATGCATTTGATAGGGTAGTGTAACCAAAGGTGGGTAGACATCCTCGGTATAGAAATAAATAATCAAACTAGGTTACGCTCTTATGGTAGTCACTTGATCAAGAATAGTGTGGTAGCTTTAGTGATTGACCCTGTATAAGAAGAACCTAAACATAGCCTAACCTAATCCACTTACTATATGTATATCAGTTGTATAGTTAGGATGCGACAGAATGGTAGGTATGCTTAGCTTGGTCAGGTAAAAAAGAAAAAAAGAAGAAAGAAAGAGAGACTTATATAATTGTGATAATGATATGGTTAGGAGGACAAGCCTTCAACATGATTATTACAAGACCGCCAGTATTAAGAAGATCGACTAGATATAACCATCTGTAGTTTTACGATAGAGATATGGCAAAACCAAATTGTTTAGGATTGACTATTACTTGAGTTATTAGGAGACACCGTAGTGACCTACCGTATCCCTCTAACTATTCCTAGTTACTCTAGCGTGGTTCTTCGTTAGTGAGCCTTATTTTAATTTCGAGGACGAAATTCTTTTAAGGTGGGTAGATTGTGAGGACCCTGATTTTTGGAAATTATTTTTATTTATTTTATATGATTTCTATTTATTAGATTATTTTTATTCTTAATTATGACTATGGACATACTTTTCTGTAGCTTTGATTTTTGGAGCATAAGAAGCGCCAATCCTTCGTAACGTCCTTCATGAGTTTTAAAGTAGACAAGTCCACCTTCATGTTGATATATCACGTCCCATCCAAACAAGTCCCCTAATATTCTTTTGACTTCGCACAACTTCAAATCAATTTAGGCCATTTGACTAATTACCGTAATTCTAGACCTAACTTCCAACGTAAGTTCGGGATTCGACATTGATCAAACCCATTTGACCCAATATATAGTTTTGACCCATTTTGAGCCTACGACACGCATGCCAAGGGTGTGCCACTAATCGGATTCCCATGTGCTATTTATTTGCAAATGACACAAGAGACTCATTGGATGATTTTTGGATTCGATTTGATTAGAAAATATATTGGGACCTAACTTAGCCAATACCATTCGGTATAGCCATGATTAGGTGGTCATGATCTAGTAGAATTATTGTGAATTATTTTATAGTATTTTGTACACTCAAATAGGCCTACATACAGTTTTGTATGTATTTGATTATATTTATTTATTTAATTGAATTATAGATATATGCTTATAATTGTTTTATATATATTGATGTACAAGATTTATTTATTTATATTTCTAATAGTGTTATATAAGGCTTAGTATATAATTCTTGTAAGTTATGAATTTTATTTTATCCATATAATAAATATATATGATTATTATTATGTAAGGTTATCGACATATTTATATATGATTTTATATATAATATATATATATATATAAAAATATATATATATATATATATATATTATGGGTGGGTGTAACTATATACACTAATAGGTATACTATAAATATTAACATATCTATCTACTATTATATATATATGTATAAATAACAAAAACCCCTAAAACTTAAACCCCTACAGCCTACTTCCTCTGACCCCCGACTTTTGAATGCGCAGCAGCAGCAACTATTACCGCGCTGCCACCGACGACCACTAGGCCGCCACCACCGTCGGACGACGTACCCATCGCGCCGCCACATGATCATCCAACCGCGGCAGCGGGAACAGCCAACCTCGGTAGCAACGACAGCCATGGGGCACAGCAAGTAGCGTGCAGCAGTAGCAGCAGTGACGTTTCCACCAACGCCGCCAACTGGTCTGTCGACCCCCCGACGAATCCCCCCAAGCCGCCTCCGTCCTCTCCGATGCGTAGCACGGACTATTCATGCATTTTTCCTAAAATTTCGTCGTGACGCACGTAAAATCGAGCCCATAATCGTGTTTTGGGACAATAACTTTGGATGCGTTCTGGACAATCCGACCGTTGGATCGTTAATACGTTTTCTCCACCTCAATTCGGTATATACCCTTTACTCACCTAAAGTTTCAACCGTTAATTCGATATTTTGATAGATCAAAACCGGCCACCAAGTTGACGGTTTAAATTACGTTATTTTTGGACAGTTTCGTGGAGCCAACTTTGCGGATTTATTTCTCCATCGTCGAAGATTCGTTTGACAAACCACCAACTCTGAAGCATAGCAGGTATAACCAACTTTGACCCTTGAAAATTTTAGTTTCATAGGATATCGTTTGGTTGGTTGAAATCGACGCCAAAGTTGGCCGCTCGAAATCATAATTTCTATCAAAATAAAACCCTTACAAGTCTACTACAAAATCATAATCTTCAGTTATGATTTCATGATTGAACCCCTTTTATAAATATCATAGGCTTGGCCCTAATCTCGAAGGCACTTCTCATGAATCATGCTCTTATTAAAACTTCTTCCTTCCTCTTTTTTATTTTATTCTCCTCTATCAACTCAATCGTCCTGGAATTTAAATTTCTCCATCTTGTCCTAACTTGGATCTGAAATCTCTAAATCAAAGTTTATGAAATCCTTGAACTTGTTCAAATTACTCTCCTCAAAATTATTCAAAGCTAATACCACTATGTCATGCAGGAACTTATTCTCCATTATAAAATCAACCTTCGGATTTCCTTCACGTACTCCTTCAAATATTATCCTTCTTAAAATTTAAAATTTTCATAAAATCTCTAAATTTTCTATAACTCTAAATCCTTGTGTTCTCTCTGTTCCTAGTCATCCTCTTACCAACATCTTATTCAATTTCGTATCGTCATCGTATTACAGTTAAAATCCATTCTTCATTACTAATTTTCTAAATTAGCATCATAGTCTTAAGGTGAAATATCTCTAGAATTTGTAACCTAAAATTTATCCAAGTTCTCAAAAATTAAGTCGACCTCGAATTTCCTCATCAGTTTGAAATACATCTATGAATTATTACCGTCATAACCATTCATACATACTCCACTGTCGTTCTTACTCAAAACTCTCCTACGTCCTTCTAAACCAATTCATACTCATAATATTTTCCTTAAGTGTAGTCGTCCCCAAATTGATAATATTGGTCTCTTATTTTTATTCTCAATCCCAGTCACATCTCTATCCCAAAATCTATATCAAGGTTCATATTTTATATTCCTACCAAAATCATCATATGATAACAAATTATGTCCTTCGAGCTAGATTTATGATACTTCCTCGGCCTTTCCAAGGTAAAGAGAGGAGAATTTCAAAATTTTCAAAGTGTAACTGTCAGAAGTAGATACGAGATAGTTGATTGATGTAATCAGGACTGAGTTAATTAAGATGAAGAATAATGGTAATACAAAAAAAATAATAAGACGAAGGAATAATGATAAGATAAGAAAATAATGGTAGAAATTATTCTTGCTCATCTAGTAATAAAGAAGAGAACCAATTTAAGAAATGATCTGATAACCATACACGTATGTCCAAAATCATGATACTCAGAATCCTCGCAATGCTAGTAAGCAAGGCTGCGATAATCCATAGAGTCTGCAACTTAGGTACATACCTCTAGAATCATGGTATTTAAAATTTTTGTATTACCGGATGCTTGGCTGTAAAAACGTTAAATTCCCACACCCGAGAAATACATCCAAAATCAGACTGTATATCTTCGCCATGCCAGCTAATATAGCTGTAGAAGACTCTAGATTCCATAACTGAGGCGACCTAGCCCATAAGATTCATCTTGGTAGAAAATCAAGTCAACAATGAACACCAAGAATCAAATTCAATAATGAACAAGGAAAGTAGATAGAAACTGTTTGAATCGAATTTTGAGATAGTTTATAATGAGATTATCAAAGGTCATCACACGAATCTCTCAAGCAATTCTAACTGTAATTGAGTATCCTCTCAACCTAATACCTTACTTCCTATACTCTATCGTAGGCTCGTGGTAGTACAACTAAGTCGCTGCCCTACCAAGATATCGCACAAATGCGAATCTCGACCTGTATGGGCCACCACTAAAAATGTGTCACGACCCGCACCCAGTATAGGATACGAGACGTGGGTACCAGCCTATGCCGCAATGTAGAGGGTAGAACGCTGTTCTAGTCACAATAGCAACTAAACACAACATAATATACTCTCCAAACGGAGGACAATCTCAGAAGATACAACTCAATCACAAACTAGGTAGATAAATGGTACGCTAAGATAGATATGAAATCACAGAGTGCAATACAACCAGAAGAAATAAGTCTAAGTGTTTAACAACACAAAATCCCAACATCTGAATAATACATCTCATGAAATGACAACAGAAAGTAAAGTAAGATAAGCCTAGCAATCTATCATAGGCAATAAGGTAGCATCCTCAGCGCAAACTGGATCCTGCTGAGGGTCCAGGTCACAAGTGTTGTCTAAGCCAGCTCCGTAATAGGTAGGGCAGAACTCCTCCTCATCCTTTGTAATATTTTCAACAGGTCCAGTCAGGACAGAGCGAATACATAACTCTTATGCAGTTCATATCATGGCAGGAAATGTAAAACAAGTAATAGAATAAGATACATGAAATGTTGTAAGAAATGTACGTGAATAGTAAGAGAGATATCTGAAAACAGAGATATATATATGGAAAGTAAGACTATAAGTACATATATAAGTAATTTAGAGCACAAGATGGTTATGTAATCGGAATAGGCTTGCACATGATTATTCTAAGGAAACTCCATTATACGTGAGGGTATAACAGACATGCACATGATTACACTACTTTGGAATTGATCACATAACCACTTCTACTCTCCCGTACCCCAATCAATACACAAGGATCTAGTCATGTTACGTTATTGCACATGAAAGTTTTAAACAGGAAGCACATGTGAACATGAGAGTACATGAGAGCACATGAGTGTACATGAATAATGAGAGCACAAGGAGTACATGATGTTCGTAAAAAGCACATAACATGAAGTACCCGATGCAGCCGAGGGAGATAACATCTCATAAAAAGATCCATATAGTACCAATCCATGATAACAACGTGACAACATCAAGTAAAGTAGTCTAGGTCAAGAATATAAGTCCTAGTAAGTATGAAACTATCAGAGAATATACTCGCCTAATATCCTGAATGACTGATGAGAATAGATGTCAGAACCGGAGTAACTAAGTCCTATTTAGAGCAACATTGGTTACAATGTATTCAATATATGACAAATGAAGTTTATAATGTATTTTACATGATTCTAAGCCATTCTAGGTCAAAGTCAACTCTTGGTCAACTCTGGTCAACATTCTAGTCAAACTAGTCAACTAGTCTAAGGTTTTGGTCCAACTCTAGTCAACTTGTCTGTAGAAGCATGAAAATTTTTAGGCACATCAGCTGTCCACATGCGCCGAGAAGATCACAAAATAGTAAAAGAGTAGCAGTATAAAAGGGCTTTTTATTTCATAAAAGTCTGTTACATGACTCAAGACTCTTTTTGCATAGAAGAATCTTTACAAAGAAGAACTCAAGAAAGCCTAAAGCTACACTTCAGCTAGGCGCATCTCTTCAGCGTCTCAGTCAGGCGCATCATTCAGCGTCTCAGCTAGGCGCATCGTTGCGATGTCACACTCAGGCACATCTCTTCAATGTCTCACTCTGGCATATGTGCTCTGCCTTGACCCGATCAAGTGCTTCGGCTAAAGAAGCAGATTTGAGCATAACAAGAGTGGGCAGCCAACCCCACTCTACCAGGAGGAAGCACTCTCCGAAGCCCAAGGAAGAGGAGAGCACCGTAATTCCGATCTGCGGCTCTTCCAGCATAACAAAGATGGGACTCGAACGTCCCGATCTTTGGATGCAACAGGCGCCTTTGGCCTGCGTCGGGACCCTGCGATCCGACTTTTGGATGTAACAGTCACCTTCATGAGTGTATACGAAGACAACTCGACGCATCTTCACCCTGGGGAGCGTCTTGTCAACAGAATATACTCGAGCAAAGGAGTTCATCTTCGTCGAGAAGTCAAGGGAGAGACAACAAAACTCTCTCAAATTGTTGCTATTTATAGGCCAGGCAAATCAAACCCATGCGCCAAGTGGCAACCTTCCCGAAGTTAGTGCAATGAACTTGCATTTACGATGAATGAATTTTCTCCTTCGAATTCAGCTAAGTCAGAGAGCCATTAATGCCCCGAAGAACTCAACAGATTGACCATGAAGATACGCCATACAACAGATACGCCCATCAGCACCAAGTACCCCGCATGGATGCGCCCAACAAAGTATAGATCTATACGGAACACAGACCTATGCGCCTATGGAGCACAAATCGATGCGCCCACTCGAAGGCTCATCACCACCAAGCAATTAATGTGAAAGTGACAGAGTTGGTAGCACGTCCCCCGAGGACTGAACAGTTGACAGCTTTTTATAAAGAACAAAGCACCGCTGACATCAGAGTCATCATTACTTCCATTGGCATTTACAAGCCACGTGACCGGCCAGCCACTCGCATGCGCCTCCGCAGCCATGCGCCAGAGGATTCGCATGCGCCTCAAAAGCCATGCGCCTCTGACTTACTTCTGATCCCTAAAGACAGAAGTCAAGTCGCAGTACGTGCCTCCCGGCCATGCTACTGAAGCCCCGCATGCGCCTCAAAAAGCCATGCACCCAGACTGGTTCGAGATTCCTAAAGATTACGAGCTAAGTCTTCTCATGCGTCGGATCCCAGGCACAGCTCATCAGATCCTTCCCCACCAAAATCGAGATCTTTGAGCCACGAAAACACACCACGTCCTTTGACTCAGTTCAGCCTATGAAGGGGTGTTAATCACCCAAGATCTCAACAACAGAAAGATCTTCTCTACTGCCACGTGCCAGCCACAAATGCAGCCTGTAGGATTCAACCCACAAATCATGGCGCATCATCCATGTGCCCTCCTTCCGCAGCTTCAGCCACGTGGCATTCCCACGTGCAGGCGCTACCTACATATGCGCGCATGAGCAGCCCAACCTGCTGCTTATAAATAAAGGGATCATTTCCTTCTTCCACATACACAGAGAGATAGACACAGATATGGACGGATAAACAGAGAGACACTCAACATCTTTTTTTTTCCTCCGCTAAGCTCCGGCATCCAGAGCAACCCAGACCTTCAGAGAATCTAAGAATCGTCGTCAGATCGTCAACGGAGTCAACGCATTACCACTCGCTCTATCGCACAAGTACCCAGATAAAACAAAAGTGTACTCCTAGGATTACGTCTAAGTCCTACATTATAACACTGTTCTGTTTGTAATTGAAATTCCAACTCAAAGATTTTAATAGCAAACAAGCTGGCGACTCTGTTGGGGACCTTTTTCTCCTCCGATGAGAAATCTGTGTCACAATCTGACAACGTGAAGGTGGGCTCCTCCCACAAGACACTAGTAGTACGCCTCGATCAACAGGCGTATGAGCAGTTCATCTCTGAAGGCAAAGCGAGTCCTTTGAAGCGGCTGTCGAAGCCCAAGAAGACTCGCCAAACCTGGGTGCGCAAGGTGGAGGCCCCTGGCACCATCACTGAAGGGGATGCGTCGATGCAGCCTATCCTTCTCGCTGACGTCCTCAGCAGCCAGGATGCGCCCACTGCTGCAGCACATCTCTCGAAAAAACGTGGTGCTGACCACATTCCCCAACCATCTTCTTTTCAGTCAAGAAAGTTTGCGACGGAACATGGGCACATCTAATGCCCTGCGCATGAACTCTGGTGCACCGCAGAAGGCCTCTGTCTTTGACAGACTCACTCACTGTCATGGCGAGAATAATTTGGACTCTGAGTACTATGCACCCCAGTGGGCTGGTACGAAGAAGTCCAAGGCGGTACGGGCCATGCGCCTTAAACGTGCTATGTCGACGAAAAACCAGAAGCATGAGCTCACAATCATGCGCGCTGCTGATGGTAAGCTGTACAGGGTTGACTCGGGTGCTTCTGTGCCAGAAACGAGCAGACCCTCAAAGTCCTTGTCTCACTTGGGCGTATCTGCGTTCGCAACCAAGTCGAGCAAGGCAAACTATGTGGTCTTGAACCCCCGTGCCTACATTGGTTGTGCGTCTGAGGCTAGTTCAGGTTACTATAAATATTGTTCCCCCACTATTGATCTGGGCGCATCTTTTGTGCCGGATCAGGGGGCGCAGCATTCACTTGATCACCACGACGCTTGGCTTTGCCATGCGCCTGATGGAGGTAAAAAGGTGGCACTCTTCTCCAATGATCTGCGTAATATGATTATTCACAAACGCCAATCAGGAGAGCCGACCGACAAGCACAATGCGCCCTCACAGGGCATACCTGTGCTGTGGTCACTATCAACTGTTGTTGTAAGACAGCAGTCCCACCACAAAGGTAGTCTGTGTTCCAGTGACTGCAATCGTCAACGCCCCTCTAACGTCGCCTCAGGAAGAAGGCATCAATTGAAGAAGAGCCGGAACTAAAAGTTGCTTCTTGCAACATGGTCTCTAACTCATTGATCCGAAAGGCGACTAGCAACTCCTCGACCTCGTCCTCATCCAAGAGCCAACCGAGGAAGACCAAGGTGACTGTTCCGTCCTTGGGGGTGTTTGAAGGCACCCGGGAAGAAAAAAAATTTCAGAGAAGGTAATAGCTGGGGGTAGTCAAGCCCTTTTTGATCCTCCTCCCGAAGACGAAGATCTCCTCCAGAGCATAACGGGGGGTAGTCAAACCCTTGATGGTCCTCATCCTGAAGATGAAGATATCCTCCAGAGCATAACTGGAGGTAGAAGAAGAATACTAGGAGAATTGGTTCCTCTACAGGAGAGCGAGGCTGAAAGTGAAGCTTCAACCGATCCATCCACTTTCAGTCACATCATGACATTGTATATGATAGGAGGTGGTGATAGAGAGTCAGATGCTCCGCCAGCCGACCTCGTTTAGCACATGGATACTTTGGAAGGGGGACTAAAAACCCTCTCGCCTTCATGTAAATACTGACTCAGGCAGTGTTTGAGATACGGTCAGCTTTGGCCAGAGCACCTTCCACCGCTCCTGACCCAGGAGCCAATGGAGAATCAAGTATACCCCTTCAATAGGTATCCTTGGATACAGATCGTAAGCACCTCGGACGACGGAACCTTCGAATGCTCAACTCCAGGCTGTACCACCTTCTCCAACTCCCAGCTCTACGGAAGGCGTGGTTGAGATGATCCGGGACATGCGTGAACGCTTCGAGTCCAATAATAGACAGGAGGAGCGCTAGAAGATGGGTATCCCGCTACCGTATCCCCTCGAATGGAACAAAGTAATCTATCCTCCCAAGTATAAACCACAAACGTTAACACCATACGATGGAAAGGACTCTCCACGCCATTATCTGACGTACTTCTAGTCTCAAACGGGACATCTCCCGAAGGATGACGCTCTACTCACCAGCCTGTTTGTCGGGGCATTGAAAGGAGTGGCTTACGACTGGTACTGCAGTCTCCCTGACAACTCCATATCTTCTTAGATGACTTGACACACCTCTTTCTCGATCGTTTCTATGACGGAGGAAAAGACATGACGATTGCATCCCTTATAGAGGTGCGGCAGACGGAAAAGGAGACCGTTCGAGCATTCATCGAACGATTCGAAAGGCTTATTTTAGGTTGCCCCCGGGTATGCCAGAACATGCGCTCCTCTCATCCTACAGCATAAACATGCTTCCTGCAGTTAAGCTCTGGCTCAATTCCATGCCTCCTCCCGACTGGAGCTCATTGATTATTGAGGCCGAAGCAGCTGAAAAGAAGGCATGCAATGCTCGCCTTCTGGGAGTCAGTTTTTCTGTCTTCAAGGACAAGGGAAAATGGTCTGCTACCAGCAACCCTAGACGTAAAGCGAAGGGGAAGCAGGCATTGACTGTTAATGCTTCTAAAAATACGCAAGCACCTACTCGGAAGCCTCCGCTTGTACCGAGGCCAACAGAGGTCTACTCCTTCATTGATGAGGACACCTTGCAACTTTTGAGATGTTAAAGCAGGGTGATAAGATTAAATTACCGAATCCGAAGCATCCCGACGAAGTTGGAAAAGTGGACTACCCGAGGTACTATCACTACCGTCGGTTTATCGGACACCCAACTCAGGACTGCTACGTCCTCAAGAATTACATCCAGTGCATGATCAATGCGAATGTCATCTCCGTCGATTACGAGGAGAAGACAGTCTCGGCCAACCTGGTGTCGCTCCAATTCGGCACCTTGTCGCCAACCACAGCACAAGATGGCGTCGTCCCCATCCCAAAGGTGACAATGGAGGTGGTCAACCTACCACCTACCCGTGACAACATGAGTGGACTCAACCCACTCACCACATCTCGGGGAGAGATCATCTGGGTTCACCCATATCTCGTCTCCGAAGTTACTTAACCGGGGGTACGCTCTGCCTCCAAAACCAAGGGCAAGAAGACCATGTCTTTCCACACGATCTCTTCTTGCACGGAAGAGGTACTTCATGTACAAACGCGTTCACAGCAGAACGCCCAACCTGACGAAGCTGCCGTCGAGGTGGTGCCTCCCTGCGCTACCTACTGTCCAAGAAGGGGGCCATCCAGACCCCAGCAGCCAATAAACAGAAGCACGTAGAGGCCCACTTCGACAAGCCTTTGCGAAGAGAAAATGCTTTGGGGCTAGCCAAGCCCCCCCAACTTTGACATACTGACGCAACTTGCCAGTACTCCGGCCCGCTTGTCTCTGTTTGAGCTTCTTCGTCTCTCCAAAGACACATGCGAAGCTCTATGTGAAGCCTTGAAGGATGCTGAGTCCTTCATCAGTCAGGTTAAACAGCCTGAAGATGTCCCAACAACCTGTGCTCACTGTCATTGTACGGAGGAGATTATCCCTAACATAACCTTCACCCAACAAGACATGCTGCTCAAGCACAACCGGCACAATAAGTCGCTGTATTACACAGGGTATGTGGGTTCCATCAAGGTGAAGCGAATCCAAATTGATCTAGGGTCTTCCCTCAGCATCATCCCTAGAACTCTGTTTTCAATATTGGGAATCTCGAAGCACCATCTGGTGCCATCCAACACTACAATCAGCGGTTTCAACGCCAGCAAAAGTAATCGCTAGGGAAAATCTGATTGAAATGTCATATCGGTAATCTCCGAACCGAAGTGACTTGCTATATCGTAGATGCCGACGTCAACTACAAACTCCTACTAGGACGGCCATGGCTGTACGAGTACATGGTTGTACCATCTACACTCCACCAATACATGAAGTACGTGTCCACCAATGGCATCATCCGAACAGAGTTCGCCGGCATTGACCCCTTCAAAGGAGTCGAAGCCTACTTCACTGATGCTACCCTATACAAGTCGTTCGACGAATGGGAAGCCAATAATGCTAATGACAAAGCAGAAATGGCGACGGAGACAGACGTGGAGGCAGAAATGATTGCCAACGCTCCTCTGAAGATTCGACTCAAAGGAAAGCCGCCTCAAACGTTGCCCATGATAATCAAGTTACCTGGAAAAGCACTGACTTCTCTAGGCAGAACATCCGTCGAAGCTCCCTTGAAGATACGGCTCAAGAAAAAACCTTCTCAAACGTCGGCTCCCCTGGTGGCAAAACTGCAGGGGATGGCATCGGTTGCCGAAGGCACAGTTGAGGCACCCATGAAGGTGCGTCTTAAAGGCAAGCCTCCGTAAGCTTCGGCCTCGCTCAAGCTGCAAGAGAAAGCCCACACAGCCCTCTCAGAGTCCAAGGTCAAGTCTGTGCTGAGCTCTCCTGAACCAGCCCCAATGCTCACGGATGAAGAGTTAGGAGAGTACATATCTGCTGACGTAGATGCACCTTCTCTCGACAATGTAATCCTACGAGACAAAATCTCGTATTTTATCAATAATAGAGTATCTTTCAATTATTATAGTCTTCCACATTGGAATGCCATCTATACATTAGATAACGCTCTACGGTCATTACAAACACAAATAACGACCGTCAACCATGTAAATCGAGTAGTCCCGTCCCAAGGAGTCTGTTTTATAGTCCCACCGTGGAACCAGGATGAAGAACCCAACATCTTCGGCAAAGTCAAGCATCACCAAACCTCGTGCCACTCAAGACAGAACCGGATACCGGCATAATACAAGTCTATCGATACACGACAAGGAAAATTACCTTATCCAAAAGATGGGTTACGATCTGAAAAGTAACAAGGGCCTGAACTACGACAAGGGCCTGCGTCTTCCTCTCCGGCTCCCAACACTGAAGGAAAGCCATATAACTACTATCATCATACTCGACGGGGAGAGGACTGGGATGGTGGGCATGTCACGCTGCCGGCAACTCCAGAGAGTTCGGAAGCAGAAAAAGTGGAGCACTCACACTCATCTGAAGCATCAACTTAGGATTTGACACCAGTATCGGCCCAATCTTCAGGAAGGTGCTATCAATCAACATGGCACTGTACAATCTCGAGAGGAGAAGGCGAAGACCAAACGCCGAAATTCTTCGAGAAAGAACGTTTGCTCAATGCCTAGGAGCGCAGTAGGAGTCTCATTTTGATTACGTGAACCACCTACCGAAGATGAAGTCGAACAGATCGACCTTGGGATGGATCTCTTCCAAACCTATCTTCATCAACAAGAGTCAAAGGGATTGACGGGAGTCTTTAGTCAATTAGCCAAAGAATATATCAACATCTTCTCCTGGAGCTACGAAGATATGCCGGAACTTGATCCCCAGATTGCGATGCATAGGGTTAACATTACATGATGCCAAGCCTATAAAGCAGCAACAACGACGTTTTCGTCCTGACATCATGAACGCTATCGATCAAGAGGTGGATAAACTCCTGACCAATGGGTTCATCCGTGAAGAACAACATCCTGATTGGGTGGCCAATGTCGTCCATGTCAAAAAAAATGGGAAGATACGAGTCTGCATCGACTTCAGAGATCTCAATGCTTGCCCGAAAGACGAACCACTTCCAACACTAACGTGATGATAGACAATACATGTGGCTTTGAACGCATATCTTTCATGGACGGGTATTCGGGCTACAACCAGATCAAAATTTCCCCAATGACGCAAAACCACGTCATTCAGACTCCAAAAGGGTTTTCTGCTACACAGTAAAGCCCTTTGTTTGAAGAACGCTGGTGCTACGTACCAACGAGCCATGAGTACCATCTTATCAACATCTAACGCAAAATAGTTGAATGCTATGTTGATGATATCGCTATCAAGAGTCGTCTCAAAGGTGATCACGTACAAGACCTAAGGGACAGTCTTCGATCTCATGCGAGCGCATCAACTCAGATGAACCCGCTAAATCCTTCCTTGGAGTTTCTAGAGGAAAGTTCTTGGACTTTATTATCATGGCGAAAGGCATTCATGTCGATCCCGAGAAGACCAAAGCCATCCTTGACATGAACCCTCCGAAGAACCTCTGAGAACTTTGAGGCCTGCAAGGGCGTCTTGCATACATCAGAAGGTTTATACCAAACCTTTTCGAAAAATGTCAACCCTGCACCATCTCATGAAGAAGGGAGTCTCCTACGTCTGGACAGAAGAATCCCAGAAAGCTTTCGATGATAAAAAAGCTTACCTGACGAGCCGCCAGTCCTGGTGGCACCCGTCACAGGCAAACCATTTCTCCTCTACGTCGTGCCATGGATCATTCCTCGGCGCTTTGTTGGCTCAAAACAACGATGCAGGCTGCGAGCAAGCTATCTACTACCTTAGTAGGATAATGATTGGGGCCGAACACCGATACACCCTGTCGAAAAGGAATATTTGGCTTTGGTGTTCGCTATCCAGAAGACTCGCCATTATGTTTCGAGCCAGACAATTCATGTCATCTCCCGAGTCAATCCACTCAGGGTTCTCATGACGAAGCTGGGATCATTGAACTCTCGACTAGCTACATGGACAATCCTGTTGACACGTATAACATGGTATTCGTCCCACAGAAAGCCGTTAAGGGTCAAGCTCTAGCCGACTTTTTAGCCGTGCATTCGATCCAGAGTCCTCCGACTCTATGAAGACATCCCGGATGAAGTCCAAGAATCAAACGTCGCTGAAGAAAACTCCATCTAGCGGGTATTTTTTGATGGTGCATCGAGAACAGGCCAAAGGCCAAATCATCGCAGGAGTGGGGGGTGGTCTTAGTCTCCCCCGATCAGCTGGTCGTCCAGCGTGCTACTCCCTTCGAAGCCGTGTTCCAATAATGTTGTCGAGTACAACACTTTCATCATGGGACTCAGCTGGCGCAACAACTGGGGTGGATCATTTGGAAGCTTATGGAGACTAAAACTCGTCGTTAACCAGATCCAAGGGCAATACGAAGTTCGCCATAAAGATATGGTTCCTTACCATGAGGTTGTATTGAAGATTATCTAATCTTCACAAGTTCTTCATAAAACACGTACCTCGGCTACAAAAACCTGGAGGCTGATGCTCTGGCTGGCCTCGCAGCTTCATTAGCAGCACCCTCGGGACTCAACACTACGTCACGATAGTTGGTCGGACTTGGTCGTCCTAAAATAACCTATGCACTCAAATGGCCCATGCCACCCGACAAGTACCGGTGTTAATGTCCGAGACTGGAGGTTCCCGTTCATCGACTTCGCTGTTACGGAATTCTCCCGGAAGACCCAAAAGAAGCCGTCTCGGTCAGGAGGCGTTTCCTTCGATTCTATTATGATACAGCTACTAAAATGCTGTACCGACGCTCCTACGATGGACTTTCTCCTTCGATGTTATCACGAAGAAGCTGTCGAAGCCCTTCGAGAAGGCATGACGGAACTTGCGGAGTTCACCAACCCGGGCCTAAGGTTACAGGTTAGACTGCGACGCATGGGTTACTACTGGCAACCATGTCAGCCGACGCCGTCAACTATGCTAAAAGGTGCTACGCTTGCCAGCTTTACGCCGACTTTCCATACACCATCAGAACCACTACATCTTATGTCCCTCCTGGCCCTTTAAAGCTTGGGGCATAGACATTATAGGACCTATCACCCTCCATCAAGGGGGCACCGCTTCATCCTAGCCAAAGACCTTTCCGTTGTCAATTAGTGGTTCCCACCTCCACTCTAATAAGCTTCCTGTCCTGCTTAGGTCACATTCTTAGCCACGCACGGTCTTCAGCTATCTTTGCTTGTTGACTCTCTGTGCCACAATCTCTATATACATTATTTTTTATTTGGAGTGTGTGGGGGAGCTCCTTCATCAGCTTCGCTACAGCGCCTTGAGTACTAAAAAGGTTATGAGCGGCTCCTTTAGGTAGGCATTTCACTACTTCTTCAAATGGACAGAAGCAGTTCTACCGCGGAAGTGAAAAGCTCTAGGGTGATCAGCTTCATCAAGCATCATGTCATCTACCGTTTCGGGATACCCCATAGGATTATCCATGAAACGTTCCACAGTTCATCAGCCATGCTTTCAACAAATTCTGTGACAAGAATCGTATTCAGAATGTGGCACAACCGCCCTACAATCTGGAAGCAAAGGATTGGCCGAGGCTTTAAAATACTATCGTCAGGCTACTCAAAAAGGTCGTGTCATCCAACAAAACGACTGGGACAACAAAGCTCGGCGAATGCCTTTGGGCCTACCGTACAATGGTACGGACTCCGACGGGCACACACCATTCTCCTTAGTCTACGGGAGCGAAAGGTACTGCCTCTCGAGATCCAGATACCCTCACTCCTTGTAGAGATCAACAACCAATTGATAGAGAGGACAATCAAGTCGTCGTCTGCGAGAATTGGAGGCACTTGACGAAAAAGTCTCCTAGCTCAACAGCGTATTGAAACTCTATAAGCCCGTATATCACAGGCATTAACAAAAAGGTCAAGCAGAGAACTTTCCAAGTAGGCGACCTGGTCCTGCAGTCAGGAGGCCGATGGTGTTGACTCATAAAACACCAGAAAAGTTCGAGCCCAAGTGGGGGGACCTTTCATCATAGAGAGGTATACTCAAAACGGTGCTTACCGCCTCGCCCGACCAAATGGGGACGTTCATGATGCCCATCACGGTAATTCCTGAAGAAGTACTACTCCTGACATCCTGATATGTACTTCCATTTTACCTAGCAAGGGAATCAGGGACCTGATCATCAGAGTTCAACATACACCTCCCTTTCATAAAATCCTATGCTTTCGGAACCCAATTGTTCTGTTGCATTCTATCTCCAGTAGAAGAACAACCACGTCCATATTACCTCTGAGTTGATCTCTACGCCCTACAAAGCAGAATCTTATGCTCCGTAGATTACGCTAACTATCATGTTTACCACGTAACATCTACCTCTGAGTAAAACATCCGTACAGACAACCCCTGTGTTGCGTACATCGATCGCAGAACTTCTATGTCCATATTATCTCTGAGTAGTTCCGTGTATCTCCCAGAGTCATTCCTACCACGTCCATAACACCTTGAGTAGGAAGATTCCATATTTGAATCCCATTTTTGCCACGTCCATATTACCTCGGAGAAAACATGTCGGTTCTCTCAAACTTATTATCTGTACCTAAAAACCAAGGTGCACAAAAGATAATAGGTCCACACAAATTACTAGTTCATGACAGTAAAGATGAACACACCAGAAAATCTTTATTTTGCATTCAAAAATAAAGGATTACACCCCCAGCAAAATTGTCAAAAAAACAAAGATAAAAAAAAGACTACAATCCCTAAGCATCATTGGGATTGGCAGAAAGCCCTTCGATCCGATGCTTCAAGTCTTCAGCCCGAGTCTCCACAGTCGCCAAGACTCGGCGTTCAGCTTCTTGACGCATTACCTCCACAGCCTTGGAAGCAGTATCATTCTCGTACTTAGCATCCAACTTGCCGCTGGCAGGTCAGAGAGAGAATCTGGGGGTAATAACTTCTTCTTCCTCCTTGGATGCTATGTGCTCAGCCTGGGCTCGTTCAACATCTAGTAAAAGTTGGGCTCGCTGGTTTTCAAGAAGGTGAATCCTGGCGGTAACCTCCGCTATACTAGCCTCTAATGAGGCCCGCAGCTCCACCTTCTCCTGCATGTACTGAGTTAGTCTCTCTGCTGCAGCCTCAGCAGCGGCCACCTCACGGTCCCAGATGGCCATCGTAGCCTGATAGGACGACTCAACATCAGCTATTAACTTCTTCTGTTCTGCTTCTATCAGAGCGAAAAAGTCATTCCGCCGAATACTCTGCAGTTCAGAAAGATGCTGGTCGAGCTCAGCCACCGACGCTTCGAGGATCTCAGCCATATGATCATGGCCCCGGTGAGAACGTATCAAACCAATATGAGGTGCGCCATGGCTTTTGCCGTCGCGAAACTTCCGTTCGCATTCAGCACCGTCGATACACCTTTCTGCAGTATCTTGTACACTGCTTCGACAAACTATATGTACTCGTCCGTATCAGCCAATACTTGAAGTGTCATAGGGAGTTGTAGCAGCTGCTGTGATGGACGGCGGACCTGAAGAAGGTCTACCAACTTCAATATGCGAGGCTGAAACCTCGACATCAGCGGACTCTCCCTCGACGGGGACTTGAACATCGTCGCTCGCCCGAGGAGCCAAGAGAGCGGAAGGAGCCGAACGGGCGTCGATATCGTCCCCCAAGTAGAAGGAGTAACATAGGGTTCTTTCACCAGCAAACCCTTACCATTTTCGATCTCGGAGGGACCACCGACGTCTGGGGCTGTCTTCTCCGTCTCCAAAACACCATCGACAGGCCGCATAGGACTTCCTCCTTCGACAAAATAGCAAGATCAACACCAGATTCCTGACTCGGCTCCCCTGGAGTCAGGCTCGGCAAACGAGTCTCGCCTCCTTCATCAAAACCTTCCGCGGGAATTGAGTCTGTCGGTACCTCGGTCGACAGCCAGCTCGGCTTTCGCTGCTGGGTCTGGGGTAGGGCTCGGCAATGGTGTAGCCGACCCCCTTCATCATGACGAGGAGGGGAATCAGCCCTCTCTTCTGTTACAACCATGCCTGTGGCCCCTACCACAGGCTCACGGATCTCTGGAGGAACATCATCCGAAGAAGACGTACTCCACTCTACTTTCTTATCTGGAAGTACTGTATCTGCTGGGTCCTCGATACCAGAGGCCCCCACGGCAGCTCGTACCATTCCGAGAACTGTTGCATCCTCAGCTTCCCTTCTAACATGGTCCGGAGATACAAAAATCTCCACAGAAGCGATATCATCAGTACTCCCCTCCCTGGGAGATGCTGCAATCGGAGGAATGTGCTCGTCAGAAGAGCTCGCCACCTCCTTTGGTCTACTAACACCCAGTTTTGAAACCCGAGGTTTCTTCTCTGGCACCTCCTACAAAAAGAGGACATAAATTACAGAAAATCAAAGAATGAACCAGACTATGTGGGGTATCTTTACCTTGCGGGAGCTGTTTCCGTTGGGGTCGCTCCCGAAGCTTCTACCTTCGGAGTCGTAGTTTTCTTCGGCCTCTTCGTCACAGACAAACCGGTTTTTACGTCAGCCCGCCTCTTCCCAGCTGGAGGCTCTTCCCGAGTACCCCCCGTGGACGCTGCAGCAGCAGCCCGATATCCTACCAACTCTGGTAGACAATATGACCGGGCTACCGCCAGCATATTTTTTGTGGCCTCTAGCTGAGTACCAACGATAAAACTAGTCTTCCTGTCATATTCAGGGGACACAGTATTCATGGCACAATACAGCTTAACAGCCGAATACAGGATCTGCGGCCGAGGGTTGTGAACTGGTATAGTAAAACGAACCCCAGTGCATCTGGCATTGTAATATTGCCAACCCCGGGCTCCATCCAGTAAACTTCTAACAAACCCCAGACTATTACTGGGGTTCCGTAACATTAGCTGGGTGTAACCAAACTGACGAGCAAACTGGCTCGGCAAATACGGCTCCAGATAACACTTATTCTGGTTGCGGTAGACCAAATGGGAAGGCCAAATACTCTGCAACCAGCGAAACTTCCATGTCGGCAGGGTGATCGTATCCTCACCGGAGTCTTCCAATTCTTGGTCAGCCTCAAAATCTATGAAGGCGGGGTTGACCTTGGTGATCTTCCACCCTTAAAAATAAGACAAAACCCTCATACAGACAGGGACACCGGTGTACAGCCACTTCCTCTTATAGAAGCGACGGATGAAGGCGTCACCTACAACATGATCGTCTTCAGGGCCCGGGCTTATCACATTTGGGTGATGCAGAATCAACCATCCCATCAGATAATGGAACGGTAGCTCAGCTCGGGGAAAGTTGTCTTTTCTGCCCCTCTCATTGACCACATCGTCAGCAAAGTCTCTCAATCCCCACAGCAGGTTACACACCATCGCGGGAAGGAGAGCCAAAGGACGACCAAAAAACCAGTTTTACCGCTGGCAAAATGAGGTTCCTGCTCACACTCTCTACAGATCCAGATCCGCCCGAGAACACATAGTCCCGGAGCCATATCATCAAGTATGCAGTCAACACTGCCTTGGACGACATCCGGTGCACGCAATGCCAGAAACAACTGTATACGTCCTTGCCAATCTCATTTGAACGAGGGGTCTTTTCGTCTAGTCGGCTCATTTCGGAGGTTACTTCCGCGGGATTCAGTCCCTGCGAAGTCACAAACCGAATCTTCGAAGGCTCCGCCAGGTCCTGCTTGAAGACATAATCCCTCCAAGCAGTCACATGAGGCTGTGACCCGCCTTTATCCTTCCGCTGCATCAGATAATGGTGGCTCGCCACCTCCTTGAAAATAGCCATCATCTCTAAGTCCTTCTCCTCCAGGACAAGGATCTCTTCATTTGTCGGGAAATATTCCTCATACGGTTCTGAGCCCCAGGGAAGCTTGGACACCTCGTACATCTCATGGAGGGCCAATCCCAACCCCCCACTGGAGTAAAGAAAGTGCCAGTCTGGGTGTTGAACATTTCCAGGAGTACAAGAAACATATGCTTGTTGAGGTCAACGCCCGCCTGTGTGGCACGGATAGCGGCAGTCAGCCCAATCACTTTGAGCTCAGCCTTGAACTTTGAAAAACCCAAAGCGTCAGCTCGTCCTACTTCGACACATGGTGACACCAGCCCTCGACCCAAAAACCTCCTTTTGGATACATAACCTTCGATGTTAGCATCCGATTTGTAAAGGTCGAAGCACCAAAGTCGAAGGTGTCAGTAGGAACATCGCTATAAAGGCTCCCAGGACGCAGAGCTCGCCAGGTAAAAGAAGACCCAGCCCGCGTGGTGGTCAAAGTGTCCCTCTGGTTCGAGGAAGCATCGATCCTGATGGTGCCCGCCACCGCTCCTCCCTGAGACGGGGTTAGTTCCCATGGTATCCTCCTCTTGGAAGCCAAACGGTAGAAAGCCGTCAGCGACAATTGACGTTCAAGCTGTCGCATATACAGGGCCATGCCCTTCGCCGCAAAAAACCAGTCTTCCTTGATATTCAGTATCTTCGCCTCAGTGGAGGTCAAGCGGTCACCAAACAGAAAGACAATCTTCAAGAAAGACACCTCCTCGAACTCAACAGATTTTAGTTTGCCGCTCTCCATCATACTTTGGAGAAAAATAGACGACTGATCCCGAATTTGCAACATTCTCTCGGAAGGCTGATCCAGCAGGATAGCAGCCTTCGCTGGGTTAATAACCACTTCGTCGAAGTCAACCCCTATTTGGCAAAGAGAAGCATCCAGAAGGACTTCATTTAGCAAGAGAATAGTCATCGACACTGACACAGCAAAGACAAAAGTCAGGCAGCAAGAAAAAATTTAGAGACTTTAAGAAGACAAAGCATTGGGCGCATCAGCAGCCTGGCGCGTTGTCAGGACCTAAACCCATACACGTCAGCAGTGAATCTTCGGCGCATCATCAGGGTCTAAATCCATGCGCGTCAGCAGTAAAGCTTCGGCGCATAATCAGGGCCTAAACCCATGCGCGTCAGCAGTGAAGCCTCGGCGCATAATTAGGGCCTAAACCCATACGTGACAGCGGAACAACCTCAGCGCATCATCAGGACAGAAGTCCATGCGTGTCAGCAACAAAGAGTTAGGGCACAACAACATGATGCAACTCATCCGTGTGCCCTAAACTCGTCTAAAAATGTTAGAAAAACCACAAAGACAGAAGAAACCCCCCGTCACCGTTGGCCGAACGTCGGCGGGAGTCACAGTGGCGACAGGAGCGTCCTCCTCGTCAAACTCTGCAGGCACTTTCCCTTTGCCTCGTCCTCTACCAGCACCACCTCAAGGAGTTTTGGGAGCCATTTCTTAAAGAAAGTTAGAGTTTTTGAAAGGAGAACTCTAAAAGAATGAGGCAAGGAGAAGAAAGACTCTCTCTCTCCACCAGACGCCTATTTATAGGCTTGGTCATACGCGTGAACCGATAAAGCGTGATGTCAGCCGCCGCTTGGGTTCTGTAAAATGATAACGGCGGATATCCAAAAGATCATCATTAATCTTTTTACTTATCCTGAAGTATTATCATTTGCATTTAAAACAGAGAGGAGCATGCGCCTCATCAACAGATGCGCGGAGCAATCATGCGCCCCGAACAGTCATGCGCCCCATGTGAAGACACCACCATGCTTCTTATTCAAAGTATTCCAAAACTTTAGAAAGTTTTGAAAACTTTGAAGGGGGTCTTGTAGAAGCATGAAAATTTTTAGGTGCATCAGTTGTCCACATGCGCCAAGAAGATCACAAAACAGTAAAAGAGTAGAAGTATAAAAGGGCTTTTTATTTCAAAAAATTCTGTTATATTACTCAAGACTCTTTTTACATAGAAGAATCTTTACAAAGAAGAAATCAAGAAAGCCTAAAGCTACACTTCAGCTAACGCATCTCTTCAGCGTCTCAGTCAGGCGCATCATTCAGCGTCTCAGCCAGGCGCATCGTTGCGACATCACACTCAGGCACATCTCTTCAACGTCTCACTCTGGCATATGTGCTCTGCCTTGACCCGATCAAGTGCTTCGGCTAAGGAAGCCGCTTTGAGCACAACAAGAATGGGCAGCCAACCCCACTCTAGCAGGAGAAAGTACTCTCCAAAGCCCAAGGAAGAGGAGGGCACCGCAATTTCGATCTGCGGCTCTTCCAGTATAACAAAGACGGGACTCAAACGTCCCGATCTTTGGATGTAATAGGCACCTTCGGCCTGCGTCGGGACCCTGCGATCCTAAATTTTAGATGTAACAGTCACCTTTACGAGTGTATACGAAGACAACTCGACGCATCTTCACCCTGGGAAGCGTCTTGTCAACAGAATATACTCGTGCAAAGGAGTTCATCTTCGTCGAGAAGTCAAGGGAGAGACAACAAAACTCTCTCAAATTGTTGATTTATAGGCCAGGGCAAATCAAACTCATGCGCCAAGTGGCAACCTTCCCGAAGTTAGTACAATAAACTTGCATTTACGATGAATAAATTTGCCCCTTCCAATTCAGCTAAGTCAGAGAGCCATTAATGTCCCAAAAAACTCAACAGATGGACCAATAAAGATGCACCATGCAACAGATGTGCCCATCAGCACCAAGCGCCCCGCATAGATGCGCCCAATAAAGCACAAATCCATGCGAAACACAGACCTATGCGCCTAGTGGAGCACAGATCGATGCGCCCACTCGAAGGCTCATCACCCACCAAGCAATTAATGTGAAAGTGATAGAGTTGGCAGCACGTCCCCCGAGGACTGAATAGTTGACAGCTTTTTGCAGAGAACGAAGCGCCACAGACGTCAGAGTCATCATTACTTCCCTTTGGCGGTTACAAGCCACGTGGCCGGCCAGCCACTCATATGCGCCTTCGCAGCCATGCACCAGAAGATTCGCATGCACCTCAAAAGCTATGCGTCTCTGACTTACTTCTGATCCCTAAAGACAGAAGTCAAGTCGCAGTACGTGCCTCCCCGGCCATGCTACTGAAGCCCCGCATGTGCCTCAAAAAGCCATGCGTCCAGACTGGTTCGTGATTCCTAAAGATTACGAGCTAAGTCTCCTCATGCGTCGGATCCCATGCGCAGCTCATCAGATCCTTCTCCACCAAAATCGAGATCTTTAAGCCACGGACAGACACCACATGTGTCACCCCCATTTCCCATATTTCGTATTAATACTCGTAGTTGGATTTTGGCACGTAATTTTATTTTTTCTGGACTTGTAGAATTTTAGGTTTTCCCGTATTTTGGGTTTCGGCCCGGCTCGGTTTTAATTGGCTTGGTTTTATTTTGAGGAGTAGGATTGGTTTGGTTTGGTTTAATATGCATGGAACACCTTAACCTATTCTCCACCCTCATTCTACCATAACCACCCCCATTAAATCCCACATAAATTTTCTCTCTTCTTTACTTTCATTTATTTTTCCTCCATCTTCTTCTTCCTTCCTCCACACAACACCAACACCATTGGCAAGTGCACCTTGCCACCAAATAAGCACCAATTTTATTTGTCCATTAGCTAGATTAGGCTATGGAGAACAACATTAGAACTTGGCATTTTGTGATTGGAGTCTCCATTGTTCTAGATCTAAATTTTAATTATTTGCGGATTTCCTTGATTTTGATCTATTAAATTTTGATTTTAGCTTGTTTTGAGGCTTCCATGTGGAAGAGAATTTAATTTTACACAAGATAGAACCTTGGAAATCCAGATTTCGTTTTGATTTGGCCAAGTTATGAAGAATTAAATTTTGGTGTTCTTGAGAGTTTTTTCTTGGTTTAGATAAGAAGACCCCTCGGCCTGTGCACTTTAGCGCAGGGCTGACTTACGCTCAGCCCCCTGGGCTGAAACGCGCAGCCTTCCTCGGCCGGCGCTCTTTAGCGCTGGCTGACCAGCGCAGCTTGCCCCTTGGCGAACTGCGCACCCCCCGTGTGCCATCGGCCCATGCGCCCTTGGCCGTGCGCCATCGGCCCCTACACCATCCATCCCCGGCGTACTTTGCCCCCTGCGCCATCTGCCCCCGGCGCACTTGACCCCTGCGCCATCTGCCCCCGGCGCACTTGACCCCTTCGCCATCCATCCTCGACGCACTTGGCCCCCTGCGCCATCCATCCCCCAGCGCACTTGGCCCCCTACGACAACTGCCCCCGACGTACTTGACCCCTGCGCCATCTATCCCCGGCGCACTTGGCCCCCTGCGCCATCTGCCTCCGGCGCACTTGACCCTGCGCCATCTACCCTCTGCGCAACCTACTTACCCATGATGGTTTGGTTTTATTTCTTGGACTTGGCTTCTCTTTTGTGGATTGGGTTTTGAGATCTTGTTCCACACAGCACGACTATCTTTACCCAACACGACCTGGCACGGTTTTGATGATTTGCTTATGACTAATAGGATTTTCCTGATTTTTGTGAAGTATGATTTTAGTACCTCTGATCTTCTTGATAGTGACCCGATGGGGTACACACTTGACTTATAACCTGTGATATATGATTAATCTCTGTAACCAGATAACTTGTTAGTGGCCCGTAGTGGCGCACTCTTGACTTGTAACTTGTAACTTGTAACTTGACTCTTGTAACTAACTCTGACACCGTGGGTGTTCCTGCTTGCTTGCTTGTGCAATCCACGTCTTGTCTTGCATCATGTCTAGGACGTGACTTCCTGGGTACCACGGCCATGGATTCGCGCTAATATGGATTAGGCTAATAATTAGATCAAACTAGAACATGGAGGATTTCCAGTCACAGGCAATCTCGTTATCTGGGCGCTTTAATTGGACTTGTAGCTTGCTGACGAGTAGAGCACATTTCCAGCACACTGTCATGTGTTGCACCCTCTAAGTCACCTAAGGGTATATCGTCTCCTGGGCGATGTACCCAACCATACTCTCAACCCGCGGAAGGATAACTAGATAGTCTGCAGGGCTTGGGACTGGGAAATTCTCACTTGTACCTTGCTAGTATTAGGCTTGTGATAACCCTAGTTAGTTAAGTAGTAAGCCGTAGTAATTGCTTGGCCGCTTGTGAATGAATGGTGTCCAGTCTGGTTTAAGTCTCGTCAGTCCCTATACCTGGTACTCCTGTACATGATTTTTTATCTTAAATAATAAATGGATAGGGACAAGTGCTATTCAGGCGAAGGGTTACAACCCCGGTCCTTGTTTGGTTTACGGGTTGTAATCTGGCTTCCGGAATGGTTCAATGTCCTTAGTCGTTTATTGTCCTCTGGTACTTTTATTACCTATACTTTTCTTTCATTTCTTATGTTCTGATATGCTGGTTTTGTTCTTATTTTATGGCCTCCCTTGTGGCACTTGCTCTTTCTGGGGTTTGACCCAGCTGGTTTTGTGTGGCCAGATTTTGGAGCAGCACCCGAGGATCTACCAAACCTCCAGCCGATGGTGGCGACTAGAAGGAATCCGGGCTACGAGTGGGTTTTCTATTTTGTTTCACTCACTCTATTGTAAAATTATTCTTTTGAGGCGTTTAGCCGACGAGCACCTGTTAGCTCGATGCACATTTACTTACTGTCTGCCTACGGGCTGTAACATAATTAACAAATCCTAGGGTTGATCATGACTTAACTCTTGCTAGTCCTCGTATTTTGTACAACTAGTTTTATGATCAGCTGAATATGTAATATTTGGGAGCCCTTTATTGTATATTTGGTGGTTTAACATCTTGTAATTATATTACTTGATTGATTGAGACAATAGGCTTGGCCTTAAGAGACCGTTGGCTTGTAGTAAACCCTCATATCTAGACAGCCGTGACCATATAGCGAGGTGGTTTCCATTTCAATATACGTAGCTGGCTATGTTCGCCCCCGCTCTCCAGTATTCTGGTTCTGGGGCGTGACATGGTTTAAGTGGTGGCCCATGCAGGTCTTGGCATACAAGAAATGTGAGGGTTTACCGAATAGATGTCTCAATCAGTACTCGTCCTTGATCTCTATTCATATCCTCTGAATCTCTGGAATCTTGACCTGATCACATGCTTGTATCATTTGTCCTGGTCCTTCTCATTGTTTCCCTGTGTCGTCCTCTTCAGTGGCACTGTACCTGACCCAGTCGATCGGCAAGACGGAGCCACTCCCGCGGACAACAGCCCGGAGATCAAGCCCAGCACTCTGGAGTAGCCTCCAGAGTTGTGCCTACTGGAGGAGAGCCTCCAGTTCAGCCCGTTCAGCCTGCCGAGCCGGATGATGGCACTTGGTAGGTCTCATCAGGACCTTGATAGCTTCCCAAGATCAGAGGAGACGTCTTACACCAGGTAGTGGCAGATGCTTTGACCAGAGGCGGTCACCCAGGGAACAACGGGCCAACAGCTTTAAGCGCTTGAACCCTGCCTTCTTCGACGGTAGTGAAGATGCGATTGCCGCGGACGCTTGGCTTCAGGATACCGAGGTGATTCTGGAAGCAGCTAAAACACCTGAGAATGAGAAGGTGGTGGTGGTACGCCTGCAGTTGCTGGATTTAGCTCGCAGTGGTGGGCAGCACAAGCCATAGGATTAATGGCACCCATGCTTGGGGCAGTGTTTAGAGAGAGATTCCAGACGAAGTATTTTGATGCTGTAGCTCGGTACGACCTACAGACGAGATTTACCAACTTGAAGCAAGGAGGCAGAACGGTCGACAGTTATGCATCTGAGTTTTCTAGACTTAGCAGGTTTGCCCCCACCTTGGTGGCAACCGAGTTTGATAGGGCCCAGCGGTTCCAGCAGGGACTGCATTTGGAAATCTTGTTGGCAGTCGAGCAGTTTGAGCACCAGACGTTCGATACAGTATTGAGAGCGGCTAGGAGGCATGAGTACACCTTCCAGAGGATCGTAGATAGGATCGGAGGTAGGAAGCGGTCCCATAGTCAGATGCACCAATCATCAGCTCCAGCCCCGGCAGCTAGAAGTTTGACTATTGAAACTCCGAGGCGGGCGGTCTCAGTAACGTCGGTTCAGCATTCGATCCCGACGTACCCGCAGCAGCAGAAGTAGAAGCAGACTTCCGCGATAGGATGTTCTCATTGTGGGAAGACAGGCCATGTGGTGGCAGATTATCGTAGGGCGCAAGGATTGTGCCTGGCTTGTGGAGCGGCAGATCACAAGATAGGAGCCTGCCCGAATAGGGGTAGTTCATCCTCCTCCAACCTAACCAGTCCATCGGTTAGGGGACCAGCACCTATGCAGCAGCAGCAGTACCCGAGGCTATTGTTGCCTCAGGCCCAGGCGTTTCATCAGCAGAACCAGCAGTAGTATACCCAAGCTCAAGTGCAGAGCAGGCAGAGAGGTTTCCAGCAGAGGGGACCCGCATCTAGAGGACAAGGTCAGGCCATGATGATGACTATAGAAGAAGAAGTTGCACCAGGTGAGGTAGTGGCAGGTACTATTCTCGTCAACTCCTCTCCATCATTGGTATTATTTGATTCTGGTGCATCGCGTTCATTCATGTCTGCATGATTTGCGACACGGATAGGATTGGAGCCCGAGTCATTATCAGTGAGGCTTAATACTTACTAGTAATGGTCTTATGGGAGTAGATCGAGTGTTTTCCTCGTGTCGGATCGTAGTTAGCGGTAGAGAGTTCCCCGCTAGATTTATAGAATTCCCTATGGCAGACTATGGTGTAGTCTTAGGCATGGATTAGTTGAGGAACCAGTATGCTAGGATAGACTGCCATGTTGGCAGGGTTGTTTTCAGCATTCCAGGCGAGCCAGAGTTCTCATTTTCCAGAGGCGCAGTGGAGCCATCTTCCCCAGTATTGTGGATGGAAGTAGCAGCAGAGCAGTTGCCCAGGATAGTTGAAGAGTTTCCAGATGTCTTCCCAGATGAACTTCCAAGGATGTCGCCAGAGTGGGAGATCGAGTTCACTATAGACTTAATCCTCGGAACAGCACCAGTACCAGAGCGAGTCTACAGAATGGCGCCTTCAGAGTTGGAGATTTTGTACAAGATGATTGAAGAACTCAGGACCAAGGGATTCATTCGTGCAAGTGGATCGCCTTGGGGAGCCCCGATGCTTCTTGTGAAAAGAACGATGGTACGTCCAGGCTATGTGTAGATTATCGTACCTTGAACTCAGTGACAATCAAGAACAGATACCCTCTCCCGAGGATAGATGACTTGTTTGATCAACTTAAAGGGGCTTCAGTGTTTTCGAAGATAGACTTGCGATCAGGATACCACCAGATCAGAGTTAGAGAGCAGGACATCCCGAAGACAGCTTTCCGATCTAGGTATGGGCATTGGGAGTTCCTTGTTATGTCCTTTGGAGCGACCAATGCGCCAGCCGTATTCATGGACCTCATGAATCGTATTTTTATGCCCTATTTGGATCAGTTCGTGATCGTGTTCCTAGATGATATCCTGGTCTACAGCAAGAGCGAAGCAGAGCATGAACAACATCTCAGAATCGTCCTTCAGACGCTTAGAGAGCATCAGTTGTACGCCAAGTTCAGCAAATGCGAGTTCTGGCTCGATCGCATTTTGTACTTGGGTCATATCATTACTCGAGGAGGAGTGGAAGTGGATCCCCATAAGATTGTGGCTATCGAGACATAGCCAGTACCTAGTTCAGCGGCAGAGGTTCGCAGCTTCCTTGGATTAGCCGGCTACTACCGGCGATTCGTTTCAGATTTTGTAAGGATTTTAGCGCCGATGACCCATTTGACCTGCAAGGATGTGCAGTTTGCTTGGACAGCAGAGTGTCAGGAATTATTTGAGAAGTTGAAGCGAGATTTGATAACGGCTCCCATTCTCACACTTCCAGATGGGACCGGAGGATTCACAGTTTATTACGACGCTTCAGGCAGAGGATTGGGGTGTGTCTTGATACAGCATGGGAAGGTAATATCTTATGCATCACGTCAACTTCGTGATCATAAGAAGAATTACCCGACCCACGACTTGGAGCTGGCAGCAGTAGTGTTTGCACTTAAGTTGTGGAGGCACTACTTGTTTGGAGACCGAGTGGAGATATTTACTGATCACAAGAGCCTAAAGTATGTTTTCACCCAGAAAGACCTTAATATGTGGCAGAGAAGATGGCTCGAGCTACTGGTGGACTACGATGTGGACTTGCAATATCACCCAGGGAAGGCCAACGTTGTAGCAGATGCGTTGAACCGGAGAGCCAGAGTTACCTCCTAACGGCGCAACCAGAGTTATTAGCAGATTTTTAGAAGATGGGAATTGAGGTGGTTCTTCCTACCAGTGTGGCATTGATGGCCAGTCTACAGGTTCAATCCAGCATAGTTGAGAGGATCCAGATGGCGCAGTCTACAGATTCCAAGATTCAGCGGCTCAGAGCAGAGTATGAGGCAGGAAGAAGACCAGAGTTGTGCATTCATGAAGATGGTACACTTCGGCACGGCACTCGTCTTTGTGTACCTAGTGGAGATATCAGACAGGAAGTTATGGCAGAAGCTCACAGTTCGCAGTATTCTATTCATCCCGGTAGCACGAAGATGTACCGTGATATTCGTCAGCATTTCTGGTGGAACGGCATGAAGAGGAAGATAGCCCGGTTTGTCTCTCGGTGTTTGGTTTGCCAGCAGGTTAAAGCTGAACATCAGAGGCCCGCTGGACTTCTTCAGCCCTTGCCGATTCCAGAATGGAAGTGGGAGCATGTGACCATAGATTTTGTGACTGGACTGCCTACATCCCCGGCTGGTCGAGATGTTATTTGGGTTATAGTTGACCGGCTCACGAAGGTGGCTTATTTTCTCCCATTCAGAGTTGGGCAGTCAACGGCTCAGTTGGCAGAGATGTATCTCAGGCAGATTGTCAGGCTTCACGGTGTGCCCGTCAGTATCACCTCGGACCGAAATTCAAGGTTTACGTCACACTTTTGGCGCAGCCTGCAAGAGAGTTTGGGAACTCACCTTCAGTTTAGCTCAGCATATCATCCGCAGACAGATGGCCAGTCAGAGCGCACCATCCAGACTCTTGAGGATATATTGCGATCATGTACACTTGACTTCGGTGGGTCGTGGGAAGATCACCTGCACCTGGTAGAGTTCTCGTATAACAATAGTTTCCAAGCCAGTATTCAGATGGCTCCGTTCGAAGCTCTGTATGGTAGGAAGTGCAGGTCCCCGCTAGCATGGGACGATATCGGAGAGAGGCAGATGCTCGGTCCAGAAATGATTGCCCAGACAGTTGAAGTAGTCAGAAGAGTCAGGAATCATCTTCGAGTTGCCCAAGACCGCCAACGACATTGGGCCGATGCCCATCGGCATCCCTTAGAGTTTGCTATCGGCGACCATCTATTTCTTAGGATCTCGTCTAACCGCGGCGTCATTCGCTTTGGCGTGCGGGAAAAGCTTAGTCCTAGGTATATAGGACCGTTCGATATCCTGGAGCGAGTAGGAGATGTATCCTATCGTCTTGCTCTTCCGCCGTCGCTAAGTGAGGTACATGATATATTCCATGTGTCCCAATTACGACGGTACGTCCTGGACCCGAGCCATATCCTGGACCATTCAGAATTGGTTGTTGGTACCAACCTTTCGTATGAGGAGAGACCCGTGTCTATATTGGACCGGAGAGAGAAGATACTCAAGAACAAGACTATTAACTTAGTCCGTGTTGCTTGGGGTCATCACTCTATAGGTGAGTCAACGTGGGAGCGTGAGGTTGACATCCGATCGCGATATCCCGACTTATTTGACTCGTAAGGTATAATGTCTTCCTTATGCCTTATACCTTCCATCCCTTGCTTGCATATATGATTGTATGATTGAACTGCTTAGTGTAGATATTGTTGCTTAGTGTAGCTTGCTGTGGCAATCTCTAGCTCCTTGATTAAATTTCGAGGACGGAATTCTTTTAAGGTGGGTAGAGTTGTCACCCCCATTTCCCGTATTTCGTATTAATACTCGTAGTTGGATTTTGGCACGTATTTTTATTTTTTCTGGACTTGTAGAATTTTGGGTTTTCCCGTATTTTGGGTTTCGGCCCGGCTCGGTTTTAATTCGCTTGGTTTTATTTTGTAGAGTAGGATTGGTTTGGTTTGGTTTAATATGCATGGAACACCATAACCTATTCTCCACCCTCATTCCACCACAACCACCCCCATTAAATACTACCTAACTTTTCTCTCTCCTCTTTACTTTCATTTATTTTTCCTCCATCTTCTTCTTCTACCTTCCTCCACACAACACCAACACCATAGGCAAGTGCACCTTGCCACCAAATAAGCACCACATTTTATTTGTCCATTAGCTAGATTAGGCCATGGAGAACAACATTAGAACTTGGCGTTTTGTGATCTGGAGTCTCCATTGTTCTAGATCTAAGTTTTAATTATTTTCGGATTTCCTTGATTTTGATCTATTAAACTTGGATTTTAGCTTGTTTTGAGGCTTCCATGTGGAAGAGAATTCAATTTTACACCAGATAGAACCTTGAAAATCCAGATTTTGTTTTGATTTAGCCAAGTTATGAAGAATTGAATTTTGGTGTTCTTGAGAGTTTCAACTCGGTTTGGAGAAGAAGACCCCCTCGGCCTGCGATCTTTAGCGCAGGGCTAACTTGCGTTCAGCCCTCTGGGCTGAACCGCGTAGCCTTCCTCGGCCGGCGCTCTTTAGCGCTGGCTGACCAGCGCAGCTTGCCCCTTGGCGAACTGTGCACCCCCTTCCACCCCCCGTGTGCCATCGGCCCATGCGTCCTTGGCCGTACGCCATCGGCCCCTGCGCCATCCATCCCCCGGCGCACTTGGCCCCCTGCGCCATCTGCCCCCGGCGCACTTGACCCCTGCGCCATCAGCCCCCGACGAACTTGACCCCTGCGCCATCCATCCCCGGCGCACTTGGCCCCCTGCGCCATCCATCCCCCGGCGTACTTGGCCCCCTGCGCCATCTGCCCCCGGCGCACTTGACCATGGGCCATCCATCCCCGGTGCACTTGGCCCCCTGCGCCATCTGCCCCCGACGTACTTGACCCCTGCGCCATCCACCCTCTGCGCAACCCACTTACCCATGATGGTTTGGTTTTATTTCTTGGAATTGGCTTCTCTTTTGTGGATTGGGTTTTGAGATCTTGTTCCACACAGCACGACTATCTTGACCCAATACGACCTGGCACGATTTTCGATGATTTGCTTATGACTAATACGATTTTCCTGATTTCTGTGAATTATGATTTTAGTACCTCTGATCTTCTTTATAGTGACCCGATGGGATACACACTTGACTTGTAACCTGTGATATATGATTAATCTCTATAACCAGATAACTTGTTAGTGGCCCGTGGCGGCGCACTCTTGACTTGTAACTTGTAGCTTGACTCTTGTAACTAACTCTGATACTGTGGGTGTTCCTGCTTGCTTGCTTGTGCAATCCACTTGTCTTGTCTTGCATCATGTCTAGGACGTAACTTCCTGGGTACCACGGCCAGGGATTCGTGCTAATATGGATTAGGCTAATGATTAGATCAAACTAGAATATTGAGGATTTTCAGTCACAGGCAATCTCGTTATCTGGGCACTTTAATTGGACTTGTAGCTTGCCGACGAGTAGAGCACATTTCCAGCACACTGTCATGTGTTGCACCCTCTAAGCCACCTACGGGTATATCGTCTCCTGGGCGATGTACCCAACCATACTCTCAACCCGCGGAAGGATAACTGGATAGTCTGCAGGGCTTGGGACTGGGAAATTCTCACTTGTACCTTGTTAGTAATTAGGCTTGTGATAACCCTAGTTAGTTAAAGTAGTAAGCCGTAGTAATTGCTTGGCCGCTTGTGAATGAATGGTGTCCAGCCTGGTCTAAGTCTCGTCTAAGTCCCTATACCTGGTACTCCTGTACATGATTGTTTTACTTATCTTAAACAATAAATGGATAGGGACAAGTGTTATTCAGGCGAAGGGTTACAACCCCGGTCCTTGTTTGGTTTACGGGTTGTAATCTGGCTCCCGGAATGGTTCAATGTCCCTAGTCGTTTATTGTCCTCTGGTACTTTTATTACCTGTACTTTCTTTTCATTTTCTTATGTTCTGATATGCTAGTTTTGTTCTTATTTCGTGGCCTCCCTTGTGTCACTTGCTCTTTCTGGGGTTTGACCCAGCTGGTTTTGTGTGGCCAGATTTCGGAGCAGCACCCGAGGATCTACCGAACCTCAGCCCGATGGTGGCGACTAGAAGGAATCCGAGCTACGAGTGGATTTTCTATTTTGTTTCACTTACTCTATTGTAAAATTATTCTTTTGAGGCGTTTAGCCGACGAGCACCTGTTAGCTCGATGCACATTTACTTACAGTCTGCCTACGGGCTGTAACATGATTAACAAATCCTAGGGTTGATCATGTATGACTTAGCTCTTGCTAGTCCTCGCATTTTGTACGACTAGCTTCATGATCAGCTGAATATGTAATATTTGGGACGCCTTTTATTGTATATTTGGTGGTCTAACATCTTGTAATTATATTACTTGCTTGAGATTGAGACAATAGGCTTGGCCTTAAGAGACCGTTGGCTTGTAGTAAACCCTCATATCTAGACAGCCGTGACCGTAGAGCGAGGTGGTTTCCATTTCAATATACGTAGCTGGCTATGTTCGCCCCCGCTCTCCAGTATTCTGATTCTGGGGCGTGACAACGTGTCCTTTGACTCAGTTCAGCCTATGAAGGGGTGCTAATCACCCAAGATCTCAGCAACAGAAAGATCTTCTCTACTGCCACGTGCCAGCCACAAATGCAGCATGAAGGATTCAACCTACAAATCATGGCGCATCATCCATGCGCCCTCCTTCCGTAGCTCCAGCCACGTGGCGTTCCCACGTGTAGACGCATCCTACATATGTGCGCATGAGAAGCCCAACCTGCTGCTTATAAATAGAGGGATCATTTCCTTCTTCCACACACACAGAGAGATAGACACAGATACAGACGGATACACAGAGAGACACTCAACGTCTTCTTTTCCTACGCAAGCTCCGGCATCCAGAGCAACCCAGACCTTCAGAGAACCCAAGAATCGTCGTCAGATCGTCAATGGAGTCAACGCATTACCACTCGCTACATCGGCACAAGTACCCAGATAAAAACAAAAGTGCACTCCTAGGACTACGTCTAAGTCCTACATTGTAACACTATTCTGTTTGTAATTGAAATTCCAACTCAAAGATTTTAATGGCAAACATTGTCCAATGGGTCTATCTAAGGTCAAACTATAGTCTAATACAAGTAGACTAGGTCACCAAGTCAAGTATCATCCATGTATATTATATATATACTAACCAATTATAGATAGATACTATATCTATAGATATACCAAATACATAGCTATAAATATATCACAATACATACTTTTTTTTATCACAATACATATATATATATATATATATATATATATATATATATTTTATATATATATATATATATATATATATATATATATATATATATATATATATATATATATATATATATATATATATATATATATATATATATATATATATATATATATATATATACACATACATACTTACCCATCACTCTAGCCATCAACTACTACCTCAACCTCTCATGAAAACTAACATATCTACTAACTTACCTACATAGCCTCATCTATGCCTATATATATATAGTTAGCATATGAATATAGCCTATACTATATAGATAGCCCATCTACCACTCAAACCCACATCTCAGAAATCTGAGAACACTCTAACATATATGCATCACTAGACATATAACTATAACCTATATGTACTTCTACACTAATCTCATATATTAGCCTAACACAAAATTTAACTCATATAATCAAATGCCCCCAAATCTGAACAACCCAAGAAAACAAGGAAACCTCACAAATAACCCAATCCCCTAACTGGACTCCTCAACTCCAACTCAATACAACGTAACCATAAGACTCTCAAATGAACTGTAACATATAAATTTATTATCATATATAGAACACAATATACTAGACCCAACACCCAAATCTCTCAACCACAGAAATCAAGAATCTGGAAACAAAACACAAAACTAAGGTTCAACCAAACCCAAGTGAACCATCAGACATCATCATATGAAATCCCATAACCCACAGGTATCCAAAATCTCAAAAAATCTGTGTAATCCCCAAACTCATTCAGGTAGTCTGAACTCTATACTCACACACACACACACACACACACACACACATATATATATATAACCATACCTGTAACATATATACATAAACATATATAAGATCATATCTATATAATATTAACAACCCTATATAACATATAACAAAACCCTAACTGAAAGTACAAAACCCAAGTGGTCACAGTCAGTTCAGAACTTAACAACCCACACCCAAATCGAAAACCCAACACCAAAAATAAATGTATAAACTGAACAAGGGAAGGGAAGTGAGTATGTCGAATGTGTGAGTCAACCAGGGTGTCAAACGTGTCCAAACCAATATCCAAAACGTGTCCAAAATGTGTCAAACAGCAAGTATTAGAACTGTGTTCAAGGGGGTATGTGTGTGTCATATAGAGGTATCGGGCACCCTAGGACTCAACGTATCCATCCTCATGCCTCGTGCTCATGTCTACAGGTAGGGTGGGTCTAGGGCTACATGTCAATGTGTCCGTCTTGTGTCCAAGTTGTGTCAGTATGCGTGTGTGAGTGCGTATCAGAGATGAAAAGTCGTGCAGAATTCTGAGTGGCCCGACCTCTGCAAGGGAGAGATCTCCTCGATCTCACCACCAATTCATCCTAAATTTTGGAAGCGTGGTGTCAGACAGTGCCCCTACCTTTGTGCCAAAAACCAAGTGTCCACGTGTCGTGTCGTATCTGTTCTAGGGTTCGGGTTGCAGGATACAGCACCACTGTGTATGCAGGCCTCTCCGTGTCCAAGAACAGACACGAAACGACACCAAAATCACCTCAGTCTTCACAAAACATAATCCACACATTAACAACTACCAATCTATGAAATTAGTTTGAAATTTATTAACAAACATTCCTATGAGGCATTTCATCGAACACATTGACTAGTTCTCCGATACTCCTCCGATACGCGTACCAAATGGACACGAATCAAACCCAAATTCTGCCAATAGCTGTTGGCACATTCTATGGTCACACCCGATTTTGATAATCAACATACACTTAAGTCAATACACAAAATATACAAACTGCTGCTAATTATTTTAGGAGATATGAAATCAATATCAACGGGCGTTGTACTGCATCAACAAAGCATAGACATCATCAAATATGAAGTTGACCCATTTTATATTTTATTCTGTATTTTTACATTTTATTGAGTCTAGGATTTATTTTGTAAAATCAATCTGATAATACTGGCTTAGGGTTATCCCAGTCCACATCTCCAAAAAGCCTACCCACTTTTCAATTATACATCTTTTACAAAATATTCCAAAAATCCTTTCTTACAAACTGTTTTGATAAAATATTTCGAAAATCCTGTTGACAGAACTCACAACCGAGTTTGGCCCGAGTTCGGTCCGAACTCTGCCCGAGTTCGGTCAGTTTGAATTCAAATGTCAGTTGCCTCCAAATCTGCGAGCAACGTCTCTATGCAAAATATTTGCATCAGAACTCTGCCCGAACTATGTTCGAGTTCGGTCTCAGAAAACAGCTATAAATAGAAGAGAAATTTTTATTTCAAATCACTCATTCATTCTTCATCTTCTCTTCTCTACTATTCAGGTATTTTCAAAATAATCTACAACTTTCAAATCATACCTATACATCTTTTAGCCAAAAGCCAGTAATATCTGTGTTGATTTAGAGTTTTTGGTATTCAAGAGTTGTAAAGAGGCCATTCCAAGTTCAGCAACTATTCTTGTTGTGGAGCTGGTCGTGCGCTCGTCACCAAGCACGGTGTTGTGAAGCTGGTCGTACGCTTGTCACCAAACACGGTATTGTAAGAGACTGTAAGCTCTCATTTAGCTTGTGCCATAGTAGATTAACATTGAACAAGAGTACTCGTGTAACACCCTGTTTTCTGAAATTGGGGATTTTTGAAAATTTATTATTTTATTATTTATTAGTGGTATTTTAGTCATGGTATGATTTTCTGGTGATTTTAGTGTGATTAAACTATTTTCTAAGTCATGCTAAGTCATGACTTATGACTTTGTGATTTTGGTTAGTATAACTTAGTGTAAACCCTAGTTTCTCTAACCTAGAAGTTGCCATGACCATGAGAACTTAGCCATAGGCTTAGAACCTCAAATTAGTGATTTTTGGCCAAAAGGGTATTTTGGTAATTTTCTAGGAATTATTTGGAATTATTTAGATTTATGTGATTTATTATTATTTAATTAGTTGATTAGTGTCATGTTAGCTTCTAACCTAGTTTAGCCCTAATCTAGAGGTTAGCCACTAACCTAGAAGACTAATGATTAGATATTAGCCTTATGTATAAATATCTAGTTAGATAAATATCTAGATATTTCACTTTTTAGATATTTAGAACCTAAATATCTAACCCCCCCTTAGTCAAAGACTTAGGGGCTAAGTTTGCAAGTGGTAGGACACCTCTCCTACACCCCATGGCAGCCAAGGACCCCCCCTTTGGCAGCCCACAATCCTATAAAACCCCATTGAATTAATTCATGAATGATTTACATGAAATTAATTCCTAGAAAATCCCTTTCTCTTCAAATCATCACAACTTGAGCTATATTGATCCAAATTCACTCTAGTCTCTTGCATTGGGACCCTACAACATCTAAGGTGCTAAGGGGAACTAGCAATCAAGGATTTGGAAGCATTGGACATCATCAAGTTGAAGGAAGCACACCCCCCTCTTCCTTGATTTTCATTGGAATTGCACCAATAGGTATTTTCCCTCAAACTTAGTTAAAATCCTGTTTTTTCTTCATAATTGCATTCATATAGGACTACCTGAACTGTAGGACAAGTTTGGTGGAAACTAGACTTGGTTTGGTGTCCGTATCGGACACGTATCTAGGGTTTTATGCAAGTGTTTGATGATTTGCCACAGTGAATTAAATGTTATTATTTTCGAAAACTAATTTCACAAATTTCTAGCCCTATAGGTGTAGATCACAGAACCCTAACACTGAGCTAGGATTCGTGTCGTGTCCGTGTCCAAAACGGACACGAACTCACTGCACGACACCCGGTTTACTTCCCCTGCTGCTCGACACTTAGCACGGACACTGTGGGACACGTGGACACGTAAAAATTGACACAGAGGAGGGGGCAACCTCTGACATGCCCCCCCTCGAGTTTGAGACACGTTGGTGCCGTGTCGAGAGAGCACGGACACGTGCACTGGTCGTACACTGCACTGCACGCGCACAATTTTCTTCACTGACACGGCCTTCGTGTCGCACGGACACGAGTCGTGGACACCTCGTGGTGACACGAGCGTGTAGCCCATCCCTTGGCGTACACATGGACACGAGCACGAGAAGTTTCGTGTCCTGTGTCGCGTACACGAGACACTGGAACATGTGCACGACGCGGCCTGAAACACGCGTATCAGTCGTATTTCCCCGACTGATACGGACCTCGTGCTGTGTCCTGAGGACACGTGGACACGTTGCAGGAACCTAGACACCTAGCCCTACCCTAGGCGAACCTAGGTACACACCCACGTGTCGTGTCGTGTCGTGTGTCGTGTGTTATACGCACGTGCACGCGTGCACGAGGAGTGGCCTGATTTGTGCACTATTTCGAGTTCTTAGTTGTTTGGACACGATTGTGTCCTCTTTTTTGGACACAACCACTTGTGTGACACATTCATGTTATGTTTAAACTTTACCAACCAATAGATTTACATTTTTACTCGATTTGGTTGATGAATTCACATTTCCCCCAATATCCTTCACTGTGACAGTATCCCAATTTCTGGGATTATTTTCCAGTTTTTTTAAATGGATTTCAAATTCGATTTTTGAGTATATATGCATATGTATTTGTGTATTATACATTGTATATGTGAGTATATGTGTATATGAGTGTGTGTGTCTATGTATAGTGTATGTGAGTGTCTATATATGTATATATGGGTGTGTAGGAGTGAGTGTATATATGTGTGTATAATGTGTGTGTGTGTGATTCCTGTTCTCAGGAATCTGAGAACAGCCCTCCCCTTCCCTGTGTGTGTCCTCACTTCCCTCTCTCTCACTGTAGCCCTCTCTCTCTTTCACTCTCTCACTCACTCTAAGTCTCTCTCTCCTATCTATCTATATATATAAGTAATATATGTATATAGATTGATATATATATATATATAGATATATATATATATAAATATATATATATGTATATATATAAGTGATATATATACATTTGTGTTAGGTCTCACTATGTCATACATAGTGTTATATGTATATAGGTGTGAGTGTGGGTTTGTACTATATATGATATTCATATTTGATATATGGGTAGCTAGTGTCTAATTATATATATATAGATATAGTGATATTATATATATATGTATAACTTGTTAAGGTATAGGTTTAGATGAAAACCTATAACCAATAATCTTTGACAATGGCCTATGGCCTAGGATTATTAGCCAATGGCTTGGGGCTAACCCTAATAGCCCAAAACCAACATGTTGACCCTTGATTACTAAGGGTTGACCAAAGTCAACCTTAGGTCAAAAGTGACCTAGTTCACCTAGAAATGACTAGTAATGACCTAAAATAACTAGTTTGACTAGTTTGACTAAAACCCTAACTAGTTTGACTAATATTGACTTAACTTTGACTAGTTTGACTTTAGAGTTGACCAGAGTTGACCAAGAGTTGACTTTTGACCAGATTGACCTAGAATCATGTAGTTTGCATAGTAGACTTCATATTTACTATTTAGAATACATTGTGACTTGTATTGCTCTGATTAGGAGCCAGACACCTCTCCTCAGGCAGTATATCCTCTTCAGACATTCAGTTATCAGGCGAGTACATTCTCTGACCGTTTCATACTTGTTCAGGCTTTACTTCTCGCTCTAGATTACTTTACTTGTTGCTGTCACATTGGTAACACGGATTGGTACTATATGGATCTTTACATGAGATGTTATCCCCCTCGGGAGCATCGGGTACTTCATGTTATGTGTGTTTCACTTTCATCATGTACTCCCATGCTTCTATTATTCATGTGCACTCATGTGATCATGTACTCTCATGTTTACTGAGCCCTCATGTATACTATCATGTGCACCCTTTCATGGGCCCCATGTGATATCATGTACAATAACGTAACCTGTACAGATCCTTGTGTATTGATTGGGGATACGGGGGAGTGCTAGTAGTCGTGTGAACAATTCCAAAGTAGTGTATTCATGTGCAAACTCGATCATGTACAAATCCGTCCGTTCACATGTGCTATCTCGTACTCTGACTCACTAGCCACTGTTAGTTCTCTATTTATAGTAGATATTTCATTACAGCTATCTCTTTTACAGCGTATATTTCCTTTCAGCAGTTCATGTATCTTACTCTATTGCCTGTATCGTATTTCCTAACATGATATGCACTGTGTGAGATGTTTTGTGCTCGTTCCCGTCCTGATTGGACCTGTTGAAAATATTACAGAGGATGAGGATGAGGCCCTGGTGTCTACCTATTTTGGAGCAGGACTAGATGATACTTATGTTGTGGACCCCCAGCAGGATCCACCTGCAGCTGAGGATGTTGTTCCAGTAGTCTAGACCAGTTTAGTCTAGACAGTCTTTTCTATATTTACTTTTGTCTCACTTTCTGAGTTGTATTTTGAGATGTGGAGATGTATAGACTCTTAGACTTTTGTATTATGAGTTGACAGTTCTGGATATTGTGTTGTACTAGACACTTAGACTTATTCATCTATGATACTGTTCTCTTGAGTTACTATCTATCTATCTATCTGTCTGTCTTTCGTTCTTCTACCCTAGATGTGATTGAGATGTATATTGTTATGTCACCTCCGTTCGGAGAGTATAAACTGTACAGGTACTTGATATTGATAGATGATTGACCTAGGACAGCGTTCTACCGCCGACACTGCGGCGTAGGCTGGGCGTTGTTACGTTCTCGTACCCTAACAGTGGGTGCGGGTCGTGACACGTTTTTAGTGGTGGCCCATGCAGGTCGAGTTTATGTAGTGGTACTCGAACTAGAGTATCACTACAGCCTGTGATAGGATTGGAGGAATAGGCTTAGAGAGAATGGATACTCAATCACTGCTAGGATATTTTGAGAGATTCCTGAGATGACCCTTGAGAATCTCATTTGAAATTACGATTTAAACTCCTTTTTCCCTTGATTGAATTTGATTTTGAAGGATTCACTGTAGAACTTTGAATCCTGGTATTAGTTGATGATTTTGAAATTTTTGTAGTTGTTGATTTTAATTTCTTAGTGTTAGATTAATATCTTTTATTTTTTTTGGGGTACTCAATCACATTTATGAGAAAACTCTTATCTGTTTCTTGCCATCTAATCCTCTTGCTAATTGCCTTTCATTAAAATGAACTGTCCTCTCTATTTTGCACCTTGCTTAAACTCTTTCTACCAAACTATGTGACTGTAACCCAAACCTGACTTACTCGACTTTTCCTCAAATAAAGACTCATTGAGACCTTCTAACCTTGACCTTGATTGGTCGAACCCTAACTATATTCATCTAGTAGCCTATCTATCCCTAGGACTGTGTTCCTAAATTATTTACTGAATTTCTGATTAATTTTATTTCATGGGTTAATTTGATTCTCTTCAATTTTTGCATCAATTTGTCACGTCTCGAACTACCACTTTCTATTCTAGACCATTGGATGTCCTTTACCGCGACTTAGATATTCAGAGTATAATACTAGCTGTTACCTCCCAACAAACTTTACATATAAGACCTAGACTAGCCTACCTTCATGTAGGTATTCCATGTCCCACTAAAACCCGTCTCCTTGTACTCTATTTTCTTGATATGATTTTCTGGTCAAATGGCTAAACTATAACCTCTACCATGATACTAAATTAATTCTTATTTCAATTAGAGATCCACCTTGGCTCAATTCTTTCGACCTGGCATGTGATGGTGTTCTGCTTGAACCCTCGAATGCTTAACCTCGTACCTTACCTTGAATGCTTGACCCGATTGGTTAAGAAACTTGGACTATGTAATTCCTTTCATCATTACCATCCTTATATCTTGTGCAGCTAAATTAGCCTTAGTTTTGCAAGCTTATCTATTTTCGAGCTTGGTCATGACATATTTATTGGGTGGCCACCCACTAACATATTGTCTAATCAGAACCGGCGCATGATGGTCTGATCAACCTATTGCGTTTTGGTTCGCTTTTTCATATATTAATCTACGTGGATGGAGACACAGTTAAACTTACCCTAGAATCTTATCCACAATAGTCTTGACAATTCTTTTTGGAATTATTTTATCGCCTATGAACCTCGTATTCGTATCCAATTGAATTAAAATTTAATCATGACCTGGATCTTCATCATTGGATGCTCGTGCTCATACTTGATTTCATTGATTTCCCATCTTGTCCAATCTCGATTTATCCTAAAATTGATCAACTTAGATCGTGTCAAGACTAAAATCTATTTGTGATTGTTTGTGCCTAAATTTTCAATTTTCTTTTTATGGAATGGTAACTTTAATGATTTCTCACTTGTTAATGACCTATTTTCATATAGGATAGTAGACGACCCTATAGCCTTGATGATTGTTGTTTCCTTATCATTCCCAATTTGGACACCTTAGATTGCTTGTACGTTTTGATACCATAGGAACAGTCTTGATCTAGAATGACTAGTGCACCTAGATGAGACCACAGATTGTTCCATTTAACCTGTCCCCCTGGTACTACTATTCATCATGATTTTAGTTCAATTTAGGCCATAGACTTTTCCCACTCTAAATTGTGATCATCGTAGGCACATTACCGTGACTTTTAAATTAGGAGCACAAGATTAGTTGTTTTCTCAAAACTGACTTCACATACGTAACCTAGACATGACATACTACACCCATGACCTTAGTGTCCCACTCAGGCATACCATTGTGTGTGCTTCATTTTCTTAGTACGATTTTCCTGACCCGAGGCTCCATCCTGATTTACCCCATGGAGTTACTTTTGGCTCCGATTTGATTTAAGGACACCTTATGACCTAAAACTGCCAGCCAATTTTTGGACATGACCCAGTATAGGTCTACTACCCATATTTTGCTTGTTGACCTTGTATGTTGCCTAGGTAGTGGCTTCGTCCCTGATTGTTGGAGGTTTGACCTAGGAGGAGTACGACCATCTAAATTTCGAGGACGAAATTATTTTAAGGTGGGTAGACTTGTAACACCCTGTTTTCTGAAATTGGGGATTTTTGAAAATTTATTATTTTATTATTTATTAGTGGTATTTTAGTCATGGTATGATTTTCTGGTGATTTTAGTGTGATTAAACTATTTTCTAAGTCATGCTAAGTCATGACTTATGACTTTGTGATTTTGGTTAGTATAACTTAGTGTAAACCCTAGTTTCTCTAACCTAGAAGTTGCCATGACCATGAGAACTTAGCCATAGGCTTAGAACCTCAAATTAGTGATTTTTGGCCAAAAGGGTATTTTGGTAATTTTCTAGGAATTATTTGGAATTATTTAGATTTATGTGATTTATTATTATTTAATTAGTTGATTAGTGTCATGTTAGCTTCTAACCTAGTTTAGCCCTAATCTAGAGGTTAGCCACTAACCTAGAAGACTAATGATTAGATATTAGCCTTATGTATAAATATCTAGTTAGATAAATATCTAGATATTTCACTTTTTAGATATTTAGAACCTAAATATCTAACCCCCCCTTAGTCAAAGACTTAGGGGCTAAGTTTGCAAGTGGTAGGACACCTCTCCTACACCCCATGGCAGCCAAGGACCCCCCCTTTGGCAGCCCACAATCCTATAAAACCCCATTGAATTAATTCATGAATGATTTACATGAAATTAATTCCTAGAAAATCCCTTTCTCTTCAAATCATCACAACTTGAGCTATATTGATCCAAATTCACTCTAGTCTCTTGCATTGGGACCCTACAACATCTAAGGTGCTAAGGGGAACTAGCAATCAAGGATTTGGAAGCATTGGACATCATCAAGTTGAAGGAAGCACACCCCCCTCTTCCTTGATTTTCATTGGAATTGCACCAATAGGTATTTTCCCTCAAACTTAGTTAAAATCCTGTTTTTTCTTCATAATTGCATTCATATAGGACTACCTGAACTGTAGGACAAGTTTGGTGGAAACTAGACTTGGTTTGGTGTCCGTATCGGACACGTATCTAGGGTTTTATGCAAGTGTTTGATGATTTGCCACAGTGAATTAAATGTTATTATTTTCGAAAACTAATTTCACAAATTTCTAGCCCTATAGGTGTAGATCACAGAACCCTAACACTGAGCTAGGATTCGTGTCGTGTCCGTGTCCAAAACGGACACGAACTCACTGCACGACACCCGGTTTACTTCCCCTGCTGCTCGACACTTAGCACGGACACTGTGGGACACGTGGACACGTAAAAATTGACACAGAGGAGGGGGCAACCTCTGACATGCCCCCCCTCGAGTTTGAGACACGTTGGTGCCGTGTCGAGAGAGCACGGACACGTGCACTGGTCGTACACTGCACTGCACGCGCACAATTTTCTTCACTGACACGGCCTTCGTGTCGCACGGACACGAGTCGTGGACACCTCGTGGTGACACGAGCGTGTAGCCCATCCCTTGGCGTACACATGGACACGAGCACGAGAAGTTTCGTGTCCTGTGTCGCGTACACGAGACACTGGAACATGTGCACGACGCGGCCTGAAACACGCGTATCAGTCGTATTTCCCCGACTGATACGGACCTCGTGCTGTGTCCTGAGGACACGTGGACACGTTGCAGGAACCTAGACACCTAGCCCTACCCTAGGCGAACCTAGGTACACACCCACGTGTCGTGTCGTGTCGTGTGTCGTGTGTTATACGCACGTGCACGCGTGCACGAGGAGTGGCCTGATTTGTGCACTATTTCGAGTTCTTAGTTGTTTGGACACGATTGTGTCCTCTTTTTTGGACACAACCACTTGTGTGACACATTCATGTTATGTTTAAACTTTACCAACCAATAGATTTACATTTTTACTCGATTTGGTTGATGAATTCACATTTCCCCCAATATCCTTCACTGTGACAGTATCCCAATTTCTGGGATTATTTTCCAGTTTTTTTAAATGGATTTCAAATTCGATTTTGAGTATATATGCATATGTATTTGTGTATTATACATTGTATATGTGAGTATATGTGTATATGAGTGTGTGTGTCTATGTATAGTGTATGTGAGTGTCTATATATGTATATATGGGTGTGTAGGAGTGAGTGTATATATGTGTGTATAATGTGTGTGTGTGTGATTCCTGTTCTCAGGAATCTGAGAACAGCCCTCCCCTTCCCTGTGTGTGTCCTCACTTCCCTCTCTCTCACTGTAGCCCTCTCTCTCTTTCACTCTCTCACTCACTCTAAGTCTCTCTCTCCTATCTATCTATATATATAAGTAATATATGTATATAGATTGATATATATATATATATAGATATATATATATATAAATATATATATATGTATATATATAAGTGATATATATACATTTGTGTTAGGTCTCACTATGTCATACATAGTGTTATATGTATATAGGTGTGAGTGTGGGTTTGTACTATATATGATATTCATATTTGATATATGGGTAGCTAGTGTCTAATTATATATATATAGATATAGTGATATTATATATATATGTATAACTTGTTAAGGTATAGGTTTAGATGAAAACCTATAACCAATAATCTTTGACAATGGCCTATGGCCTAGGATTATTAGCCAATGGCTTGGGGCTAACCCTAATAGCCCAAAACCAACATGTTGACCCTTGATTACTAAGGGTTGACCAAAGTCAACCTTAGGTCAAAAGTGACCTAGTTCACCTAGAAATGACTAGTAATGACCTAAAATAACTAGTTTGACTAGTTTGACTAAAACCCTAACTAGTTTGACTAATATTGACTTAACTTTGACTAGTTTGACTTTAGAGTTGACCAGAGTTGACCAAGAGTTGACTTTTGACCAGATTGACCTAGAATCATGTAGTTTGCATAGTAGACTTCATATTACTATTTAGAATACATTGTGACTTGTATTGCTCTGATTAGGAGCCAGACACCTCTCCTCAGGCAGTATATCCTCTTCAGACATTCAGTTATCAGGCGAGTACATTCTCTGACCGTTTCATACTTGTTCAGGCTTTACTTCTCGCTCTAGATTACTTTACTTGTTGCTGTCACATTGGTAACACGGATTGGTACTATATGGATCTTTACATGAGATGTTATCCCCCTCGGGAGCATCGGGTACTTCATGTTATGTGTGTTTCACTTTCATCATGTACTCCCATGCTTCTATTATTCATGTGCACTCATGTGATCATGTACTCTCATGTTTACTGAGCCCTCATGTATACTATCATGTGCACCCTTTCATGGGCCCCATGTGATATCATGTACAATAACGTAACCTGTACAGATCCTTGTGTATTGATTGGGGATACGGGGGAGTGCTAGTAGTCGTGTGAACAATTCCAAAGTAGTGTATTCATGTGCAAACTCGATCATGTACAAATCCGTCCGTTCACATGTGCTATCTCGTACTCTGACTCACTAGCCACTGTTAGTTCTCTATTTATAGTAGATATTTCATTACAGCTATCTCTTTTACAGCGTATATTTCCTTTCAGCAGTTCATGTATCTTACTCTATTGCCTGTATCGTATTTCCTAACATGATATGCACTGTGTGAGATGTTTTGTGCTCGTTCCCGTCCTGATTGGACCTGTTGAAAATATTACAGAGGATGAGGATGAGGCCCTGGTGTCTACCTATTTTGGAGCAGGACTAGATGATACTTATGTTGTGGACCCCCAGCAGGATCCACCTGCAGCTGAGGATGTTGTTCCAGTAGTCTAGACCAGTTTAGTCTAGACAGTCTTTTCTATATTTACTTTTGTCTCACTTTCTGAGTTGTATTTTGAGATGTGGAGATGTATAGACTCTTAGACTTTTGTATTATGAGTTGACAGTTCTGGATATTGTGTTGTACTAGACACTTAGACTTATTCATCTATGATACTGTTCTCTTGAGTTACTATCTATCTATCTATCTGTCTGTCTTTCGTTCTTCTACCCTAGATGTGATTGAGATGTATATTGTTATGTCACCTCCGTTCGGAGAGTATAAACTGTACAGGTACTTGATATTGATAGATGATTGACCTAGGACAGCGTTCTACCGCCGACACTGCGGCGTAGGCTGGGCGTTGTTACGTTCTCGTACCCTAACAGTGGGTGCGGGTCGTGACACGTTTTTAGTGGTGGCCCATGCAGGTCGAGTTTATGTAGTGGTACTCGAACTAGAGTATCACTACAGCCTGTGATAGGATTGGAGGAATAGGCTTAGAGAGAATGGATACTCAATCACTGCTAGGATATTTTGAGAGATTCCTGAGATGACCCTTGAGAATCTCATTTGAAATTACGATTTAAACTCCTTTTTCCCTTGATTGAATTTGATTTTGAAGGATTCACTGTAGAACTTTGAATCCTGGTATTAGTTGATGATTTTGAAATTTTTGTAGTTGTTGATTTTAATTTCTTAGTGTTAGATTAATATCTTTTATTTTTTTTGGGGTACTCAATCACATTTATGAGAAAACTCTTATCTGTTTCTTGCCATCTAATCCTCTTGCTAATTGCCTTTCATTAAAATGAACTGTCCTCTCTATTTTGCACCTTGCTTAAACTCTTTCTACCAAACTATGTGACTGTAACCCAAACCTGACTTACTCGACTTTTCCTCAAATAAAGACTCATTGAGACCTTCTAACCTTGACCTTGATTGGTCGAACCCTAACTATATTCATCTAGTAGCCTATCTATCCCTAGGACTGTGTTCCTAAATTATTTACTGAATTCCTGATTAATTTTATTTCATGGGTTAATTTGATTCTCTTCAATTTTTGCATCAATTTGTCACGTCTCGAACTACCACTTTCTATTCTAGACCATTGGATGTCCTTTACCGCGACTTAGATATTCAGAGTATAATACTAGCTGTTACCTCCCAACAAACTTTACATATAAGACCTAGACTAGCCTACCTTCATGTAGGTATTCCATGTCCCACTAAAACCCGTCTCCTTGTACTCTATTTTCTTGATATGATTTTCTGGTCAAATGGCTAAACTATAACCTCTACCATGATACTAAATTAATTCTTATTTCAATTAGAGATCCACCTTGGCTCAATTCTTTCGACCTGGCATGTGATGGTGTTCTGCTTGAACCCTCGAATGCTTAACCTCGTACCTTACCTTGAATGCTTGACCCGATTGGTTAAGAAACTTGGACTATGTAATTCCTTTCATCATTACCATCCTTATATCTTGTGCAGCTAAATTAGCCTTAGTTTTGCAAGCTTATCTATTTTCGAGCTTGGTCATGACATATTTATTGGGTGGCCACCCACTAACATATTGTCTAATCAGAACCGGCGCATGATGGTCTGATCAACCTATTGCGTTTTGGTTCGCTTTTTCATATATTAATCTACGTGGATGGAGACACAGTTAAACTTACCCTAGAATCTTATCCACAATAGTCTTGACAATTCTTTTTGGAATTATTTTATCGCCTATGAACCTCGTATTCGTATCCAATTGAATTAAAATTTAATCATGACCTGGATCTTCATCATTGGATGCTCGTGCTCATACTTGATTTCATTGATTTCCCATCTTGTCCAATCTCGATTTATCCTAAAATTGATCAACTTAGATCGTGTCAAGACTAAAATCTATTTGTGATTGTTTGTGCCTAAATTTTCAATTTTCTTTTTATGGAATGGTAACTTTAATGATTTCTCACTTGTTAATGACCTATTTTCATATAGGATAGTAGACGACCCTATAGCCTTGATGATTGTTGTTTCCTTATCATTCCCAATTTGGACACCTTAGATTGCTTGTACGTTTTGATACCATAGGAACAGTCTTGATCTAGAATGACTAGTGCACCTAGATGAGACCACAGATTGTTCCATTTAACCTGTCCCCCTGGTACTACTATTCATCATGATTTTAGTTCAATTTAGGCCATAGACTTTTCCCACTCTAAATTGTGATCATCGTAGGCACATTACCGTGACTTTTAAATTAGGAGCACAAGATTAGTTGTTTTCTCAAAACTGACTTCACATACGTAACCTAGACATGACATACTACACCCATGACCTTAGTGTCCCACTCAGGCATACCATTGTGTGTGCTTCATTTTCTTAGTACGATTTTCCTGACCCGAGGCTCCATCCTGATTTACCCCATGGAGTTACTTTTGGCTCCGATTTGATTTAAGGACACCTTATGACCTAAAACTGCCAGCCAATTTTTGGACATGACCCAGTATAGGTCTACTACCCATATTTTGCTTGTTGACCTTGTATGTTGCCTAGGTAGTGGCTTCGTCCCTGATTGTTGGAGGTTTGACCTAGGAGGAGTACGACCATCTAAATTTCGAGGACGAAATTATTTTAAGGTGGGTAGACTTGTAACACCCTGTTTTCTGAAATTGGGGATTTTTGAAAATTTATTATTTTATTATTTATTAGTGGTATTTTAGTCATGGTATGATTTTCTGGTGATTTTAGTGTGATTAAACTATTTTCTAAGTCATGCTAAGTCATGACTTATGACTTTGTGATTTTGGTTAGTATAACTTAGTGTAAACCCTAGTTTCTCTAACCTAGAAGTTGCCATGACCATGAGAACTTAGCCATAGGCTTAGAACCTCAAATTAGTGATTTTTGGCCAAAAGGGTATTTTGGTAATTTTCTAGGAATTATTTGGAATTATTTAGATTTATGTGATTTATTATTATTTAATTAGTTGATTAGTGTCATGTTAGCTTCTAACCTAGTTTAGCCCTAATCTAGAGGTTAGCCACTAACCTAGAAGACTAATGATTAGATATTAGCCTTATGTATAAATATCTAGTTAGATAAATATCTAGATATTTCACTTTTTAGATATTTAGAACCTAAATATCTAACCCCCCCTTAGTCAAAGACTTAGGGGCTAAGTTTGCAAGTGGTAGGACACCTCTCCTACACCCCATGGCAGCCAAGGACCCCCCCTTTGGCAGCCCACAATCCTATAAAACCCCATTGAATTAATTCATGAATGATTTACATGAAATTAATTCCTAGAAAATCCCTTTCTCTTCAAATCATCACAACTTGAGCTATATTGATCCAAATTCACTCTAGTCTCTTGCATTGGGACCCTACAACATCTAAGGTGCTAAGGGGAACTAGCAATCAAGGATTTGGAAGCATTGGACATCATCAAGTTGAAGGAAGCACACCCCCCTCTTCCTTGATTTTCATTGGAATTGCACCAATAGGTATTTTCCCTCAAACTTAGTTAAAATCCTGTTTTTTCTTCATAATTGCATTCATATAGGACTACCTGAACTGTAGGACAAGTTTGGTGGAAACTAGACTTGGTTTGGTGTCCGTATCGGACACGTATCTAGGGTTTTATGCAAGTGTTTGATGATTTGCCACAGTGAATTAAATGTTATTATTTTCGAAAACTAATTTCACAAATTTCTAGCCCTATAGGTGTAGATCACAGAACCCTAACACTGAGCTAGGATTCGTGTCGTGTCCGTGTCCAAAACGGACACGAACTCACTGCACGACACCCGGTTTACTTCCCCTGCTGCTCGACACTTAGCACGGACACTGTGGGACACGTGGACACGTAAAAATTGACACAGAGGAGGGGGCAACCTCTGACATGCCCCCCCTCGAGTTTGAGACACGTTGGTGCCGTGTCGAGAGAGCACGGACACGTGCACTGGTCGTACACTGCACTGCACGCGCACAATTTTCTTCACTGACACGGCCTTCGTGTCGCACGGACACGAGTCGTGGACACCTCGTGGTGACACGAGCGTGTAGCCCATCCCTTGGCGTACACATGGACACGAGCACGAGAAGTTTCGTGTCCTGTGTCGCGTACACGAGACACTGGAACATGTGCACGACGCGGCCTGAAACACGCGTATCAGTCGTATTTCCCCGACTGATACGGACCTCGTGCTGTGTCCTGAGGACACGTGGACACGTTGCAGGAACCTAGACACCTAGCCCTACCCTAGGCGAACCTAGGTACACACCCACGTGTCGTGTCGTGTCGTGTGTCGTGTGTTATACGCACGTGCACGCGTGCACGAGGAGTGGCCTGATTTGTGCACTATTTCGAGTTCTTAGTTGTTTGGACACGATTGTGTCCTCTTTTTGGACACAACCACTTGTGTGACACATTCATGTTATGTTTAAACTTTACCAACCAATAGATTTACATTTTTACTCGATTTGGTTGATGAATTCACATTTCCCCCAATATCCTTCACTGTGACAGTATCCCAATTTCTGGGATTATTTTCCAGTTTTTTTAAATGGATTTCAAATTCGATTTTTGAGTATATATGCATATGTATTTGTGTATTATACATTGTATATGTGAGTATATGTGTATATGAGTGTGTGTGTCTATGTATAGTGTATGTGAGTGTCTATATATGTATATATGGGTGTGTAGGAGTGAGTGTATATATGTGTGTATAATGTGTGTGTGTGTGATTCCTGTTCTCAGGAATCTGAGAACAGCCCTCCCCTTCCCTGTGTGTGTCCTCACTTCCCTCTCTCTCACTGTAGCCCTCTCTCTCTTTCACTCTCTCACTCACTCTAAGTCTCTCTCTCCTATCTATCTATATATATAAGTAATATATGTATATAGATTGATATATATATATATAGATATATATATATATAAATATATATATATGTATATATATAAGTGATATATATACATTTGTGTTAGGTCTCACTATGTCATACATAGTGTTATATGTATATAGGTGTGAGTGTGGGTTTGTACTATATATGATATTCATATTTGATATATGGGTAGCTAGTGTCTAATTATATATATATAGATATAGTGATATTATATATATATGTATAACTTGTTAAGGTATAGGTTTAGATGAAAACCTATAACCAATAATCTTTGACAATGGCCTATGGCCTAGGATTATTAGCCAATGGCTTGGGGCTAACCCTAATAGCCCAAAACCAACATGTTGACCCTTGATTACTAAGGGTTGACCAAAGTCAACCTTAGGTCAAAAGTGACCTAGTTCACCTAGAAATGACTAGTAATGACCTAAAATAACTAGTTTGACTAGTTTGACTAAAACCCTAACTAGTTTGACTAATATTGACTTAACTTTGACTAGTTTGACTTTAGAGTTGACCAGAGTTGACCAAGAGTTGACTTTTGACCAGATTGACCTAGAATCATGTAGTTTGCATAGTAGACTTCATATTTACTATTTAGAATACATTGTGACTTGTATTGCTCTGATTAGGAGCCAGACACCTCTCCTCAGGCAGTATATCCTCTTCAGACATTCAGTTATCAGGCGAGTACATTCTCTGACCGTTTCATACTTGTTCAGGCTTTACTTCTCGCTCTAGATTACTTTACTTGTTGCTGTCACATTGGTAACACGGATTGGTACTATATGGATCTTTACATGAGATGTTATCCCCCTCGGGAGCATCGGGTACTTCATGTTATGTGTGTTTCACTTTCATCATGTACTCCCATGCTTCTATTATTCATGTGCACTCATGTGATCATGTACTCTCATGTTTACTGAGCCCTCATGTATACTATCATGTGCACCCTTTCATGGGCCCCATGTGATATCATGTACAATAACGTAACCTGTACAGATCCTTGTGTATTGATTGGGGATACGGGGGAGTGCTAGTAGTCGTGTGAACAATTCCAAAGTAGTGTATTCATGTGCAAACTCGATCATGTACAAATCCGTCCGTTCACATGTGCTATCTCGTACTCTGACTCACTAGCCACTGTTAGTTCTCTATTTATAGTAGATATTTCATTACAGCTATCTCTTTTACAGCGTATATTTCCTTTCAGCAGTTCATGTATCTTACTCTATTGCCTGTATCGTATTTCCTAACATGATATGCACTGTGTGAGATGTTTTGTGCTCGTTCCCGTCCTGATTGGACCTGTTGAAAATATTACAGAGGATGAGGATGAGGCCCTGGTGTCTACCTATTTTGGAGCAGGACTAGATGATACTTATGTTGTGGACCCCCAGCAGGATCCACCTGCAGCTGAGGATGTTGTTCCAGTAGTCTAGACCAGTTTAGTCTAGACAGTCTTTTCTATATTTACTTTTGTCTCACTTTCTGAGTTGTATTTTGAGATGTGGAGATGTATAGACTCTTAGACTTTTGTATTATGAGTTGACAGTTCTGGATATTGTGTTGTACTAGACACTTAGACTTATTCATCTATGATACTGTTCTCTTGAGTTACTATCTATCTATCTATCTGTCTGTCTTTCGTTCTTCTACCCTAGATGTGATTGAGATGTATATTGTTATGTCACCTCCGTTCGGAGAGTATAAACTGTACAGGTACTTGATATTGATAGATGATTGACCTAGGACAGCGTTCTACCGCCGACACTGCGGCGTAGGCTGGGCGTTGTTACGTTCTCGTACCCTAACAGTGGGTGCGGGTCGTGACACGTTTTTAGTGGTGGCCCATGCAGGTCGAGTTTATGTAGTGGTACTCGAACTAGAGTATCACTACAGCCTGTGATAGGATTGGAGGAATAGGCTTAGAGAGAATGGATACTCAATCACTGCTAGGATATTTTGAGAGATTCCTGAGATGACCCTTGAGAATCTCATTTGAAATTACGATTTAAACTCCTTTTTCCCTTGATTGAATTTGATTTTGAAGGATTCACTGTAGAACTTTGAATCCTGGTATTAGTTGATGATTTTGAAATTTTTGTAGTTGTTGATTTTAATTTCTTAGTGTTAGATTAATATCTTTTATTTTTTTTGGGGTACTCAATCACATTTATGAGAAAACTCTTATCTGTTTCTTGCCATCTAATCCTCTTGCTAATTGCCTTTCATTAAAATGAACTGTCCTCTCTATTTTGCACCTTGCTTAAACTCTTTCTACCAAACTATGTGACTGTAACCCAAACCTGACTTACTCGACTTTTCCTCAAATAAAGACTCATTGAGACCTTCTAACCTTGACCTTGATTGGTCGAACCCTAACTATATTCATCTAGTAGCCTATCTATCCCTAGGACTGTGTTCCTAAATTATTTACTGAATTCCTGATTAATTTTATTTCATGGGTTAATTTGATTCTCTTCAATTTTTGCATCAATTTGTCACGTCTCGAACTACCACTTTCTATTCTAGACCATTGGATGTCCTTTACCGCGACTTAGATATTCAGAGTATAATACTAGCTGTTACCTCCCAACAAACTTTACATATAAGACCTAGACTAGCCTACCTTCATGTAGGTATTCCATGTCCCACTAAAACCCGTCTCCTTGTACTCTATTTTCTTGATATGATTTTCTGGTCAAATGGCTAAACTATAACCTCTACCATGATACTAAATTAATTCTTATTTCAATTAGAGATCCACCTTGGCTCAATTCTTTCGACCTGGCATGTGATGGTGTTCTGCTTGAACCCTCGAATGCTTAACCTCGTACCTTACCTTGAATGCTTGACCCGATTGGTTAAGAAACTTGGACTATGTAATTCCTTTCATCATTACCATCCTTATATCTTGTGCAGCTAAATTAGCCTTAGTTTTGCAAGCTTATCTATTTTCGAGCTTGGTCATGACATATTTATTGGGTGGCCACCCACTAACATATTGTCTAATCAGAACCGGCGCATGATGGTCTGATCAACCTATTGCGTTTTGGTTCGCTTTTTCATATATTAATCTACGTGGATGGAGACACAGTTAAACTTACCCTAGAATCTTATCCACAATAGTCTTGACAATTCTTTTTGGAATTATTTTATCGCCTATGAACCTCGTATTCGTATCCAATTGAATTAAAATTTAATCATGACCTGGATCTTCATCATTGGATGCTCGTGCTCATACTTGATTTCATTGATTTCCCATCTTGTCCAATCTCGATTTATCCTAAAATTGATCAACTTAGATCGTGTCAAGACTAAAATCTATTTGTGATTGTTTGTGCCTAAATTTTCAATTTTCTTTTTATGGAATGGTAACTTTAATGATTTCTCACTTGTTAATGACCTATTTTCATATAGGATAGTAGACGACCCTATAGCCTTGATGATTGTTGTTTCCTTATCATTCCCAATTTGGACACCTTAGATTGCTTGTACGTTTTGATACCATAGGAACAGTCTTGATCTAGAATGACTAGTGCACCTAGATGAGACCACAGATTGTTCCATTTAACCTGTCCCCCTGGTACTACTATTCATCATGATTTTAGTTCAATTTAGGCCATAGACTTTTCCCACTCTAAATTGTGATCATCGTAGGCACATTACCGTGACTTTTAAATTAGGAGCACAAGATTAGTTGTTTTCTCAAAACTGACTTCACATACGTAACCTAGACATGACATACTACACCCATGACCTTAGTGTCCCACTCAGGCATACCATTGTGTGTGCTTCATTTTCTTAGTACGATTTTCCTGACCCGAGGCTCCATCCTGATTTACCCCATGGAGTTACTTTTGGCTCCGATTTGATTTAAGGACACCTTATGACCTAAAACTGCCAGCCAATTTTTGGACATGACCCAGTATAGGTCTACTACCCATATTTTGCTTGTTGACCTTGTATGTTGCCTAGGTAGTGGCTTCGTCCCTGATTGTTGGAGGTTTGACCTAGGAGGAGTACGACCATCTAAATTTCGAGGACGAAATTATTTTAAGGTGGGTAGACTTGTAACACCCTGTTTTCTGAAATTGGGGATTTTTGAAAATTTATTATTTTATTATTTATTAGTGGTATTTTAGTCATGGTATGATTTTCTGGTGATTTTAGTGTGATTAAACTATTTTCTAAGTCATGCTAAGTCATGACTTATGACTTTGTGATTTTGGTTAGTATAACTTAGTGTAAACCCTAGTTTCTCTAACCTAGAAGTTGCCATGACCATGAGAACTTAGCCATAGGCTTAGAACCTCAAATTAGTGATTTTTGGCCAAAAGGGTATTTTGGTAATTTTCTAGGAATTATTTGGAATTATTTAGATTTATGTGATTTATTATTATTTAATTAGTTGATTAGTGTCATGTTAGCTTCTAACCTAGTTTAGCCCTAATCTAGAGGTTAGCCACTAACCTAGAAGACTAATGATTAGATATTAGCCTTATGTATAAATATCTAGTTAGATAAATATCTAGATATTTCACTTTTTAGATATTTAGAACCTAAATATCTAACCCCCCCTTAGTCAAAGACTTAGGGGCTAAGTTTGCAAGTGGTAGGACACCTCTCCTACACCCCATGGCAGCCAAGGACCCCCCCTTTGGCAGCCCACAATCCTATAAAACCCCATTGAATTAATTCATGAATGATTTACATGAAATTAATTCCTAGAAAATCCCTTTCTCTTCAAATCATCACAACTTGAGCTATATTGATCCAAATTCACTCTAGTCTCTTGCATTGGGACCCTACAACATCTAAGGTGCTAAGGGGAACTAGCAATCAAGGATTTGGAAGCATTGGACATCATCAAGTTGAAGGAAGCACACCCCCCTCTTCCTTGATTTTCATTGGAATTGCACCAATAGGTATTTTCCCTCAAACTTAGTTAAAATCCTGTTTTTTCTTCATAATTGCATTCATATAGGACTACCTGAACTGTAGGACAAGTTTGGTGGAAACTAGACTTGGTTTGGTGTCCGTATCGGACACGTATCTAGGGTTTTATGCAAGTGTTTGATGATTTGCCACAGTGAATTAAATGTTATTATTTTCGAAAACTAATTTCACAAATTTCTAGCCCTATAGGTGTAGATCACAGAACCCTAACACTGAGCTAGGATTCGTGTCGTGTCCGTGTCCAAAACGGACACGAACTCACTGCACGACACCCGGTTTACTTCCCCTGCTGCTCGACACTTAGCACGGACACTGTGGGACACGTGGACACGTAAAAATTGACACAGAGGAGGGGGCAACCTCTGACATGCCCCCCCTCGAGTTTGAGACACGTTGGTGCCGTGTCGAGAGAGCACGGACACGTGCACTGGTCGTACACTGCACTGCACGCGCACAATTTTCTTCACTGACACGGCCTTCGTGTCGCACGGACACGAGTCGTGGACACCTCGTGGTGACACGAGCGTGTAGCCCATCCCTTGGCGTACACATGGACACGAGCACGAGAAGTTTCGTGTCCTGTGTCGCGTACACGAGACACTGGAACATGTGCACGACGCGGCCTGAAACACGCGTATCAGTCGTATTTCCCCGACTGATACGGACCTCGTGCTGTGTCCTGAGGACACGTGGACACGTTGCAGGAACCTAGACACCTAGCCCTACCCTAGGCGAACCTAGGTACACACCCACGTGTCGTGTCGTGTCGTGTGTCGTGTGTTATACGCACGTGCACGCGTGCACGAGGAGTGGCCTGATTTGTGCACTATTTCGAGTTCTTAGTTGTTTGGACACGATTGTGTCCTCTTTTTTGGACACAACCACTTGTGTGACACATTCATGTTATGTTTAAACTTTACCAACCAATAGATTTACATTTTTACTCGATTTGGTTGATGAATTCACATTTCCCCCAATATCCTTCACTGTGACAGTATCCCAATTTCTGGGATTATTTTCCAGTTTTTTTAAATGGATTTCAAATTCGATTTTTGAGTATATATGCATATGTATTTGTGTATTATACATTGTATATGTGAGTATATGTGTATATGAGTGTGTGTGTCTATGTATAGTGTATGTGAGTGTCTATATATGTATATATGGGTGTGTAGGAGTGAGTGTATATATGTGTGTATAATGTGTGTGTGTGTGATTCCTGTTCTCAGGAATCTGAGAACAGCCCTCCCCTTCCCTGTGTGTGTCCTCACTTCCCTCTCTCTCACTGTAGCCCTCTCTCTCTTTCACTCTCTCACTCACTCTAAGTCTCTCTCTCCTATCTATCTATATATATAAGTAATATATGTATATAGATTGATATATATATATATATAGATATATATATATAAATATATATATATGTATATATATAAGTGATATATATACATTTGTGTTAGGTCTCACTATGTCATACATAGTGTTATATGTATATAGGTGTGAGTGTGGGTTTGTACTATATATGATATTCATATTTGATATATGGGTAGCTAGTGTCTAATTATATATATATAGATATAGTGATATTATATATATATGTATAACTTGTTAAGGTATAGGTTTAGATGAAAACCTATAACCAATAATCTTTGACAATGGCCTATGGCCTAGGATTATTAGCCAATGGCTTGGGGCTAACCCTAATAGCCCAAAACCAACATGTTGACCCTTGATTACTAAGGGTTGACCAAAGTCAACCTTAGGTCAAAAGTGACCTAGTTCACCTAGAAATGACTAGTAATGACCTAAAATAACTAGTTTGACTAGTTTGACTAAAATCCTAACTAGTTTGACTAATATTGACTTAACTTTGACTAGTTTGACTTTAGAGTTGACCAGAGTTGACCAAGAGTTGACTTTTGACCAGATTGACCTAGAATCATGTAGTTTGCATAGTAGACTTCATATTTACTATTTAGAATACATTGTGACTTGTATTGCTCTGATTAGGAGCCAGACACCTCTCCTCAGGCAGTATATCCTCTTCAGACATTCAGTTATCAGGCGAGTACATTCTCTGACCGTTTCATACTTGTTCAGGCTTTACTTCTCGCTCTAGATTACTTTACTTGTTGCTGTCACATTGGTAACACGGATTGGTACTATATGGATCTTTACATGAGATGTTATCCCCCTCGGGAGCATCGGGTACTTCATGTTATGTGTGTTTCACTTTCATCATGTACTCCCATGCTTCTATTATTCATGTGCACTCATGTGATCATGTACTCTCATGTTTACTGAGCCCTCATGTATACTATCATGTGCACCCTTTCATGGGCCCCATGTGATATCATGTACAATAACGTAACCTGTACAGATCCTTGTGTATTGATTGGGGATACGGGGGAGTGCTAGTAGTCGTGTGAACAATTTCAAAGTAGTGTATTCATGTGCAAACTCGATCATGTACAAATCCGTCCGTTCACATGTGCTATCTCGTACTCTGACTCACTAGCCACTGTTAGTTCTCTATTTATAGTAGATATTTCATTACAGCTATCTCTTTTACAGCGTATATTTCCTTTCAGCAGTTCATGTATCTTACTCTATTGCCTGTATCGTATTTCCTAACATGATATGCACTGTGTGAGATGTTTTGTGCTCGTTCCCGTCCTGATTGGACCTGTTGAAAATATTACAGAGGATGAGGATGAGGCCCTGGTGTCTACCTATTTTGGAGCAGGACTAGATGATACTTATGTTGTGGACCCCCAGCAGGATCCACCTGCAGCTGAGGATGTTGTTCCAGTAGTCTAGACCAGTTTAGTCTAGACAGTCTTTTCTATATTTACTTTTGTCTCACTTTCTGAGTTGTATTTTGAGATGTGGAGATGTATAGACTCTTAGACTTTTGTATTATGAGTTGACAGTTCTGGATATTGTGTTGTACTAGACACTTAGACTTATTCATCTATGATACTGTTCTCTTGAGTTACTATCTATCTATCTATCTGTCTGTCTTTCGTTCTTCTACCCTAGATGTGATTGAGATGTATATTGTTATGTCACCTCCGTTCGGAGAGTATAAACTGTACAGGTACTTGATATTGATAGATGATTGACCTAGGACAGCGTTCTACCGCCGACACTGCGGCGTAGGCTGGGCGTTGTTACGTTCTCGTACCCTAACAGTGGGTGCGGGTCGTGACAACTCGAGACTGGATTAGTCCTCTCAGAGGGATACCAGTATACATCGCTGTGTCACTGAGTTTGATCTTTCTATCTCTTGTTGAATTTATTTACTCTCTCTTACTTTCTGCCATAGTTAAATTTTTAAATTGGTGATTATTTTTATCCGCTGCACACACACACACTCTATTCATCCCCCCTCTAGAGGTGCTCAACGGTCCTACAATTGGTATCAGAGCAGGTTATATTCTTATATAACAAACCTCAGAGAGTATATATATGGCAGCCGTGAAATCAATATTCAACGGTGAAGGGCAATCCACAAATAGACCCCCACTTTTTGATGGTACTAATTATACCTATTGGAAAATACGGATGACTTTCTTCTTAAAATCTCTTGACTTTGATCTTTGGTCAATAGTCATTGATGGTTATAAGAAACCAGCACCCACAGTGGTTGAAGGCCAGCTTATAGACAAGCCTCATGACAAATACACTGAAGCTGAGAAAGCTAAGGCTAGTCTAGATGCCCGTGCCATCAATGCACTATTCTGTGCAATTGACAAAACGGAGTTCAACAGAGTTTTAACCTGTAAGACGTCTCACAAAATTTGGAAACTTCTTGAGGTAACTCATGAAGGTACTTCCCAAGTGAAGGAATCTAAAATTAGTAGACTGACTCAGGAATATGAATCTTTCAAGATGAAATCCGGTGAGTCAATTACACAGATGTTTACTCGTTTCCTTGATATAACTAATCCTCTGCAATCTCTTGGCAAGAATTACAGCAATCATGAGAAGATCAGAAAAGTGCTGCGGGCTCTAACCAAGAACTGGAATCCAAAAGCCACAGCAATTATTGAAGGAAACGATCTCACCACTATGTCTTTGGAAACACTGATGGAGAAGCTGATGACCCATGAACTTGATTTGCAAGAGTTTGAAGAAGCAACACCAAAAGAAAAATCTATTGCTTTCAAAGCTCAAGGAAGAAAATCAACATGCAATGACTCTGATGAAGAATCATCAAGTGGTGATGAACATGCCCTACTTGTGAAGAACTTTCGAAAATTCCTAAAGTTTGAGAAATCAAGCAGAAGGAAAAGAGATGTCCAAGAAAGCAATGAAGATGAAACCATTTACTTTGGATGCAAGAAGACGGGGCACATGAAGAAGGACTGTCCAACTTCAAAGAAAAGCATTCCATATGACAGATCAAGATCAAGCAGAAAAGCAACATCCGGTCGAAAGTATGCCAATACGAGTATCTGGCATGAAAGTGATGCCAGTGATACAGAAGAAGAGAACAGACCCTACGAAAATGCAAATGTCTGTCTTATGTCATTTGATAAGGTATCTTCAAACCCTCTATATGATGATTTTACTTTCGATGAATTAGAAAATGCCTTTAGCGAATTACTTGAAGATCATAAAACTGTGCTCGACAAGTGTAAGCAATCTCGAAAAGAGATTAAGGCATACACAACCGAGTTAGCTAGACTGTCCAATCTTATTAAAGATATTAAAGAGACGTCTACTACCGGTAACACGAAAGAGATAGCCAAGCTCAAGGTAGACTATCATGAGGCTATCCTCAAAATTGAAAAAAAGAAAGAGACTATGTCAAGATGCAAGAACTATATGACATAGAAAAGAAGAAGTACCTAGTAACAGAACAAAGACTCTCAGATATGACTGCTAGATATGAAGAGTCTATTGCAATTTCTAAAAAGTTAGAAATCAAGTTAGGCAAACAGGCAATACCTGTAACACAGCCTAAGTTTAGTCCTAATGCTAAGCATACACCTAAGAGGACTAAAAATAAGAAAACACAGAAGAAACATGACTATCACCATGCTTTCACTTATAGGTTCTCCAAGAAACCAAACAAGCATGTAAACACAGTTTTGACCACATCTGGTTCTAAACTTACTTGTACTTATTGTGGCACGCATGGACACATATCACAGTATTGTTTGGCAAGGAAGCTTGTTGACAATCATACTTTATTCTGGAGACCTAAAACTAATCAAAATGGACCCTTCAGTAAATGGGTACCAAAGGATTCATCTACTTGTCTTGTAGGTGGACCCTCAACCCTCTCATACTAGAAGCAAATGGATCCTCGATAGCGAATGTTCGCGACACATGACCGGTGATGCATCTTTGTTCGCTACGCTATCGATGAAGAAATAAGGATATGTCTCCTTCGAAAATAACTTGAGAGATGATATTATTGGTAATGGTACTGTAGGTATTTCTCCTTATCTAGTAATAAAAGATGTTTGTCTAGTAACAGAATTGAAACATAACCTACTGAGCATAAGTCATTTAGCTGATAACGGTTATGGTATCAATTTTGTGAAAGACAAATGCACCATATATGATATGTCATCTGGTGATCCCGTATATAAAGGGATTAGAGAAGACAATATTTATGTTTTCTTTTTGGAGAATACTAATAATGCAGGTAGATGCCTAGTAGCTAATCTAGATGAAAGCTGGCTATGGCACATGAGACTAGGACATACAAATATGGATACTATCTCACGACTCAGTACTAAAAAGTTGGTAAAAGGACTCCCTGAAATTCCATTCAAGAGAGATATGGTATGTATTGACTGTGAAAAGAACAAAGCACATAGATCCACTTTTAAATCCATCAACGCTGTAAGTACTTCCAGACCTTTGCAGTTAATTCATATGGATTTATTTGGACCTAGTAGAGTCGCTAGTCTTGGCGGTAAGCTCTACGCTTTTGTTATTGTTGATGATTTCTCTCAATTTACTTGGGTTTACTTTTTATCAAAAAAAAGTGATGCTATTTTTGAATTTCAAATATTTTGCAAAAAGGTACAAAATGAAAAGGGCTTCATGATTACTCGTATCCGAAGTGATCATGGTGGCGAATTCGTAAATTCTGATTTCAAAAAGTTTTGTGATGATAGTGGATATTTCCATGAATTTTCTTGTCCTAGAACTCCCCAACAGAATGGTGTTATGGAGCGGAAGAATCGTACTCTAAGCGAAATGGCTAGAGTCATACTGAATCAGCATAATCTTTCTAAGTATTTTTGGGCAGAAGCAGTTAGTACAGCCTGTCATGTTTTGAATAGGGTGTTAATTCGACCAATCTCGAAGAAAACACCATATGAGCTTTGGTTTGGAAGAATTCCAAACATTTCTTATTTCAAAGTTTTTGGATGTCGCTGTTTTATCCTGAACACCGAGGATAACTTGGGTAAGTTCGACTCGAAAGTAGATGAAGGAATATTTCTCGGATATGCTGCTAAGAGTAAAGGATATAGAATTTTTAATAAAAGATCTATGATTGTAGAAGAATCTATTAATATTACTTTTGATGAGCTGAATAGTCACAGATCTAGCGACAGTGATGATGAAGAGACACATGCAAAGACTGAGAAGAATTCTGTGGAAGATCTGACCCAAAAGTTTGATTCATTAAAATTCTTGCCAGATCATCCAAAAACACTCATTATAGGTGATGTATCTAAAGGTGTAAGTACACACTCCTCTCTTAAAAATTCTGATATAGCAGCAAATGTAGCATTTATTTCTCAAATAGAACCTAAGAATTTAGATGATGCTTTTTCTGATGAGTTTTGGATTCATGCCATGCAAGAGGAACTAAATCAATTTGAGAGAAACCAAGTTTGGGAACTTGTTCCTAAACCTATTGGTCAATCGATAATTGGTACGAAATGGGTGTTCCGAAATAAACTCAGTGAAGATGGACAAGTTCTACGCAACAAAGCACGTCTAGTGGCACAAGGTTATAATCAAGAAGAAGGAATTGATTATGACGAGACTTATGCTCCTGTTGCTAGACTAGAAGCCATCCGCATGTTTTGTGCATTTATATGTTTTAATGATTTTAAATTATTTCAAATAGACGTGAAGAGTGCATTTTTAAACGGTTTTCTAAAAGAGGAAGTTTTTGTGAAACAACCCCCTGGTTTTGAAAATTTTCAAAAATCTGATCACGTCTTTAAGCTTAAGAAAGCACTATATGGACTCAAACAAGCACCTCGTGCTTGGTATGAACGCCTAAGTGCCTTCTTACTTGAAAATGGTTTTTCAAAAGGTAGAGTTGATACTACTTTGTTTATCAAATCTCTGAATGATGATATTCTTATTGTGTAAATTTATGTAGATGACATAATATTTGGTTCTACTAACAAAAAACTCTGTCAAGATTTTGCTAAGTGTATGTAGAGTAAATTTGAAATGAGTATGATGGGAGAGCTAAACTTCTTCCTAGGACTACAGATCAAACATCACTCAAAAGGAACGTTCATCAACCAAGCTAAGTACACAAAGGACATACTGAAAAGTATGACTTCGAAAACGTAAAGCCAATCGGGACTCCTATGGCTACATCTACAAAGCTTGATTCTGATGAAAGTGGCAAACCTGTCGATCAGCGTAAGTATCGAGGTATGATTGGTAGTTTATTATATTTAACTGCTAGTCGTCCTGATATAATGTTCAGTGTTTGCATTTGTGTACGTTATCAGGCAAATCCTAAGGAATCACATCTAAGTGTCGTTAAGCGTATCTTCCGATACCTTAAAGGAACTTCTACAGTTGGCTTATGGTATCCTAAAACCAAATCCTTTGACCTGATAGGTTATTCGGATGCGGATTTTGTGGGATGCAAAGTGGACCGTAAAAGTACCAGTGGCACATGTCATTTCCTAAGAAAGGCCTTAGTCTCCTAGTTTAGTAAAAAGCAAAATTCTATAGCATTATTAACTACTAAGGTTGAGTATATCGCCGCAGGTCGTTGCTGTGCTCAAATTTTGTGGATAAAACAAACCCTGGAAGACTATAATCTGCACTACACTAAGATTCCTATATATTGTGATAACACGAGCACTATAAATCTGACTAAGAACCCTATTTGTCACTCACGCACAAAGCACATAGAAATACGACATCATTTTCTTCGTGATCATCAACAACACGGGGATATATGTTTAGAATTTGTTGACACAGATCATCAACTAGCAGACATATTCATAAAACCATTGGCTGAAGATCGGTTTAACACATTGAGGCGTGAGCTCGGTATACTTGAATTTTCATATTCATAATGTAATATGGTAGTTAATTTTAATTTTATAACTTGAAACTTTGGCATTTATTTAACGGATATTTTTTTTGGGTACAAGCCTAAAAAGGGTCTGTCTGTCAACACGACTACGATCGAAGCGAAGCGGTACTTAAGAGTTCCCCGGTAAACCTCCGTTAGCTGGGACAGAACCCCTACAGTTAACCCATTAATACTGTACATTACTAAATACAAAGTCAAAAGTCATAAACATTAATTTTTAACCACCAGAACTGCATTTACTGTCTCGGGAATGCAAGTAGCCGAACTCGGGTCAAACTCTGACCGAGTTCGGGCCGAATTCGGACCGAGTTTCGTCGGCGCTGTTATGTTTCCAGAAATGAACAGCCGGCCCTAACCCCTTTATATACCCATCTTCCTCAACTCTTTTTTACTCACAATTTCGAGATTACTTCTCCTTTCACCTAGAAACTTCTTCCTACTCCTCCTTAGTAAGCATCCTAGGTGATCTGGTGGACTATCCATTCTCTTGTTCTTCCTCCTCTTTTAAGGTAATCTACTTCCTTTCCCTCTATTTTTTTTTCTTCAATGGCTCCTAAGCTTCAAAGGGCTTCTACTTCCCAAGGCGGATCCTCCTCTTCGGATTATACTCCGGCTAGTCTATTTAGTCCAGCACGACCCTTAGGCTCAGAGGATTACGACTCAACCTTATTCCCCGACAAGGAATTCTCTGACCTTTGGTTCGACTCTTTTTCCGGACGTAAAATCTGTTATGGAGCTTTTGTAACTTTCACCATCTTTTCTGAATATGCTCCCACTTTTGACCATCTCGGCTACCGAGACTTTTTCGAAGTAGCTGAAAATATTTTTGATAATGCCGTCAGGATGTTTTACTGCAACTTGCAAGTAAAACCCAATGGTAACTTTTATTCTTGCGTTGCTAGACAAGAATTAGAGTTCAGCGCTACTGACATCAGTGAATTTTCTATGTTCCTGATGTTGGTGCTGCTTTGGTGGACATTAACCATGTCCAATTTCTTGAGGATGTCACCCTTGCTTCTTTCAAGGAACTTATTTGTCATCCCAATCCAGGTCCTCGGAGGGTCTTTTCTAAAAATCTAAATCAAAACTTTTATGAACTCCAAAGATTTATTTTCTCTGTTCTCCTCCCTAAGAAAGGATCTACAGATGAGATTACTTTCTTAGAACTCTCCGCCATGTATCATATTCATTTTGGAATTTCTTTCTCTATTCCAAAAACCATGATGGACTGGATGCTGAACTGCAGTAATGTAGGACGCAACCTAGTGTATCCTATGTACATGGCAGCTATCTTCCGTAGGTTTGATATTGACCTTCAAACCTGTGCCTACTCCGCCACTCCTATTGAGCTCACCAGATCCCGCAGATACCCTGCTCCACCTCTGCCTGCTGGTGCTCAGCCTGCTGATGCTCCTGCTCCTGATGCTGCTCCTGCTCCAGCCCCTGCTCCGGGATTTGATCCGAGATTCTATCAGAGATTCGATGACTTTATTGCTCTTTCAGCACAGCGTCATCAATCTTATGTTGACTCGGAGTTCCGTCATATTTATCAGGCCCAGGTATTTTAGAACGGACTTGCGGATCTTCACTACAGTTTATCTCATGATCCAGTCCATCCCGTCACCATCCTGCCTCATCCAGACTTTCCTGGACCACGATTTGGAGACGAGGCATCTTTTCAGTACTTCGATCCCACTGCAGCCTACTTTCCTCCAGAGGCCCCTGGTGGTGATGACGCTACTTTGTGATGAGGATTCAGCTGCTGGTTGTGGATAGGAGTTAGTTGATGATTTTATGCCATGATGTAGTTTTTTCTTTTTATGTCTAAACTTCATTGTTAGACATTTTAGCATTTTGATTGTACTTTGGATTAGTAGTGGAACATGTTTTTTCAACACTCTCATTTCAGTATTTTCTCTCTGTTATACTTTGGTACTTTATCATTTCACTTTGTCTGTTGATTTGTTTGTTGGCTTCACACATTACGGGGGAGCCAAGTTCATTTTTATATTGACAAAGGGGGAGAATGAGTACCAATACCAAATACCAAAACAAAAACAATACAAGCAAGCATCAAGCATCATTCAAACAATCTCCTTGCTCAGGTATTTATTTATTATTATTTTTTAAGATATATTTTGGTATAGACTCAAGTTTTGTCAATTATCAAAATGGGGGAGATTGTTGGCACATTCCATGGTCACACCCGATTTTGATAATCAACATACACTTAAGTCAATACACAAAATATACAAACTGCTGATAATTATTTCAGGAGATATGAAATCAATATCAACGGGCGTTGTACTGCATCAACAAAGCATAGACATCATCAAATATGAAGTTGACCCATTTTATATTTTATTCTGTATTTTTACATTTTATTGAGTCTAGGATTTATTTTGTAAAATCAATCTGATAATACTGGCTTAGGGTTATCCCAGTCCACATCTCCAAAAAGCCTATCCATTTTTCAATTATACATCTTTTACAAAATATTCCAAAAATCCTTTCTTACAAACTGTTTTGATAAAATATTTCGAAAATCCTGTTGACAGAACTCACAACCGAGTTCGGCCCGAGTTCGGTCCGAACTCTGCCCGAGTTCGGTCAGTTTGAATTCAAATGTCAGTTGCCTCCAAATCTGCGAGCAACGTCTCTATGCGAAATATTTGCATCAGAACTCTGCCCGAACTCTGTCCGAGTTCGGTCTCAGAAAACACCTATAAATAAAAGAGAAATTTTCATTTCAAATCACTTATTCATTCTTCATCTTCTCTTCTCTACTATTCAAGTGTTTCCAAAACGATCTACAACTTTTAAATCATACCTATACATCTCTTAGCCAAAAGCCAGTAATATCTGTGTTGATTTAGAGTTTTTGGTATTCAATAGTTGTAAAGAGGTCATTCCAAGTTCAGCAACTATTCTTGTTGTGGAGCTGGTCGTGCGCTCGTCACCAAGCACGGTGTTGTGAAGCTGGTCGTGCGCTTGTCACCAAGCACGGTGTTGTAAGAGACTGCAAGCTCTCATTTAGCTTGTGCCATAGTGGATTAACATCGAGCAAGAGTACTCGATATTGGATTAGTTCTCTCAGAGGGATACCAGTATACATCGCTGTGTCACTGAGTTTGATCTTTCTATCTCTTGCTGAATTTATTTACTGTCTCTTACTTTCTGCCATAGTTAAATTTTTAAATTGGTGATTATTTTTTTCCGCTGCACACACACACTCTATTCACCCCCCCCCCCCTCTAGAGGTGCTCAACGGTCCTACAATAGCTAGGGGACCCTAAATGCATGCATCTATGGAGAGAAATCAAGAATTAAAAGGTTTAGATATCATTACCTATTGAGAGTTAGCATCTCAATGAAATAGTCCCTTGAAAAGCTTCAACACCAAATTCCTATAGTCCAATGCCTCCAATCCTTGCTTTCTAGCCATTAGAGACTTCTTCTTTGCAAGAGGAATGCAATAAAACTGATTTGGTCCAATTTGGGGGTAATTTGAAGAAAGGGGACAAATTTGGGGAAGAACATAAACTAGGGTAAGGGTTTGCTACAAAGGATACAAGAGGGAGATAATGATGACTTAAATAGGGGGAAGAGCCTCACTTAGCCGGCCACGGTGATGGGCTAGGGTCTAGCTAAGTCACAAAGGCCCAACTCCTCTTCCTATGTTGTAAAGCAAGCCCTTAAGCTAAATGCCCAAACTATCTCCTTAATTCAAATCTCCAAATGATTTTTAAGTCATTCCTAGCTAGATTAGAGTCTAATTACTAACCCAAACATGTTAGCTAAGTCTCCATGGTCATGGTTAGTCTCTAGGCTAAGTTGTTCTAAGGTTTCACTAGCAAAAGGTTAAAATTACATTACACCAAATTAAATAATATTAAAATAATCAAAAATTCATAATTTCCAAAACACTCTTATTCTAGAAAGTGGTAGTGACACCCGTCCCCGCAGGCAGGATGTCGCCGCTGCCGCCGCCGCCCCCGCTCCCCTACCCTCTCCTCGCCATACGCTCCCCTCCTCCGCCGTCGCTGCTGTCTTAGCGGGGACGGGGGTGGCAGGGTGGAGGGATGGGAAGTGAGTGGCGAGGAGGAGGAAGGGGCGGTGGCTAGGGGAGGGGAGCGGAGGTGGTGGCAGGGAGCGTCGGCGGCCTACCCGCGGGGTGGGGGGAATAGGAAGGGGATAAGGGGAGGGGGGAAAGAGGAAAGGGGAAGAAGACATGGACATTTTGGTCCAAAAAATATTTATTGACGGAGTCCTTCCAAAGAGGGGGATGATGTACATTTTTGTAAACCAGTGGGGTGCACCATGAAATACGGTAAATAAAGTGGGGGGCAAGTCAAAATTTCTCTAAAAAACTCAAAAAATCCAACCGAAATATACGTATGTTTCTTTTCTAATTTTCTTTCTCTTAAAAAATTTAAATCTCTCCTTTTAAAAATAGAATATCTCTATCTTGAAAAATAAGGCTTATTTATCTATTTATTTTTAAACAAATAAAGATTAACTTATTTTTAAAAATATAGATAGATAAATTATTTCATTTTTAAAATAGAGATGGATTTTTTGAAAACAATATATCTTTAATATACCTTTAAAAATATATTTTAAATATTAATTTTAATGTTAATCTTAATATTGATGTTGATATTAATTTTAATTTTTAATTTTAACATTAATTTTAATGTTAAATTTAATCATAGTGCTAATGTTAATGTTAATGTTAATGTCAATATTAATTTAAATTTAAATTTAAATTTAAATCTTTATTTTATTTTATTTTATTTTATTTTATTTTAATTTTAGTATAATATTTTTGATGTTAATGTTAATGTTAAAATTAACATTATTGTCAAAATTAAGATTAATATCAACAATAATATTACACAAAAAAATTAACATTTGAAATAATATTAAAATTAACATTAGTATTAAGATTAACATTAAAATTAATATTTTTTAAGTATAATTTTTAAAGGTATATTATAAAAAAATCCATATATATTTAAAATATATATAAAATTAACTTATCTATCTCTATTTTTTAACATAGATAAATAAATCTCTCACTAAAAAATGATAGACTTATCTGTAAGATAGAGATAGGTTTTTTTTTTTCAAAGGAGAGATTTAATTTTTTTTAAGTGAAAGAAATTAAAAAAGAGAACTATACGTGTATTTCCCATCCCGTAAGTTTGTCCCGAAAGTTACTCCCGTAGGAGAAGCTCTCTGTATATATATATATATATATATACATATATATATATATATATATATATATATATATATATATATATATATATATATATCCATGGAACCCATGGTGGCTAAAGCTAAAGAAGCAGAAAATGGAGTAGGGAGATAGCCATTGCTCCTACAGAGAGAGGGAGGGGGGTTGCAGAGTCAGAGAGGTATGGGGGAGGTACCCAAAATAGGGGTTGCAGAGTCAGAGAGGTATGGGGGAGGTACCCAAAATATAGGGGAAGCTGGTCTGTCGAACCTAATACTACCTACAACTGTCTGATCGGGGAGTGCGACCTCCCGCTACATATTTCCTGGACAAAGTCGACAAAAACTTGGTGTAGGTCAGGGAGGGCAACCAGAGCTGCATCCCTAATCTTGAATCTCTCGTGAAATGTATAATGGTATTTGGGGTCAAATGCAAGAGCGACTAAAATACTAATCTCTTTCACGTCCTCGTCGATAGGGTAAGAATCGACAAACCTGGCCAAGAATGCCAAAAACTGTGACTTGGTATCCTTGCTACTCGTTGCGGCCGGTTCTACCGCTGTAACACCATTTACTCAGTTCTCACTACTGTACCTGGGAGCCTCCTCTTCCACATCATCATCTTCCTCGGCAGCTTCAACAGCATCTTCGTCGTTCTCAAAAAACGACTTAGAACATATATATATATATATATATATATATATATATATATATATATATATATATATATAAGAAAAAATGGCCTTCTCTTCCTCTCCGCTGGTTTCCTTGGGCGTCCTCGGGGCGCTTTGCCCCTAGCGGCCTCCGACTCCCCGGTTCCCCCGTCTGCCTCCTGCGCCGGGCTCCACGCTGCTCTCCCGTTTATGGCATCTCGACCGCTGCCAGTAGCCGCTCGGTCGGCCCCTCAGCCGCCTGAGCTTCTGGTTCTTCTCAGACTCCCCCCCGATCCACTCCACCTCCCTCCGCCTCCTTCCTCCTCCCTCCCTTCCTCCTCCTTGCCCCGCCTTCCTCCACCTCCTTCCCTCTCTTTTCCCGTCTCGTCCTAGTCCTCATCCCCTCTCCCCCTCCTTGTCGGTCCCTCCGCTGCCGTCTCGCCTGGTGCGGGGACCTCTCTCCCACCGTGGCCCCTGTCCAGTCTTCGTTTCGCTGAAGCTCCTCCGACATACTTTGGTCCCGTCGAGTTCTTTCCGCTGCCGCGCCCTCTCGGTCATCGCAGATCGGCGAGACCCTGCTCCCTCTCATCGACTTGTTGGTCGAGGACCCGATTCTCGAGTCTTCTTCCTCGGGTCTACCGCTTTTCCGCTCTGTGGAGTTTCAAATTTTAAATCCCCCTCCCCCTCGGTAGCTGGCGTGCACATCTTTGTGCATGGGAGTGGCACAACACTGGCGCTTGTTGGCGCAGGTTCGTCCGCCTCTTACGTGCTGCCCTCTGGTGGCGTGTGCAATTCTGCCGTTGTTGGCGCGCGCCCTATAGTGGGCGCAGGCCTCTCCCTAGGCGTGCTCTTTTCTGTGCCACCCTCTGATGGCCCACGCCCAGCCTCCCGGATTGGCGCCACTGCCTTGGGGTCGTCTGGCGCCCTCCCTGCATCTGGCGCTCACCCCTCCACCTATGTGTATTGTGGCACGTGGACTGCTGCAGGTGGTGCCACCACCTTGCCTCCCCTTGGTGCTCGCCCCTTCCGGCCTACTCTCGAACCTCCTCCCATCGTCGATCTCCTCGCTCTCTTTCCCGAGTTGCACCTGGCCTCAGTGACCACCTCACCTGCACCACCTTGCCTCCCCTTGGCAATCCCCCTGTAGCTGGAGCCCGCTTCTTTGAGAATAGGAGTGGCACCACCCTGGCGCTTGTTGGCGCATTGTCCGCCTCTTGCACATTGCCCTCTGGTGGTGCGTGCTCTTCTGCCATTGTTGGCGTGCGTCCTTCCATGGATGTTGGCCTCGCCCTAGGTGCACTCTATTCTGCGCCACCTTCTGGTTCCGCGCGCCGAGACTCCCGGACTGGCGCCACCCTCCCTGCGTCTGGCGCTCACACCTCCACCTATGTGCATGTGTTGTCCCCTAGTGGCGTACGGCCTGCTGCAGGTGGTGCCACCACCTTGCCTTCCCTTGGCACTCGCCCCTCCCGACCTGCTCCCGGACCTACCCCGGCCGTGACCTCCTCGCTCTCTTCCCCAAGTTGTGCCTGAACTCAGTGACCCCCTGCCCCTCTCTTCGGTATCGCCACCACCTCCCTTGTGGTGCCTGGCCTCAGTGACCACTCCCCTCTTGCAGCTGTGAGACCCTCTGGTTGTGCGCCACCTCCTGCTAGCGCCATCTAGTCTATGGGTGTTCTGTCCCTTGCACTTCAGGGGCATGTGGGTGCTCCCAGCACCCCCATCACCCTCCCACCAGCAACTTCGTATGCTGACAAGCTCCGCCCTGATTGCTCTTCCAAGCACTTCCAGCCTTCCGCTGAGGTCGACCTGCCCGATATTGCATACGATCATCCGGCTGATCCTCACGAGATTTTGGTGCTATTCTTCCCCTCAGAAATCTCGTCCTTTTCATCTTCGTTCCCGTTCACCTTTGTCCTAAAATTCTCCAGAGGTTGCCCAAAATTGTCACGGGTCCAAGAAGTGATCGCCAGCTAGGGTCTCACCTCGGGGTACAGGGTCGCTCCCACGGAACCTAAACACATGTTCCTCCACTTCTCCGCAGAGAGCGATCACAAGAAGGTCTAGACCAGAGGCACAGACAAGATAGACACTCACATCATGAAAATTGTTAAATGGTCCCCGAACTTCACCTTTAAGGAAGACTCCACTATTGTCTCCGCTTGGGTAACCCTTCCGAACCTCCCCCTAATTTGTTTTGCTCCTGCGGCTTCGAGGAGATAGCCAGCTCATTCGGGACGTTGGTGAAGTTGGCAGAAAAAACTCGCAACCTATCCAAAGAAAACTATACCAAAATCTGCATGGAGCTTGACTTAACAAAGGATCTCCACAATCACATCCAAATCTCGCTCGACAATAAGACACACACCCAACAAATCATATATGATAACAACATCATATTCTGCAAATACTGTCATATATGCGGACACTCCACAGAGCATTGCTTCCATGTGCACCCAGAACTGAAAAAGAAGGTGATCCGAAAGATGACATCCACACAAACACCCAGGAAACCCCACCAATCACCCCTACTACCTTTACCCAACTCCCACATCCGGTTCGATGCCAGCACTGGGAACCCTCATAATCAAGAACATGATCTCCAAGGAAGAGCCATCGTTCCCTACAATCCCTCAGGATCAACCTTGCATCAGAGCCCACAGACGACATTCAAGGCACCGAAGATACCAACGGAGCTTATACTCCAAAAGAGGACACAGAGAACTGCAATGACACCGAAAGGGAGGCTTGCACCGCAACGAAGTCTTTAGCACCAGAATTCTCTATGGATTCGACAGGCATAGAGGTCCCCCAACCTCCCAACACAGTCATCCTAACTACTTTTCACGAGGTAGCCAACATTCGTATGGATGCCTTGGCCAATATTGGACAAGCACCAGTAGTCAGGATGCAACAAGCCTTAAACGCTGGGATCACCAGCACAGATTGCTTCATCGAAGCCGCGCGAAAACAGCTGGAGAGGTCTACATACACCCAAACGAAGAAACAGACAAAATTATAAAGGGGGCTAGAAAGGCAGCAACCACCACAAAAAACTCCAACAAAGGAAGCTCTAAAGAGGTCACGGCTAGGACCACTAGGTCAGTCGTGAAACTCAACAAACCACCCCCACCCAGTATCTTCAATGCTTAACATCCTATCTTGGAATGTTAGGGGCCTTGCCAATAAATCTACCTTGAGAAGATTAAACAATCTCAAGAGAACTCACAGAATCGACATCCTTGTGATCATTGAACCTAAAATCCCCTCAAACAAACTCAAATCCATCTAGTTATAGTTAGGCTTCCCCTAGGCTATCGCCGGTTGTCATGATATTTCGATCCTATTCACGGTCGACGTGAAGCTCGACATCATCTATGACCTGCTGTACATAAACCACAACAATCTTTCCTGCCTTTGTGTTGGCAATTTTAACGATATTACTTGCAGAGAGGAGAAGTTAGGAGGTCATCCCCCGCCCCCGTCAGTCATTCACGACTTCACCAGCTTTGTCTTTAGCGCTCACCTGACTCCCCTTCAGTTCAACGACAGCGCCTTCACCTAATGTAACCTGCAAGAAGGCGCTTGAAGGCAATACTCCCGTCTTGACCGTGCCCTCATCAACTCGAAGTGGTCGTAACTAGAGATAATTTTTAGCCTTTCATACTTCAATGCTACTGAATCAGACTACTCTCCTCCCCTCGTTGAAATCAGCAACCAATCAAACCAGATAAAGAAAAACTTTCGATTCCTCAACTTTTGGAGCTACCACCCCCAGTTCAGGAATATTGTTGCCAACGCATGGACCGACGAAGGCAACCGTAACCCCCTCGTCCGGGTCGCGAATAAACTTAATGCTACCAGGAATGCCCTTACTGCTTGAAGCAAGGAAGCGTTTAGGGACATCTTCCAGGCTGTTCGCACAGCGGAGGATGATGTAACCCATGCGAAAGCTCTCTACGCTGTTGACAGATCCCCCGCCGCCCGTGCCACCTTGAACCTTACCAGAGCGTTGTTGAAATTTTGCCTGAAAGTTGAGATTGAATTCTTGAAACAGAAAGCTAGACTCACCTGGGATAGTGAAGGAGACAGGAACACTAGCTATTCCACTCATGTGTCAAGGGGCACAGACAGCAGCTCAACCTCCACTAGATAGCGAACGAGAATGGGGACTTCATCATAGATCAATGGAGTATCCAATTGGCTGCTGCTAATTTTTACTCCCAGCTGTTCACCAAAGAGGCTATTACCAAAGACGAGGGCTTTCTAGCGGAGATCCCCCGCCTGATTGATGACAGAGACAACACCCAGCCGGCGCTCCTCCCTTCTGAACTGGAGGTAAAAGATACAGTTTGGGCCCTCGACGAGCATAGCGTCCCTGTATCTGACGGATTTACTGGTGTGTTCTTCAGAACGTGCTGGGACATCATCAAGTTGGACATCCACGAGGCGGTCATTGCCTTTTTCCAAGGAGCCAGGTACCCCAAATTTATTTTATACGCTAACCTGATTCTTATCCCCAAGTAGGATAACCCAGGGACATTCAAAGACTTCTGTCCTATAAGCTTGTGCACCATCACTAACAAAATCAAATCCAAGATTATTGCCAATCGCATAACTGAGATTCTTTCCAAAATTATCTCCGAAGAGCATAGTGGTTTTGTTCGCGGACGAATATATTCGACAACATTCTGATGGCCCAGGAAATGATCACATGCATGAAATTACCTGCTAGAGGAGGGAACATTGCTATCAAACTCGACATGGAAAAGGAGTACGACAGGTTGGACTGACAATTCATGATTTGGGTGTTCAGGGTCTTGAGTTTTCGAAAACTTGGACCAACATTGTAGGGAGATCGATCAGTAATTCACGGTTCTCCATGGTTATTAACGGCCAAGCAGAAGGCTTCTTCAAATCTAGCAACGGAGTCAGACAAGGAGATCCTTTATCTTCTACCATCTTCATCATTGTAGCGGAAGCCCTGAGCAGAAATTGAAACAAAATGGTAGGATCCCTGAATTTTAAGCTTTTTTATACCGCCAGCGGTTGCCTGATAATCACCCACCAGGCGAACGATGACGATATCCTCATATTCTCCTCCGGAAATGTCAGGCCTGTGGAGGTAGTTCACAACATGTTACAAAGATACGTTATTTGCTCTGGTCAACGCGTCAATCCTAGCAAGAGTTTGGTTTATGTCCACCACAAGACCGACAGAGATCACTCCTCCACTCTTTCTAACATTACCTTATTCTCTGTAGCGTATCCACCTTTCTACTACCTTTGGTGTCCGTTGGTATACGGCAGATCCAACACGGGCATCTTTGAAGGGTTGGTGGGCAAAATTAGGAAAAAACTTGAAGGGTAGCACAATGCTACATTATCGCCTGGTGGAAAGATGATACTGATTCAACACGTCCTCTCCTCCATTCCCATTTACACATTAGCCGCCTGCTCCCTCCCAAAGAAGGTTCGCACATCCATTGAAAACCTGTTCGCCAACTTCTTTTAGGGTCACTGCGATTGTAAAGAAAAGTACCACTGGACGAGTTGGGACACCATGGCCAGACCTACCAATGAGTGAGGCCTCAGATTTTGTCGGCTATCGTACGTCGTAGATGCTTGCTCGATGAAGCTGTGGTGGAAGCTTCGAATGAGCAGAAGTCTATGGACGAGGTTCATAAAATCTAGATATTTCAAGCACATCTATCCGTCCGCTGCTGAGTACAACTATAGATCCTCCGCGTCCTGGCAGCGAATCCTTCATGGTCGCAGCCTCGCGGAGCCTCTGATCCGTCTTCAGTTGGTCTCAGGAAAATCATCGTTATTCTTCGAATGTTGGTCCGGGAATGATCTCCTTCCCTAGTTACCAGCTGCCCCGACTTACAGCATGATCAGAGATATTTGGGATAACTCAGGCGACTTGAACTGGGATAGGGTTCGAGATTGGAGCGGAGAAGAGGCCGCAGCTATGCTTATCGACACTGGGCTGAAGATCAGAACGGAACCTGACATTCTGTAGTGGTCTATTTCAGCCAACGGAACCTTCTCGGTTGTATCGGCCAAAAGGGTTGTGCGGGGCATTGGGGTGCCTTCTCCCATCATCGGATCTTTCTGGCAATCTTGTATTCCTATGAAATGGTCCTTTCTGATGTAGAGAGCGTATCGCAAAAAGCTCCCCACTGAGGATGCTCTCAATACCATTGGCTTCAGTTTAGCATCTGCATGTCACTGCTGCACTGTGGGACAATCTGAAACTGTTGACCATATTTTGTTTTTCGGAGACTTGTCTACAAGGGTTTGGACCGCTCTCTCTCACCATTACAGACAAGTCCAGGTCGGTGGGAGCTTCAACGATCTCCTAGCCATTTAGAGTAATGTCTCTCACGGTCACCAGATCGTTGCAGCTGCCATTACGTGGATCATGTAGAAGAACCGCAACAAATTCAGATACGAGGGCCATCAATATTCATCCAATCAACTTATCCGGGAGGCCCTCCGACAGACTCACAAAGTCAGCAGACACTGCAATCACGGTTAAGAGGCCTTCTGGCAGTCCATCCTCTCCTGACGGGCTGACCGAGGAGTAGGAGGATGCCTCCTTTCTTGTTCTTTTTCTGTTTTATTTTGCGCTTACTTGTAAAGGTTTCGGCATTTTACGCCTTTATATGAATAAAGCAAATGGAGTTCTTTTATATATATATATATATATATATATATATATATATATATATATATATATATATATATATATATATATATATATATATATATATATATATATCAAAAGTTCTGCCTACATTATCCGTGCCAAAGCTCGCCCCCCTTACCATCGGATTGGGGGGAGGGGGGGTGCTCGTTCCAACGGACGAGGGACCGACAGAGCTCCCCCGCTATATATATATATATATATATATATATATATATATATATATATATATATATATATATATATATATATATATATATATATATATATATATATGGAAGCGGATCAAAAGTCCCCCTTAGAAAATCCCCTAAAAACCCCCTCACTCTCGACCGTAATTTAATATTAATATTAATGTTAATGTTAATATTAATGTTAATATTAACATTAAATACTAAAATTAACATTAAACTTAACATTAAAATTAATATTAACATTAACATTAACGTAAACATTAATATTAACATTAACATTAACATTAACATTAATATAAAAATAAAAAAATTAATATTAACATTAAAATTAATATTAACATTAATATTAATGTTAATATTAATTAATGTTAATATTAACATTAACATTAAATTACGACCGAGAGTGAGGGGGTTTTTTAGGGGGTTTTCTAAGGGGGGCTTTTAATCCGCTCCCTATATATATATATATATATATATATATATATATATATATATATATATATATATATATATATATATATGTATGTAACCATATCGACGGTATCGTATCGATTTTGACATCTTCCGTACCTCCACCGGTAACAATAAAAAAAGGCGACTATGTCCGGTAACAATAAAAAAAAGGCTACTATGTCTCTTTTCCACGATCAATTTAACAAAGGAGATTAAAAGGAAAAAAGGAGATGATTAATAAAAATATAGTGTAGACGTAATATTAAATTATGCTTAAGATAGACATGCTTTAGTACGTAGATATTTATTTTTGTAAGTTTGTAATATTTATCCCTCTTACTATTATTTTACTTACTATTATCTATCTGTTGTGTATGTAGCATCTTAATGCAACTAACACACAATAATATAAAAATTATGTTATTTTGTAAATATTTCTTGTTTTTAATTTTTAATTTTATTATTATTTTCCTGTCTGAAATGAAGAACTCCGAATAGAAAACAGCCAATACTCATAATGGCCCATCAAAAACACACACACACAGTGAGTGTGCGTGTACATGGGAGCATGGCCTACTAGTAGCGTCAGAGGGCGAGGTCGGGGTTCGAGTCTCGAAGGAAAAGACACCCTACATATATGTGTGCGTATATGTGCGCGCACCCCAATGCCCCGACTACCAAAATACAGTCAATTAGCGACGGCACATTAGCGACGGATAATTTCTGTCGGCGTTAGCGACGGATTTGCAACAAATAGTCGCCGGAGTACCGACGACAAGCCGATACATTTTTTATTTTATTTTAAAGGGGAGAAAAGGTCGCTCATCCGTCGCTAGGGCGTCGGAGATATAGCGACGAATAAGCAGCCGTCGCTATGCAGTCGATCATTTGGCAGGAATTGTTGGGAGAAGTGGCAGGACAATTCTTCATGTAGCGACGGATATTCCGTCGGCAAGTATCAAAAAGAGCGACGGACTAGCGACGGATAAAATTCGACGCAAGTCCGTCGCTAAATATACGACCCAGACTTAAATTAAAACGACGGGGGGAACTTTTCATTCCCCCCAAATTTCACTCTCTCTCCTCTCTCTCTCCCGCGGCGGTCGGCGACCTCCCTCTCCTCTCTCTCTCTCTCCCACGACGGTGATCGGTGACCTCTCAACTCTCTCTTCCAAAGGTAACCCCCTCTCTCTCTCTCTCGCGGTGGTCGTGGGTGTAGCGGGCCGGGGGCGTCGGGGGCTGCGGGGGCGGCGGAGACTGCGGGGGCGGCGGGTGCGTCGGGGGCTGGAGGGCGGCGGGGGAGGCGGGGGTGAGGGAGAGGCGGGGGGTGGGGGGGCGGCGGGGGGTGGGAGGGGTACTCTGGCACGCGCGGGGCTGCGGGAGGCGGCAGGGAGCAGCGCGCTCCGGGGCAGCGGGGGTGGCGCGCACGGGGCAGCACAGGACTGGAGGGGGCGGCGGGGGGTTGGAGGGGTACAGTAGGGTTTGTAAGTGTAAGTAGTAGTAATTATCCTAGTTTAAGGAATAGGATGAGAAAGTCTATTGCTTTATATATATATATATATATATATATATATATATATATATATATATATATATATATATATATATATAAAGAAAATGCAATATGACAAACCCTAGTTTAAGAAATAGGATATATAAAGAAAATGCAATATGACAAACCCTAGTCTTAGCCACATGGAGTTCAACAAAAGAAAATGTAGTATGACAAACCCTAGTTTAAGAAATAGGACGAGAAAGTCTATTGCGTTATATATATATATATATATATATATATATATATATATATATATATATATATATATATATATATATATATATATCAAGGTTCAAAGTATCGGTATCGGAATCGGTATCAGACTTTTCCTATGAGTATTGGTATCGGCGATATCGGTAGTATCGGCAGTTTCGGATCGGAGTATCGGATTTTTGGGTATTGGGAAAATATATATATATATATATATATATATATATATATATATATATATATATATATATCAAGGTTCAAAGTATCGGTATTGGAATCGGTATCGAACTTTTCCTGTGAGTATTGGTATCGGCGATATCGGTAGTATCGACAGTTTCGGATCGGAGTATCGGATTTTTTTGGTATTGGGAAACAAATAATTATCGGTAGTATCGGATTCTTTTACATGCTTTTACAACCTTATTATGCTTTCAACCTAGGTTCACAATATCGGTATCAGAATCGGTATCGGACTATTCCTATGCTGTTTAATTTTCTTTGTCGAATTGGCCGAAATAAAGATCCCCAATGTCGGCATCGGTCAATATTTGGTATCGGTCGGTATCGGATCGGAACATGCCAAACCGTATCGGTATCGGCCGTATGGATCGGTATCGGCTGATACTTTAAACCATGATATATATATATATATATATATATATATATATATATATATATATATATATATACTGACTAGTCAAGTTGAACCGTGTATAACATGCTCGACGCTTAAGAGGAATCATTTGGACTTAGTAGACTATCGAACTATCGGTATCGGTATCGTACTATCGGTATCGGACTATCGGTATCGGTATCGCACTATCGAACTATCGGTATCGAACTATCGGTATCGCTAGCGGACTATCGGACTATCGGTATCGGTATCGAACTATCGATATCGAACTATCGGTATCGCACTATCGATTCGGTATCGGCCATATCCGATAGGTATCGGCCGTATCGGATATGTATCGGCCGTATCAGATTAGCATGGTGGAAGGTTTGGTAACAACTGTACTTAGATTTTTCTCTTCTCGAGCTAGAATACCATTGCAAGAGAGTCACGAGAGAGTAAAAAAATCTCCTACATAATGATGTTTACGAGAGTGATTGGCCAATTACAGTAACACACATGCTGCATTTTCCATCAGGGAAGGAGAGATTGAAGACAATAACATATAGAGTTGTATTTCGGAATAAGATGAACTCCTATAAACTCTTTGTTCACTAGTTACATGATTATATATATACTAATTATGTTTAGTTTGTCTTATGATACAGATTTTTACATCCAATCTGTGATGGATCGTTATTTCGTTGATCGTACATGGATGTACAAATGACAACACGAAAGCAGAATAGGTGTGAGTGACGATTTTCAAGCAGGCGTGGAAGTGTTTCTTAAGTATGCCATGAGCAAAGCTCAGTATATGGACGGTAACAAAATCAAGTATCCATGTCGTAATTGTCGCAATAGACGTTACGAAGAAGTGGTGAGTGTAAAAGATCATTTGACATGTAAGGGTTTCGTACGTGATTACGGCATGTGGTCATCGCAAGGTGAACTATATGCGGAAAGACAGGTTGCGAATGCTGCTAGTTATGCTTTTGATGATAATGCTGCAACGGATTTTGTTGTCGAAGATGACGAATGCTCTGTTGATTATGGAGACCTGCAGAACCTTGCACGAGATATGGTGTACGACGCGGTAGGGCCTAATTTTGATCCGGAGGATCCTAATCCCAAGACGAAGGAGTTCTATGATATGTTTCAGGATGCTGAAACTTCTTTATATCCTGGTTGTGAGCCACATTCTGTACTGTCAGTGACGATGCGGTTGTTGAACATAAAGCCCAATTTTAACTTGCCACAAACTTGCTATGATCGGATTATACAACTAATCAAGGAGGTGTTGCCGTAGGAATCAAAAGAGCTTCCAAAAAACTTCTACAAGTCGAAGATGATGGTCCGACAACTGGGACTGGGGTACGAAAAGATAGATTGTTGTCGCAACGGATGCATGTTGTACTACAACGAGAACGAGGATATAGAAAGTTACAGGTTTTGTAATGCGGATCGTTACAAGCCAGTCAGGGAAAAAAGAAAGTCAACTAGAAAACGACGTCCTTACAAGTATATGAATTACTTGTCGATCACGAAGCGCTTGCAGAGGATGTATATGTCTCAGAATACAGCAGAACACATGACGTGACACAACGAAGAACGCACAAAGGACGATGGAGAATTGTCACATCCTTCAGATGGAGAGGCGTAGAAATATTTCGATTTGCGTCATCCAAATTTTGCTGCAGAGCCTAGAAATGTACGTCTGGGGCTATGTTCTGATGGCTTCGCCCCTTTCGGGCAGTCGGGATCTCAATACTCCTGCTGGCCGGTTATTCTGACCCCTTACAATATGCCACCATGGTTGTGTATGAAGACTCCTTATATGTTCTTGACAGCTATCATACCGGGTCCTAAAAATCCAACGAAGAATATCGATATATATTTACAGCCGTTGGTGGATGAGGTGAAACAGCTGTGGAAGATCGGCGTCGCGACCTATGATATTTCCAGGAAACAGAACTTTCATATGAGAGCTTCACTAATGTGGACAATCAATGATTTTCTCGCATACGGTATGCTGTCGGGATGGAGTACTCACGGCACCATTAGGGGTGTAAAATGAAAAAAGTAGTCCGTTGTCCGTACGTGTCCGGCTCGATAAATGGTTCGACCGCGGACCGTCCGATTGATTAACGAACAAAACTTGGACATTTTTTTGGTCCGTTTAAAAATTGAAACCGGACACGGTCATATCCATGTCCGGTCCGAATTTGTCCGCGAACCGTCCGATAGTGGAGACTCATTTTAGTTTTGCATCAATTATGTCATATTATTTTGGTTTTGCAACAATTTTTTGTTGTTCGGTCTCGATTTTTGTTAACCTTTTACTATTGTTTGTTGTATTCTATAACCTTCAATTGTATTTTCTTTCAACTTGATTTTTTGTACCAACTATCAAGGTATCTTAATAAAATAATAGCTTTTGGTAATATATTTCATTTGTCCGCGGACCGTCCGATTGAATTAACGAACAGTGGTTGTCCGTGTCCGTCCGGCCCGAACTCGAACAGTGGACTGTCCGTGTCCGTCCGTCCGAACTTATTTTTATTTTCGAACCGAACACAGACAATAGACCGTCCGTGTCCGTCCAGCCCGTTTACACCCCTAGGCACCATGTCTTGTCCGATATGCATGGAAAATAGTAAGGCGGTTCGCCTTAAGCATGGAGGCAAAACTTCTTTCTTTGATTGTCATCGTCAATTTTTGCCCGCGAGTCATCTTTGGAGAAAGAACAAGGACGCGTTCAGAGCTGAAAAACAAAAAAATTTTCATCCGCCTGCCAGATTATCGGGATACGATATTTGGAAAGATGTAAAGGACTTGCCCACTGTAATGGAAGATCCATCGAACAATCGTATCGATGGGTTCGGACAAAGGCATAACTGGACCAAACGGAGTATCTTCTGGGACTTGCCTTATTGGAAAGATAATCTTATAAGGCATAATCTTGATGTTATGTATATCGAAAAGAATGTGTTCGATAATGTCTTCAATACCGTCAAGGATATTAAAGAAAAGATGAAGGACAATCCAAAAGCAAGACAAGACATTGCCGAGATATGTAAGCGTCCTTATCTGAACTTGATACAAAGGGGAGCTGGTGGACAATTAAGTAAGCCGATAGCACAATACACATTGAGCAAGGAAGATAGATTAATAATCTGCAAGTGGGTATCTACTTTAAGATTTTTCGACGGCTATGTGTCGAATTTGTCTAGATGCGTTGATCTCAATGAACGCAAGCTAACGGGAATGAAGAGTCATGACTACCACGTGTTTATGGAAAGATTACTGCCCATTGCTTTGAAAGAGTTGTTGCCTTCTGTTGTATGGGTTCCGTTGGCCGAACTATCTATATTCTTTAGGGATATTTGTTCAACTAAGTTGACTGTGCAACACATGGTTGAACTTGAGGAGAAGATTATCTTAATAATTTGTAAGTTGGAGAAAATATTTCCTCCTGGCTTCTTCGACAGCATGGAGCATCTACCGATTCATCTAGCATACGAAGTCCGTGTCAGTGCATCTGTTCATTATCGATGGATGTACCCATTTGAAAGGTACATAAAAATCGATATAATTTAAGTTGGATTTTAGTGGATTTTAAAATTCATTTTTAATTCTCAAGATAATTTGTCTCTCTAGATACCTACACCATCTAAAGAAGAAAGTTGGCAACAAGGCTCATATAGAGGCTTCGATATGCGAAGTATATCTTATGGAAGAGGTGTCAAACTTCTGCTCCATTTATTTCGATACTCATGTTAAGACAAATCAAAATAGACCTCAAAGGAATGACGAGGACGTTGAGGATGGAGGTATATGCAATGTAAGGGACAAGCCTGTTAGGGCTAGTAAAAAACGGTGGTTGACTGACGACGAGTATGATGCCGCTCACCGATATGTCTTGTTAAACTGTGACATATAAGAAGTGAGAGATTTGGAGAAGTAAGTCAGTACACTTGCACTCGTTATAATCTCTAATTTGATGAAGTAAGTGACTACACTTATATATTCTTATTTTCTCTAATAGTGTATTTAGAAATGAAGTCAAAATGAGGACACTCGATATTACCGATGAGGGACTTCAAAGAGAGGTTGATTGTACATTTCCGTCATGGTTTCGCAAATACGTAAGTAACTGAGATTATAATTGAGGTTGATTTTATATATTCTTATAAAATACGTAAGTAACTGAGATTAGAAATATATAATCTAAAATATTTAAATTATAAATATTTGTTTACAGGTTTTATTTCCTGAAACAACACTCACTAATGAGAGTGTTCGTTATCTGGCATTGGGACCGAAGAAGCAAAGAAAGACTTGGCCAGGCTATGTCATTAATGGCTTCAGGTTTAAGGCGACTCAGAATGCTATAAATGTCAAATTTATTAATGACGGCACCAGTACCAAGGATTCCGGTGTTTGTATATGAGGCACCATCTATGACGACAAACCGGACTTCGACTATTATGGAGTGCTTCAGGATATTATAGATTTACAATATACTGGCCCATATGATATGCATATTGTGATGTTCAAATGTGTGTGGTTCGATACGACACCAAATATCGGTTGGAAAATCGATAAACAATTTGGATTTGTCGATATAAATTATCGCAGGAGGTATAGAGGGTCCGATACATTTGCGATAGCAAATCAGGCTGTTCAAGTCTACTATACAAGCTTTCCAAGGCGTCGTAAAGATCGATTTGACTGGTGGGCAGTATGCAAGACTAAATCTAGAAATACATTCAACGTTGGAGACCCAGCATACCAAGAGGACAAGATCAAAAAGTCCCAATACTTGGGACAACACTCGGATACAATAGATGTTGAAGATATTGTTGAGGAAAATAGAGTGGAGGAAGAGGTTGATACTCAAGACTTAGCTGTCAACCAGGGGAGAAAGAGACGTCTTGTCCCAAATATTGAGGCAGAAGAAGAAGAAGAAGGAAGAAGAAGAAGAAGAAGAAGAAGAAGAAAAAGAAGAAGAAGAAGACGAATTTGATGGGGATGAGGATACAGATGAAATCGACGATGAAGATAAGAATGAGGATAAGGATGAGGAGGAGGAGGATGATGATGAAGACGAGGCCGAGGATGAGAACGAAGACGATGATTAGGTTAAATATTGTTGTATATTAAAGACACTTCCAATCACGTGAATTAAGTTTGACCTCATAAAAGCAATTACGTGAATTCATATTTTTTTCGTTTGATTATTTACTTATTGCAGATGGCACTCCTAGTCTTTTTTGTCGCGGCGGCACTCGTCTTCCTACTGCTGGTATGTATATTTTAGTTTAGAATTTTATATTCATTTACACTTTTATATTGTTAATTATGTTTATGTGTTCTATTTACAGGTCATGATGGCTGGCCGTGGTCGTGGTGCTGGTGGTGGCCGTGGTGCTGGTGGTGGCCGTGGTGGTGGTGGTGGTCGTGGTCGACGGCTTTAAGAAAGGGCACATGTACGGAGTCGGCTCCCTAGGGCCGTTGCACATAGCGACTCAGAGATTTCCACCGACACCGCCTCCTCCCGCGATCCCGGCAGACGATGATGTTAGGTCGCAGCTTGCACAGCTGCACGAGGCGGTGTCGTCCTTGCGGGAGCAAATTGCCACGTACTTTCCGCTTTCGTCTGCTGCTGGTGTCGGTCCGTCTTCTACTGGTGCCGGTCCGTCGACTGCTGCTCCCGGTCCTTCTTTCGTCGGTCATCTTCTTTCAACCCTGCTGCCCCTCTGGTACCGCCTCCGACTGTGACGGCACTCCTTGATCTCATGTCGCCAGAGCAGCTACGCCGACTTCCGAGCAATGTCTTCGAAAGCTTGCCATCGTACCTAGTGGAGCAGTATTTTCGTCGGGCGCATGAGGGATTACCACCACCGGACAATCGAACTCCTCCTCCTCCTTGAAGTATTGTAATTAAGAAAATTTGGAATATTTGTGAGAATTTTGAAATATTTGTGAGAATTTCGGATTATAACGACGTATATTAGTTTATGATTTCAGGATAATTGGGGTCTATTTTATATTGGTTTGGTTTGGTCTATGTGATTCTTGGATAATTGGTGTGCATTAAATTCGTATGTGCGTATTTGGTCTATGTGATTCTTGGATAATTGGTGTGCATTATATATTTGGTCTATGTGATTGTTGGATAATTGGTGTGCATTATATATTGGTTTGGTTTATGCATATTTTTGTGAACAGGGAAAGCGCTGCAATTTTTTTTAAAAAAAAATCTCAGTTAGCGACGGACTAGTGACCGGTTAGCGACGGATATTTCCAGTTTCCGACTACTTTTCGATGGAATATCCGTCGCTAACTGGAGATTTGAAACTGTTTCCAGTTAGCGATGGGTGGTCGACTGCCAGCCGACGGCTTATCTTGCATGGCGATGACCTGCCGACGGAATATCCGTCGCCAAGGTTCTGAAAATACCTTGTTCGACGGAATAGCGACGGAACATCCGTTGCCAAGGTTCTGAAAATGCATGACATTTTCAGAAACATGGCGACGGATTATCCGCCACTAATCGGTCGCTATGTCGACGGAGGAGCGACGGAGTCGCGACGACATATCCATCGCCAGGGTACTGGAAATGTCAAGCATTTCCAGAACATGGTCGACGGATAATCCGTTAGGATTCTGCCGCTAATCCGTCCTTTGTTAGCGACGACTATCGACGGAATAGCGACGGAACGATACCCTCTGATACACTGTTACGACGGTTTGCCGACGGACTATCCGTCGCTAGCGTCTACAAAGTTAAGTATTTATACTTGAAATGGACGAATTAAGACCGTCGGAAAGTCGTCGCTAATGCATCGTATTGTGACGACGAAAAGCCGTCGCTATTCCGTCGCTCTTCGACTACTTAGCGACGGATCTTTATTAGCGGCGAGCTGATTGCCGACGGATTATTTTGACCAAGATCCATCAGTGATCGGTCGCTAATACTGATTGCCGACGGATGGGCGACGGATCTGGCCGTCGCTAACTCGACATATTTTGGTAGTGTAGAGATCGAATCCCGGTGATCATATAGATATTTCCGAGCAAAAAGTAAAAAAAAAAATCATTCTTAAAAAAATGAAAAGGATGTAAAATTGAAAAGAAAATTTAAAACATAAAAAAGTGAAAAAAAATGGAAAAATATTCTTAAGAAAAATGGAAAAGAACAAAAAGAAAATAAAATTGTGTGTTGGCAAAAACAATTATGCCCTTATATGTGTTAACAAGAGAAACCATATAAGACTATTCGCCTCCATATAATCTTTCACTTTCTTACATTTCTAGCAATTTTATTCATTTTGACTATTTTATTCCCATAGGTATAGGAAAGGATAAGGTAGATGTTCTCTTAGAAAATAAAGATCTGAGCACAAGAAACGGCGAGGCATATGCAATGAGCCATTCAAGTGGTGGTACATTATTCATAAACACGAGGATGGAGCCTAGGTTTCGGGCACACATTTAAGGGCACATCCCTATGAAGGGATAGCCCAAACGCCTCCTCCATGCTCAGCTTATCGGGTGATTGGCCCGTCGGAAGAGCCCAATCATAGGCGTGGACCAACATCGCCGTCATGATCAGGACCATCCTTACTCCCAAGTTCATACCGACACATATTCTGCGGCCCCCACCGAATGGAATGAACTCGAAGTTGTTGCCTTTCATGTCTGCCAACTCGCTTTCTCCTCCCGGCAGGAACCGGGCCGGCTTGAATTCCAACGGGTCGGCCCACGACTTTTCGTCGCGGCCTATGGCCCAAGCGTTGACTACGAGCGTGGCATTCTTCGGAATATGGTAGCCGCCGAACTCGACGCCCTCGGCAGCAGTGCGAGGGAGGAGGAGGGGCGTCGCCGGGTGGAGGCGGAACGTCTCTTTTACGAGGGCTTGGAGGAACGGCATGTTGGGGATGTCCGACTCCGATACGAGCCGGTCGCGGCCCACGACCAAGTCCAGCTCTTGTTGGGCTTGTTGTAGCATGTCCGGGCTGCGAATCATCTCGGATAAGGCCCACTCCACGGTGCTAGCTGCAGTGTCGGTGCCAGCAATGAACATGTCCTGAATGAAGGGGTATAGTTAATATAAATACAATCCAAACTGGCTCCATGGCTTTGATCAAGATTTTCAAAATCAATAACGATAGGTATTTACATACCGCAAGAACTCCTTTGATGTCGTCGTCAATGAGCTCCCCGTCGCACTCCTTTAGTCTGAACAATACTGACAACAAATCCTCATCCTTGTCCTCTAAACCAACAGTTAAATCTGTACGATGTTCCTGCATAATTCCATCCAAGAACCTATCAAGCCTTGTGAAAGTCCTCTTCATCTTGGCCACAGTCCCACCCAAGTCGAACCACTTTAGCGAAGGTATGAAATCTCCGACCACGAACTCCCCCATTGCTGTAATCAGCTCCATAGATACCTCCTTCAGCTCACCCACCCGCCAGGCATTAGGACCGGAAAAGAACCTTTTACCAACGATCGAGTGCGCCATAATCTCGGTTATGCACTCGTCGATGCATGGTCCTATCTCGACTGCGGACCCTTGGCGCGCCGCTAGTCTTGTAATGAGTGACTTTATCGCTTCTTCTCGTGTACGCCTGGAGGCGTCGATAGGTTTTGCAGACAATACGTGCATGGTAGCTGCAGGCATCAGTAAAATTTAATTGAGTTTCATAAGACAATAGTGAGTACGTGAGTGATACTCATCTTTCATGATCTCATATTATATTTACGAAGAGTAATGCTAGGTGGACACATTTTTCGATAATGTCAGTGTGGCTGCGGAGTGTGTAAGTGTGTCCCCATAAGGAAAAAAAATGGATGTTGTTTACTTATTTTTCGAAGCAAGCGCCATCGTGGGCCGTACGGAGACATCGAGATGGTGCGCCGGCCAAAGGACATGTACTTTGCGCCAGACGTGTAAGGTCGATCGGAGAAGTTGGCATCGTAGGTCTTGAGGAGGAGGGACGCCAGGGCCGGAGAGGACACGACGACGAAATGGACGGCGCCGGCACGGAGGTGGAGGAGTGGGCCATATTTGAGGGAGAGAGCGTAGAAGGTCCGGTGGGGTTTCGGTCCCATCTGTAAGAGGTTGCCTATGATGGGATAGCCTGCCGGGCCTGGGGGGAGGGGGTTGGGGAGCTGCTTGGATTTTGGCTTCGAGAGGAAGTAGTGGAGTAAGAGAAAGGCCAATATGACTGTACTAGTAGAAAAGAGGAGATAGAGTGAAGTCATATTTGAATCTACTCTTTTTCTCTCTCTCTCTCTCTCTCTCTCTCTCTCTCTCTCTGTTCTGAGTAAGCTTGGAGCGAGTGATGTTATTCTTATAGAGAGCGGGAAGTCTAAGCCTAAATCTGGAAAAACTTTGGACTGAGAACTTAAAAACTGCAGAATAATAAACAGTTTATTTGTTCTTTGTGGTATCCCCTCGTGGTATGACCCCGTCTAATGTTGGTCATTGATTTTCTTTTGAGTTTGGTATGCGTGGCCGGAAAACAACCCTTCCCTACCCAGGCACGTGGGGGTAGCTGCAACCATCGTGCTTGCTTTGGGGGTAGGTGCAATGTTAGGGTTTGGTTTGGGCTGTAATATTTTTCAATTATAAATAGCTCTAATTAAAATTAAACTCTCTCACCGAAACTAGAGTGATCATTATGGTTGCAGCATAAGACCCTTGCTGGGTGAAAAAAAACATATTTGTAGATCGAGCTGGGATAATGTATTATTCTTTTTGTATATAAAATAATAATAATATTCTTATTTTCAAATTGTTCCTCCAAATTATTTTTATTTATGTGTCAACTGACGTGACACATTAAATAATACTATGTGTCATCTAATATGGCAGCTGACATAGCAAAATTTAACCCAAAAAATTAATTATCCAATTAATATTAATATTAATATTAATATTTTATTAATATTAATATTTTATTAATATTAATTTTAATGTTAATATTATTAATAATGTTAATGTTAATGTTAATATCGATGTCAATTTTAATTTTAATTTTAATTTTATTTTTAAAATCTGTCATGTCAACTGTCACGTCAGATTCCATGTAAGAAGAAAACAAATAGCATATTTTTTTTATAAAAACGGTAGGAGTTGTGGACAAGAATTTAAAAGATATACAATACAGAATTTACAAAATTATGTACTTACCGCGGAACATATAAAAAAAAGTCAACTTCCTTCTCCTTCGTTCTTCTTTGCACTGCTGCATTTCCGAATTGGCAACCGGTTCTCCATTTTCTTTTCTGAATTTTCCAAGAAGACTTATCGGAACATATAGGGACTTCTAGTTGTAATTCAGTTTTTTTTAATCTCTCACAATTCCCAAATCAAAGTATTCAATTCCCTGCACTGCTACATATTCAGTTTTTAAATTGTAATGTCAATGTCAGATGAGTGCTATAGTGGAGTTGGGAGGTAGGATTGGATTGTGGTTGATCCTGACGTGAATGTCTTTTAGCTTCTTATGAAAAATTGTTAGTAAAAATTATCAAACTCTATATTTAGACTCTAAAATTAAAATATAAATAAAATAAATAAATGATACCGAGGCTTGAACTTGGTTCAATGTCCTTAAGACAATATTCGTCCCGCACTGGTGCTTACGGTTTAATGACGATTAGTCTCCCAGAATACAACGGTTCTTTCCTTCGGTAGCAGCACTTCACACCGTAGGAACTCGTCGAAGCAACGTTGGTTGTCTCTCTCTCTTAGACTAACTAATGCAGTATGGATGAATTGAATGAATGCTTGAATGCTCCAAACATATTTATATTTATAGAAATAAAGAGACACGATAGAAAGGGGACACCTTTCCAATAAATAGATTCGTACACCTTTTCCAATGAAAAGATTCATACACCTTTTCATAGATTCGTTGATAAAAAAAATAATGATATTATTTTTATAACAAATATACATTCACATTTTCCAACAAAATTTCATATGCTTTTTTTTTGGCGAAGAGTGAATAAGGATTCTTCACTACGATGTTTCCGTGAACACGATAATCTTCTACTAGTAACTAGAGGTTTCCCTGCTTGATTGAGGAAGAACAAATGAGGACATGTTCTTCGCACTTTTGGTTGGAAATGCGGTGTGATCCGAATCGGAGTTTGTTTCATGAGTTACAATATTGGATTATGTCTATATACATTAAAAGGGAATGTTCATTTAAGGTATTTGGGCCTAGTCCAATATCGAACCTCATGGACAAACTCCGGTTCGTATCACACTGAGTACCCAATAAGTGGTATTAGAGCACATGATTACGGAGACTGGTTTGGACAGCTTTAATTGGTTCAAGACAGATGGTGCTGAATGTTCATGTGTATAATCGGATTATACAGACTCTCTTCTCAAGGTGGAGTTAAGCATCCTCAGTAAGGTGGTATGGGTGTCAAAAAATCGCAGGCGGAAGGCGAATCAGACCTAGTGTTGGAGTTAACTACATGGATTGGCTTCAATGGTGGGTCCGACACGACCAAGGTGGAGCAAGAAACGTTGTGCTTGACACACAATAGTTGTGTGGATGAACGTGTTGGTTTGGTTCTGTGGTCGAACGGGTCGAGATTGTTGGAAAAGAAGCGCGGAAACCTTTCCCCAAACTAGAGAGTACCTGCGAGAGAACCGAGCAAACAACGTACAAACCAAAACACCAAACACAATCATGCAGACACAGAGAATTTTTGACGTGGAAAACCCTTGCGGAAAAAACCACGGGACGATCGGAGTCCAACCTTGAGAAGCCTCCACTAATGGAATAGAAGAATTACACCCTCTACAAACTCCTCTCGATCCAAATCGGATCCCCACAACACTCAGAAGCAAGAACAATGATTACAAGGCTACGAAGAACGAGAACGACGAGTAGAGATTACCCGAACGCGATCTCCTTCGAAAACGACCTTCAATCCTCCGTCTTCTCTCCCGAAGTTGCAATGGAACTCTTGCCTCCTTCCGCTCTCTTTTCTTCAATAATCTTCGATGAATAGGGTTAGGAATAACCTAATATTAACTCCCCTAATCTGCAGCAAAATATGGACCGTTTGATTAGATCCAATGGTAAAAAATCACCCGCATTTTCGACTCAGCCCCGACGACACAGAGTTCAACCAGAACTCTGTGTCGGGCAAACAGAACCTACCAGCAACATTCTGGAACAGCCAGACCGAGTTCGGCCAGAACTCGGCCTGGGACCGAGTTCGGCCCGAACTCGGTGGCTCCAGTCCAGAACCTCCCTTCGGGTTAGCAGCAGCAGCAACTCCTCATTGCCTACTTCCCGAGCTTCTTCGACATCGAACGACGCTCGTCGCACTTCGGGATCTTCTCCTCATAGGTTGAGAACCCCACCCACTCCAACAAATCTCCCCCTTCATAACTATGGGGAGGATATCGTCATCCCGACGATCTGCCTGCAGTACTCAAACTTCTCCCTTGGTAGAATCTTCGTGAACATATCAGCTCCGTTGTCATCTGTATGAACCTTCTCAAGCTCCGCGTCCTTCTTCTCAACCACATCCCGTATCCAATGATACCGAGTCTCGATGTGTTTGGACCGGCTATGAAACGTCTGATTCTTCACAAGGTGAATAGCACTATGACTGTTGCAAAGCAAAGTATACTGCTCTTGCTCCAGTCCCATTTCCTGCAGCAGCTTCTTCATCCACGGCAACTCCTTGCAAGCCTCCGTCGTCGTAATGTACTCTGCCTCTGTCGTCGACAAGGCAACACACTTCTGCAACCGCGACTGCCACGACACCGCTCCTTCCGTAAACATCATCACGTAGCCCGAAGTCGATCGCCTCGTGTCTACATCTCCAGCCATATCAGCATCGGTATACCCAACCAGCTTCGGCTCGTCACCACCAAAGGAAAGTCTCCAACCAGCAGTGTCCTGAAGATATCGTAGAATCCACTTGACCGTACTCCAATGTACCCTTCCAGGATTTGAAAGATACCTGCTAACCGTACCAACTGTATGAACAATATCTGGCCTCGTACACACCATGGCATACATAAGGCTTCCCACAGCTGAGGAATATGGAACCCGCTCCATATCTTTCTTTTCGTCCTCGATAGATGGACACTGCTCCTTAGTGAGCTTAAAGTGAGCCACAAGGGGGCAACTCACTTTCTTCGACCCGTCCATACCGAAACGCTGAAATACCCGGTGAATGTACTTCTTTTGGGACAAGTGTAGCAGCTTGGACTCTCTCTCGGCTGATCTCCATCCCAAGAATAGTCTTCGCTGCCCCCAAATCCTTCATAGAGAAGGCCGTGCCCAGTTGGCGCTTCAACTCCGCTATCCTAGTGGCATTCTGACCCAATAATAGCATATCATCAACATAGAGCAATAAATTGATGAAATCATCCTCGGCAAAATATCTCACAAATACACAGTGATCCGACGTCGTCCGTGCATAACCATGCTCCCCCATAAACGACTCGAACTTCCTGTACCACTGCCTCGGAGCCTGCTTCAGACCATACAAGCTCTTCCTCAACCGGCATACCAAATATGACTTGCCCTTCTCACAGAATCCCTTTGGCTGCTCCATGTACAACTCCTCCTCAAGATCACCGTGGAGGAATGCCGTCTTCACGTCCATCTGCTCGACCTCCAAGTCGAGACTGGCTGCTAATGCTAGCACCACCCGAATAGACGAATGCTTGACGACAGGCAAAAAGATCTCATCATAATCTATGCCTTTCCGCTGACCGTAGCCTTTAACTACCAGCCTCGCTTTGTATCGAGGGTGAGTAGCATCATCCGTCTGCTTCACTCTAAACACCCATCGATTCTTCAAAGCCTTCTTGCCTTTTGGTAACCGCACCAGCTCATAAGTGGAATTAGTGTGCAAGGAACTCATATCCTCCTGTATAGCCTCCATCCACTCCTGTCTGTGTTCGTCTTCCATAGCCTCTGCAAAACTTTCGGGCTCTCCTTCGTCAGTCAATAGCACATACTCATCCGGTGAGTATCTCGTAGATGGTCGACGATCTCTGTCGTTCTTTCTCAGTGGAGCCACTGGTGCTGGCTGTATACAGACAGCCTCCTCCCCTTCAGGAACTGCCTCCCCGGCATGCTCATCCTCCTGAGGGACACCCTGACCACCATCAGCAGGCTGATGATCAAGGTTGGGAGCAACTCCATGTACTGGCTCCCCCATAATTGGATCCTCTGCGATGTCCTCTGAAAACTACTCGAAGCGAAATGACTCTAACTCAGGCAATTCCTCAGCCTCAGAAGGCGTCTCGGAATCCCGAGTGTTGGTCATGGTCTGATCCTCGACGAATACCACGTCCCTGCTTCTGTGGAGCTTTCTTTCCACCGGGTCGTAGAGTCTATAGCCAAACTCATCCCGACCGTAGCCGACAAAGACGCATCGCCTCGTCTTCGGCTCAAGTTTGGTCCTCTCATCCTTCGGTACATGCACGAAGACCTTACAGCCAAACACTCGCAGGTGATTGTATGACGGCTCCTTGCCGTACCATACTTCGTCAGGCACATCACCCTGCAAAGGAGCACTAGGAGACAAATTAATAACATAAGCAGCTGTGAGAAGAGCCTCACCCCAATAACTGCTCGGCAAGTTTGCTTCTGACAGCAAACACCGCACCCTCTCCATCAGTGTCCTGTTCATGCGCTCCGCTACACCATTGAGCTGAGGTGTCTTTGGCGGAGTCTTTTGGTGTCGTATCTCCTGCTCTCTGCAATACGCATCAAAGGGACCGATGTATTCACCACCATTGTCGGACCGAACACACAATAACTTCTTGCCCGTCTCTCTTTCAACAGAGGCCTGAAACTCTTTGAAAGTAGGCAGCACCTGATCCTTGGTCTTTAAGGCATAGACCCAAACCTTTCTGGAACAGTCATCAATAAAGGTTACAAAGTAAGAAGCACCACCAAGAGATTTTACCTTCATAGGACCGCAGACATCTGAGTGAATCAACTCGAGCAACGCCGGCTTCCTTGAACTTGAGTGACTTTGGAAAGATACCCTATTTTGCTTCCCAGCTAAGCAGTGCGTGCACTTCTCCAACTTTGTAGACTTGAGCCCTAGAATCACCTTCCTGTTCACCAAGTAGCTCATCCCCTTCTCGCTGATATGGCCGAGCCGCCTGTGCCACAACTCGGTAGACGCATCACTGACTGCGTTCACCTCCTGTGCCCCCTGTGCACTCCCCTCCATATAGTAGAGACCGGACTTCTTTCTTCCTCTGACAATCACCATCGAACCCCTGGAAATCTTCCACTGACTGTTCCCGAAGAGACTGAAGAATCCCTCGTCATCCAACCTTCCAACTGACACCAGGTTGAAACGGATATCAGGGACATGACGAACATCTTTGAGAACAAGAACCGCACTCGTCTTCGTTCTCAAATGCACATCTCCAACGGCAACCGCCTTCAACACATCTCCGTTGCCCATCTTCAATACGCCACAGTCGCCTGTCGTGTAAGTAAAAAATAGTACCCTGTAGGTAATGACCTCATCACCTACGACGATCACATCGCCTCCATGCATCGAGGCCGTCGCTGTAGTGTTCTCTTCTTGCTTCCCCTTGTCGCCCTTCTTCTCTCTCTTCCAAGCGAAACAGTTCCGCTTGATATGGCCCTTCTTACCACAATAGTAACACTCTGAGTCCTCGTAACAACTCTTGGACTTCCCCCTGCTCTTGTCTCTGCTACCACCTGGGCCCTTGCTTTTGCCCCTTCCGTGGCTCTCTAAAACCAATACCTCTGAGTGATGGGATGTAGATGAAGTGCCCTGAGAACGTCTCTGTATCTCTTCATTCAGCACCCCGCTCTTGGCAAACTCCAGAATGACCATGCCCTCTGGAGAAGAAGTGATCATAGATACTCGTACGGTCTCCCACGAGTCTGGCAATGTACACAGCAGCCATAGTCCCTGAACCTCGTCGTCGAACTTGACTCCCATAGAAGATAGCTGGTCAACCACGCCCTGGAACTCACTCAAGTGATCCAAAATAGACGCTCCATCCTTGTATCGCAGACCCATCATCGTTCGGATCAGGAACAACTTGTTTACCCCGGTCTTCTTCACATACAAGGATTCCAGCTTATCCCAAAACGTCTTCGCGTGCTCAATATTGGCAACGTGGTTGTACACGTTCTCATCAACAAACTGCCGTATGTACCCACACACCTGTATATGCTCGAATGTCCAGTCCTCCTCGGATTTATCACTGGACCTCTCGGATGCAAACACGGGTAGATGCAGCTTCTTGACAAACAGCAAATCTTTCATCTTGCTCCACCAATAGTGATAGTTGGTGTCGTTCAGGTTCACCATACGCACCGGCTTCGCGTCCATCTCTCCTCTCTAGTTTTCTGTCAACTCCTGACACCCTTCTGAATTCCAGAACCTGGCTCTGATACCACTCTGTTGGGAAAGAAGCACGGAAACCTTTCCCCAAACTAGAGAGTACCTACGAGAGAACCGAGCAAACAACGCACAAACCAAAACACCAAACACAATCACGCAGACAGAGAATTTTTGACGTGGAAAACCCTTGCGAAAAAAACCACGGGACGATCGGAGTCCAACCAAGAGAAGCCTCCACTAATGCAATAGAAGAATTATACCCTCTACAAACTCCTCCCGATCCAAATCGGATCCCCACAACACTCAGAAGCAAGAACAATGATTACAAGGCTACGAAGAACGAGAACGACGAGTAGAGATTACCCGAACACGATCTCCTTCGAAAATGACCTTCAATCCTCCGTCTTCTCTCCCGAAGTTGCAATGGCACTCTTGCCTCCTTCCTCTCTCTTTTCTTCAATAATCTTCCATGAATAGGGTTAGGAATAACCTAATATTAACTCCCCTAATCTGCAGCAAAATCTGGACCGTTTGATTAGATCCAATGGTGAAAAATCACCCAGATTTTCGCCTCAGCCCCGACGACACAGAGTTCGTCCAGAACTCTGTGTCGGGCAAACAGAACCTACCAGCAACATTCTGGAACAGCCAGACCGAGTTCGGCCAGAACTCGGCCTGGGATCGAGTTCGGCCCGAACTCGGTGGCTCCAGTCCAGAACCTCCCTTCGGGTTAGCAGCAGCAGCAGCAACTCCTCGTTGCCTACTTCCCGAGTTTCTTCGACATCGAACGGCGCTCGTCGCACTCCGGGATCTTCTCCTAATAGGTTGGGAACCCCACCCACTCCAACAGAGATGACAATTTAACATCCTGGATGCTCGACTGGTGGGAACAAATAAAGGTAAAGTAGGGTTAATAAGGTTGTTCGGCTGACGGGAACGAACAAAGATAGCAAGGGTGCTAACGTTGTTTTGCTGGATGTAACAAACAATAGTAGCATGAGTGATAAGATTGTTCGGCTAGCGAAAACAATTAAAGTGGAGTTTGTTGTATTTTATCTCATTTCCGGTTGAACACTCGAAGGATGTGATCACAAATGGAGTTAGTAATTTAGTCAGACATCGGGTAGAAGATGTGATCATGAGTGTAGATAATTGAAATTGATTCATGTCTTAAATAACAATTTCTTTTAAAGTATATGGGCTCAATCCAATATCATACCTCATGGACCACTCTGGTTCGGATCATACCGAGTTCCCAGCACATTTTTTTTGATATTACACTGCTTCTATGTCTTGTATAGGTGTCATAGTGAAAAGAGAGATGACCCTTTGCAAGTAAGTAACCATCGACTTGTGAGCATGTTGAAAGTGCAACAACAAGTGTGATCCTCGTGTCCTCTGTACCTCTACATTGGACATGTTTCATACAATAGTGACATTATTCGATGACCATGTCCAATAAAACCAAAATGATAATAATCTCTCCCATTGCTTGTAAACGTGATTGTTCATTAAAGAGATTGAAGATATCGTCTTAGGAACTTTGAGATGAGTTTGAATATTCTTTGACTCACAGATATTAGATTTAATTTAGTAAGTCAAAATTTAGCAATTAAGATAAAGTAAAATAAAAGTCAGATGGTTATTTTCTTGCAAAAAGTCATTTTTTTCACTATGTCACTATATATGACATAGAAGCAGAGTAATAGCGCTTTGTGATTTAAGTTGAATATTTTTTTCTTATGTAGAAAAACTAAGGGGTTAAGTGAATAACCTTTTTTTAGCAAGGTCCAATATATTATCTATAATATAAAGCACAGTGGGCTTTTGGTCCGACCCATGTGCTTTGGTTCAACGATGATAAAATGATTTAAATTACCCCTCTCTCTATAAGAGAGGAGGAGGTCCCATGTTGGGTGCGGAGCAACCGGTTGTTCCAACGGCACCCCCGCCTCCAGCTTCTCTTGCACCGTCCCTTCCTCCGTCGCCTCCGCTCCATCCTCGCCCACGCCATCATCGCCGGCCTCTTCCGCAACCCCTTCGCAAGCAACCTCCTCCACCGCGTCGCCGCCGACAACCCTTCCTTCGCCGCCTCCCTCTTCTCCGCCATAACCAACCCCAACCCCTTCTCCTTCAATACCGCCATCGCCATCTTCGCCGACACACTCTCCATCTACTCCCAAATGCTCCACCGCCACGTCCCTCCCGACTCCCACACCTTCTCTTCCTTGCACAATACCACCATCGCCACCACCGCCACCAGGCCGCTCCACGCACACGCACTCCTCCTTGAATTCCGACCTGACCCCTTCGTGCAGACCGTCCTGCTCACCGCCTACTCCCGACGCGACTCCGCCGACCACGCCCTGCGGATGTTCGATGGAATGCCGCACAAGGACGTCGTTTCCTGGACCGCCGCCGTCTCGGACCTCACCGCCCTCGGACGCCCCGCGACGGCCCTGTGCGTCTTCGCCTCCACGAGGCCCCACGCCGCCCCGAACGCCGCCAACGTGGTCTTTGCTGTGTCCGTCTCCACCGGGCTCGGGTCCCTGGCGCTGGCCCGGTGCCTGCACGCCTACGTCGAGAAGGCCGGGTTCGGAGGCCACGTCTCCGTCCGGAACTCCATGGTGCTGACCCGGTGCCTGCACGCCTACGTCGAGAAGGCCGAATTCGTGTCCGTGCCATTATGGCACGGGTTATCCACTAGTTATTCAATAACAGATGGGCCGGGAACTTCTCCAAGTGGCTTTAAAGCCTTGGCAGTAATAAATAAAAGTCAGATGGCGAAAATGCTGCAAGTTTATGGGCGCCCTCATTCCCCATTCATCTAACAAACTGAAACTCGAAAATGCTGCAAGTTTATGTGTAGATAATTCTGCTTGTATGGACTTGAACAGGTCCTTAAGTGAGGTAACCGTCGCCTCTGAAAATCCTAACCGCATGGACTACCTGGCAGTAGAGGAAGATGTTGTCCGTGTCTTCATTCTGCAGTGTGCAGAAGGGACACAACTTGCTTGCAATGGGTAGTGATGGCAACTAGGAGGGGGAGAGCTTCTATCATCAGTCGCCATATGAAAGTTTGGATTCATGGGGATATATCCTTTATCTGCCAGAAACGCCGCCAGAAGATATTAGATGTAAAACCAACAAAATTAGAATTTATTGATAAATGAGTTTCTACAATAATTAATTGTTTGCTAACTACTTATAGAATAGTTAGAGTCATTATTATTATTATTATTATTATTATTATTGTTATAATAATAATAATAATAATAATAATAATAATAATAATAATATATATCTTTAGTCGGTAAGTAGGAGAAACAATTTTAGTTTATAAAATATTAATTAATGGAATTGATTGTAATTGTTAAATTAATTGATTAATTTTTGCTAGATATTAGAATTATTTAGCTATTTTAATTTAGAGCATTTTTAGTTGAGCCAAAGTCCAACAACAATCCAAAGCCCAAACCCTCAAACCCAACTCACCCCACTCTCACCGTGTCAATCACACTTAACGCTTCTGACTCTCCGATCCAAGTTTACTGCACCACTGCCCATTTTTCTCTCCCCCTAAGAAAAAAATAGGAATCTCACAGAATACCTTCTCAGGACCATTTCTCCCTCAGAAAAACCTTCACAAACTCCATCATAACTCCCTCCACGCTCCACCATTCCTCGAACCGTTCGTGCCACCACGCTCCTCGTTCCACCCCGCTTCCACAGACACCTCTCAAGGCCATCCCCCGTGCACCCGAACCCGGCGTCCCCGGTACTGCCGCCCGTGTAAGCGCCCCCGCGTGCCCGCCGTTCGGCGACCTCCGTGCCCTTGTGCGACACTTTTTTCGGCTTTCCGGCGTTCCGAGCCACTTCAGACGCCGATCCGAGTCTGAGGCCTCCCCTTGGTTCTCCTTCATCAACTTTCTGGTAGGTTCTGTCAGAAATCCATTCTATTTTCAGACTAGGAATTAGGCAGAAACCCATAATCGTGTCCAACCAAAGTTGACAGAATAAAGCTCTGTCAACTTTGGAATAATTAGTTTCCCAATTATGTTAATTATTAGTTATGTTAATATAATTAATTAATTAGATGGTAATTAACGGTTATTTTATTATTAGAGTTGCTAGTAATTATTGGGCCATCATAAAAATTGTTAGATTATTTATAATTTAATTAAAATAAATATTTCACGTAAAATAGTTAAATTAGTAGTTAATATTATTGTTGTCTTATTAGATTATAGTCTTAAAATAATATTTAATTACTATCCTTAGTAAATATTCTTAAAAATAAAATGATTGTTAAATAAATGATTATCGTCATAATCATGATATGTTAGACTTAAAAGCATTTATTAAATATGTTATGGTTATTTTGTAAATAAAATATTATTTAGTTTCAAAAATATTTTTATTACCAAAAAGGGTATTTTGTGTATAAGTAAACCTAACTAAAGTATTAGTTATATTTATTAAAATAAAAACTAGTTTATTATTTATTCTAAATAAAAAAGTAATTCTCACGTTATTAAAATAAATAGTCTTTATTTAAAAGATTATTTTATTCAGTAATTGCTAATTACTTGTATTACGTTAAAAATATTAAAATAGTATTTTTTGCATAAATTATTTTATATTCTCAAATAACTACTAATTTTGGCACAAAATTATTATTAATTAAATTAATGACAATTTCATTTAAAGAAATGACAACTTTTATTTATTTTTAAAAAAAAACGTATTTTTTCCTATATTCTCATTTAGAGGTTCTCTAAAATATTTTATAATTAAGTAATGGCTTTGGTATAATTATTAGTGATTTTAGAGTGTATATTATTATTATATTATTAATAAGCTGATTAGTTAGAAATATAGCAAAACTTTAGACTGTCAACTAAGTCATGTTTTACTAATTATACGTTCAATTCTGGACTTTAGCTTGAGTGTTTTCTTAACGTCACCTACATCACAAAGAAACCAAGACAAGTTGCATATTATTCAAACTTGTATTTTAGTTAATAATTAAATACATTATATCATTAGAAATATTGTATTGATACTGACTCACGGGATCCCACTCGGATCCAATTGATTGCTTGATTGACTCAATGGCTTGGAATTGGGAGGTAGTGTTAGCACCTGTGGTCAAAGCCCCCTTATTGTCTCATTGTGGATAGCTGAAGCCCCACCTCACTTGGGCTGAAGCCGGACCGTGTTTATAATAACACATACTGCCTCCATCCCCAGCCGGCCGCGGGATGCTACACACTCAAAATACTATTGCTAGTTGTAGATTACATCGTTATTATTTCCATAGATTACAATTGTTTTAAAAATTGTAATAAAAAGGAGAAGGACCAGAGAAGGAGCAACTAGGCTTCCGAAGTCTGATGGTTTCGTAGAGAGATTTGGAAGAGAACAGACCATTTCTTGAGCACATCCAAATGATGTTGTCCGGCCCATCATCTCCACCCCTTAGACTGATTTCAGTGATAGCCTTAGCCTCCATATAGGGGAATAGTGATTTGATCAAGGTAGTGTTCTACCTTCCTGCTTGAACATCCATCAGGTCGCGAATTATGTAGAAAATAATAATGCCCTCTTTTCATTGTTAGGGTTTGTTACAATATATATAGTGTCTACATTTGGGCTTATGGGTATGGGCCATATTTACATTGCAAATATTATCTTATAATCTAACACCCCCCTCAAGTTGGAGCATGTAAGTCACAAATGCCCAACTTGGGAAGAAAAGAATCGAACACTTGTTTTCCAAGGGACTTGGTGAAGATGTCAGCCAGTTGAGAAGAAGTAGGAACATACGAGGCTATTACGGTGCCATCTCTAATAGCATCGCGAACAAAATGTAAATCCACCTCAATATGCTTACTGCGCTCATGAAATACCGGGTTCTGAGCCAGGTGCAGGGCTGACTGAATGTTACAATACACCGACATAGCAGACTCCTGGCGAACGCTCAAACACACCAATAACTCCTTCAACCATTTCAACTCACAAACGAGCGCAGCAAGAGATCGGTATTCAGCTTCAGCGGAAGATCGGGAAACAGTTGATTGCTTCTTGGTCTTCCAAGAAATAGGAGACCCCCCTAGAAACACCAACCAGCCTGTAACAGAGCGGCGAGTCAAAGGACAACTGGCCCAGTCAGAATCACACCAACCAGAAAGACGGAGATCACAATCAGCTTTCAAAAGAATACCCTGTCCTGGTGCATTTTTGATATATCTGACAACTCTCAAAGCGGCATGCCAATGATCTTGTCGAGGCTCTTGTAAGAATTGAGACAAGATATGCACAGCATAGGCCAAGTCAGGGCGAGTAAATGATAGATAAATCAACCTCCCAACCAGCCTCCTATAAGTCTCTGCATCCGCCATCCTTGGACTAGTCGATTCTGCCAGCTTGTGATTGGGCTCCATGGGAAAACCGGCAGGACGAGACCCCATCAAACCGCATTCTGAAATAATGTCCAAAGCATACTTCCTTTGACACAAGAAAATTCCTTCCGCACTCCGAGCCACCTCTATGCCAAGAAAGTACTTCAACACACCAAGGTCCTTCATGTGAAAGCAAGAACTAAGGTACTTTTTGAAAACATTTAAAGCACCTGTGTCATTACCAGACACAATCATATCATCCACATAGATCAAAACATGCAACTCTACCTTCTCCTTAAAAAAAGAGGAAAGGAAATAATCGGAATGTGATTGAATAAATCCATAGGATATCAGAGAAGCAGTAAGCTTAGCGAACCAACAACGTGGTGCCTGTTTCAATCCATATAGAGACTTACGCAGGCGACACACTTTGTTGGGTTCACTATGCAAAAAACCTGGCGGCAACTTCATATACACTTCTTCTGTCAGATCTCCATGAAGAAAAGCATTGTGCACATCCATCTGGTGCAAAGTCCAGCCTCTCACAGCTGCAACAGTCAAGAACGCCCGAACTGTAGGCATCTTAGCTACTGGGGCAAATGTCTCTGAATAATCGATCCCCTCAACCTGATGATTACCGAACACAACCAGCCGTGCCTTTAAGCGCTCAACACTTTCGTCAGATTTGTACTTTATTTTGTACACCCATCTACTTCCCAATGCTTTCTTCCCAGGAGGCAAATCGACAAGACTCCATGTCACATTATTTTCTAGAGCCTGTATTTCAGTTTGCATAGCCGCGCGCCAGTCCGAATCTCGCGAGGCCTGGCGATATGAAGTAGGCTCAACACCTGCAGTGATAGCTGCAAGAAAATCTCTGTATCCAGCAGTAAATATGTCATAACTTAGAAATTATGTTAGAGGATACGAAGTACCTGAGGAAGTGACGGGAACAGATGAACTGTGGTGAAGGGGGGACTTTTACTTCGAACAACATTTGTCACAAAATTCTGTAATCGTACTGGCTGTGATTTCTTTCGCATTCCTCTTCCCAATACTACCTCGTCGGGCACCTCTGGCAATACTATATCCCCTGTATTATTAGTAGTATCCGCATCACCCCCAGCGGACTCTCCTGTCAATACTTCTGCATCTACCTGTGCATCCTGGCTACTTGGTGCCGAGCCACCAGCAACCACTTCGGCCTCAGCAACCGTAGCCGGCACCATCCCAAAAGCCTCTATATCGTCTCCTGGTACTTCGACAGATGTATGGCGTGTCGCAGAAGACATCTCGCTAGCAGAGTCACAACCAGAAAATTCTTTTTCATAAAAAGTAACATCACGGGACACAAAAAATTTACCGGTCTCCAAATCATACAGTTTTCATCCCTTTTTATCAAGCGGATACCCAACAAAGATACATTTTCTGCTCCTGCTAGCAAATTTATCATGTCGGGATTTTAAATCATACGTATAGCACAGACAACCGAAAATACGTAGATGATCATACGAAGGAGCCGAGCCATATAAAACTTCATAAGGAGACTTAAAATGCAAGATACTAGAAGGGGTTCTATTTATCAAATAACATGCAGCCAGAACACATTCCCCCCAAAAATCTACGGAAAGAGAACCCTGAAATCGCAATGCCCTGGCTACATTTAAAATATGTCGATGTTTTCTTTCCACCCTTCCATTCTGTTGAGGTGTCCCAACACAGGATGTTTGGAACAATATACCTTGAGATAAAAAATAATCTCGTAAACAATTAAATTCAGTGCCATTGTCACTCCGCACACGACGTATATCAGCCCCAAATTGATGCTTCACCATAGCAATGAATTTAAGAAACATAGAATAAACAGCAGACTTATCCGTCAACAAAATAACCCAAACAGCTCTAGAAAAATCATCCACCAAAGTCAAAAAATATCATGCCCCATTAGATGACGGAACACGATATGGTCCCCACAGATCACAGTATATAAGTTCAAAGCATCTCAAAGCACGACTACTACTATCAGGAAAGGCATCACGAGTCTGTTTAGCTTGATGACAAATATCACAAGCCTTATGAGAAAATACACTACTACCAGAGAGAGAAGGTAAAGTCTGCATTACTTTATCTGAGGGATGCCCCAGTCTACTATGCCAAACCTCGGAATCATTCTCTTTGCATGCCAGGATCACCGAAGCCAAAGAAGTTGGAACCTCCCCCAAGAAGTAAAGTCCACCCCTTTGTTCACCTGCTCCAATCACCATTCTCGTACTTCGGTCCTGAATAAAACACAAATCAGGAGTAAATAACATATCACAATTTCTGGCACCAATCAATTGGGAGACAGAGATCAAATTGCAAGTCAATGTCGGAACATAAAGAACATCCGTCAACACCAACGAAGCAGTCAAAAATACTTTGCCTCTCAGAACAGCCTTAATAGTGCTCCCATCAGGCAAAATCACAGGACATACAGGGCCCTCAAAACAATCAACTAAACAGTCACGAGAGCCTGTCGCATGAAGAGTAGCCCCAGTATCGAATATCCAAGGGACAGAAGAATTCTTACCCATCAGACGATCAGAGTTTAAAGAACCAGGGTTGGAAGAATCGTCGTTACCCAGCAAGCTCATCAGTTTCTGCCATTGTTCACCTGAGAGTGGTGAAGGATACCCTCCATGCATCATATCCGTCGAACTTCCAGCAAGACCAACAGGGACACCATGACCAGCAGCGGCGACATGATGAACAACCCCTGCGCCACCAGCACCACGTCCCCCATCACGTCTCTGTGGTGGTGCCGGGCCTCTTCCACCACCACCACCACGTCCGCCCTCACGCCAAAGACGAGTCTCCCACCACTCTGGATAGCCAATCTTGGCAAAGCAAGTTGCAACATCATGACCTGATTTCTTGCAATGAGTACAGACCATACCTGATTTGTCCCTGGAATCTGAGGTTCTACTATTAGAAGTAGTAGCAATACGAGGTGAAGACTTGATAGCCAGCGCCATCACCTCCTCAGTAGCGGATTGGATCTGAGATTTTTGCATATCCTCCTCCTCACGGACTGCCTGGTATGCCCGATCTAAACTTGGCTGAGGATCCTGAGCCAGAAGATTAGATCGGGTATGACCATACAACTCAGCATTCAACCCATACATAAAGTCCTGAAAGTGGTCTTCATCCCTCATAGCCTGTAGCTTTGCAGCAAGTTCACCACAGGTACAAGTAGGCAATGGAAAATAAGCAGCTTGTTCATCCCACAAAGACTGTAAATTTCCAAAATAGGTTTCCACAGACATCGATGCCGTTTGTTTGCACTCGGCTAATGCTACCTTAATTTGTTGCTTCCGAGTGCCGTTGCTAACAACAAATCTTTTCGCCAACAAGTTCCACAATGGATAAACCTCCTCAAAGTACGGCAAAAATTTCTTCAGAGACGGATCAATGGTATTAAGAACCCATTGAACCAATAGCGCTTGCACGCATCTCCAATCAAGCAATTTGCTAGCATCATTAACAGGTTTGACTTCAGTACCCTCCAGAAAAGTGATCTTTCGCCTAGAGATCAGGGAGAGACGTATCGACCGAGACCACTCAGCATAGTTTGGTCCACGAAAAACAATAGGAGTAATGATATTTCCTGGTTGATCAGCAGAACTCAGAAAATATGGATCCTTCGGATTAGGATAATTTGGGTTATGTGCACTGCCACCGCCAGTTGCGACGGAATAGCTGGATGCAGCATCATCTGCCATCGCGTATGTCGGGTGTACAAAATTTTGTACAACGCCGACGAATCAACCGCTGATGGACGGAGTCGACGGCGAATCGACCGCGATCAGGGATGCCGGATCTGAGTCGGATGTTGGGTGTACAAAAATTTGTACAACGCCGACGAATCAGCCGCTAATGGAGAGGGCGCACGGTCGGCGCGCGGGAGGGGTGCGTCGACCAAAAGAATTGTTGAACAGCAACTATGCAAAATTGTTGAACAACAAATATTCGCTATGCGAAATTGTTGCTGTTCAAAATGGAGCAGTTGCTGCTTTGGCCAAAAGAAGCAAGGAGAAGGTACTAGAGGCACTTTAGTCTCCAGGTGTTCACGGAGACTAGAATTAATGGTCGCAAAAATTTCGCAATAGTGAAGATTTGAACAGCAACAAATCTTCACTGTGCAACAAATCTTCACTATGAGAAATTGTTGCAAAGCGACGAGGCGGAGATTGGGCTTTGCATCCGTGCGGATCGGACGGATCGGCGAATCGGCCGAGCAGATCAGTCTGTCGTCGGGGCCGTATGGCTCAGTCGGAGCCGGGAGATGGCGACTAGGGTTTTCAGGAGACGGCGGTTAAATTTTTTCGGGAGGCTCTGATACCATGTAGGAAATAATAATGCCCTCTTTTCATTGTTAGGATTTGTTACAATATATATAGTGTCTACATTTAGACTTATGGATATGGGCCATATTTATATTGCAAATATTATCTTATAATCTAACAAATTAGCCTTGGGCCGTCATAAGGCAGGATGATCCCAGAGATCCTGCATCCTGGTAGGGTTGGGATCCAGGGGTTATCAAGGATATTGACCCAACCTCCCCTTATCCTCCAACATACTTTATCAGCAATGGTATTACAGATGCCCAGCAAGGTTTTCCTTGTTGGGGAAGCTTTTTCGATCTTAGGGATCGACCAAAAGGATTTGCCTTGTAGGTACACTCCTTTGAGGAGCCGAACCCATAACTGATGTGGGTTCTCAAGAAAGCGCCAGAGTAGCTTTCTAATGAGGGCGTCGTTTACCCATTCTGGATTGCGGAAGCCCAATCCTCCTACTCTTTTGGGTTGGATAAACTTATCCCAGACAAGGAAATGCATCTTCCTCTCCTCCATGATGTTTTCCCACCATAAATCTCTGTGCATCTGAGTAATCTTTGTCGTGATAGCTTTAAACATTTTGTAGGAAGTCATACAGTAAATTGGAATGGATCCTAAAGATGAATTGATGAGTACATTATGACCCGCATGAGATAGCAGCTTTAACTTCCAACCATGTAATCGAGCCCCGCATTTCTCTATGAGCTTATTGAAGGTGGATGTCTGACTTCTCTATGATGAATTGATTGGAATGCATTTCTCTATGAGCTTATATATATATATATATATATATATATATATATATATATATATATATATACTAGCATATGTGCACGTGTCTTGCACGTATTTTAACATTTCTTAATTAGTTTAGGAAGACTCTTTAGGAAGACCAAAGGGTAGTCTTCCTAATTACTAAGTTGTCCTTATTAAAATTAATGAACTATTTTTAATTAGTATAAGTATGTAAGAGTATTTTCGGAATTCAAAAGTTTCACCATCTAAGTTTTCCTATTATATAGTAGAATAGATATATATATATATATATATATATATATATATATATATATATATATATATATATATATATATATATATATATATATACAAGTCATAACCCGTGTCCGATGGCACGGTTCATTTAAGGTATTCCCCCTCAAAATCTTGGACCCCCAATTTTAAACGAACAATAATAATTATGAGGCCCTCATCAAAATATTAAATCCCAACCACTGCTGGATGTGAATTTTCTTTGGATTCCCCATAAAACCCCACTCTCAATAATGCTCATCCACAACCATTATGAGTGCAAACCCCACTCTTTGGATTCCCCATAAAACCCCACTCTCAATAATGCTCATTTTCCATAAAACTCCACTCTCAATAATGCTCATCCACAACCATTATGAGTGCAAACCCCACTCTTTGGATTTCCCATAAAACTCCACTCTCAATAATGCTCATCCACAACCGTTGATTCACCAAGATTAAATCCCAACCGCTCTTTATCTTGGCACAGTCAGCCCTAGGATTCAAAAACCTTTGTGTTTTGTATAAGATATATATATATATATATATATATATATATATATATATATATATATATATATATATATATTTTTTTTTTTTTTTTTCCTTAATAAATTTTACATACTATTTTCTATATAATCGAGCCATGTCATCGTCGCCGGACTACAATGACAATTGAAGGAGGAGCTACGGCAACAACGTCAAATTCCGCCGCTAGCACTTTCCTTGTCGTCCGAACCTGGCACCTTCTGTGAGTTCTGCAAACATTAGGGATCCTTTGTTGTGGTGAAAGAGGATAGCAAAGGCTGTTTAATGTTCAAATTTATGCTTAAAAAAATTTACCTAGTAAACTTAATATTTTTTGGAGTAATGCTATTTGTACGTCCAAAATGTTCCTCCATACTATCCCTACTTGCGTTGCAGCTGACGTGACATCTGACATGTCAGATGATGCGTCAAATTATAACCAAAAAAATTAGTTATTCGTTTTTTTAATGTTAATGTGAATATTAATTTTAATACTAATTAATTTAAATGTTAATGTTAATATAAACATTAATGTTAGTTTTAATTTTAACCTTCAATGTTAATTTTAATATGAATTTAAATTAAATTTTAAAAATTGTCTTGTCAGATGTCATGTCAGACGACACCTAAGCTGGCACATAGGAGGAATACTTTGGAGGAATATTTTGGAGGGATAATTAGCATTTTTTTGTTTTTTTGGTCAATTTTCCATTTTGTTTAGCATGACATGGTTCTACATTGAACAGACATGGTACGGTATAGATACGATGAGATATTAATATGACGATGCTGACACAATATTTATTTTGCTAAAATGATAAATTCAGAATTATTTTCAGGTTCCCTTTTTTTTTTTTTTTTCTATGTCGGACATAGTTCTACCATGATAGGATGAGATGTGAACATGGCAATACTGTTACAATATTTATTTTATTAAAATAAAAAATTCAGTATCAGTTAAGTTCAATCCGGATAAAGTAAAATGCTCTAAAAAATTAATCACTCTATTTCATTATTATTATTATTATTATACTATGAAGGAAATGAAACTAAAAAGGTATTCATTATGACACGGACTTTTTTCCCGGATCAGTGCCTGCTATCTGGCAGTATAATAATTGTTTATTTTACCAATTTTCCGTAAATAAATAAAAAAAAAAAAGGAGAAAATTTCATCCAGGACGACTTCCATGCAGACAGAACATAAAGACAGACTTCCACAAAGAATTTGATACAAAGGCTGGTTAGACAGCTCAAATTCATTTTGAATTATAGTGAAGAAATTATTGTTGTTATTATTATTTATATGGAATTTGTTAGAATTAATTTCAGATTATTCATTGAGTCGAATATATTTGTCTCGATCGTCAAGATAATAACTCTCGCTGGTAAACGCTTTTCAAAGCTAAATAATGATTCCGTCCCCCTCCTTTATTTTATTTTCTCTATATTCTATTCCACTTTGAGAGAGAGAAAAAGAAGACAGGACGAAAATGGTCTTACTTGATGGTTTCATTGTCAAAAGAATTTTCTTGACGGATCAACAACCGTCATCTAGGGTTAAAAAAAGTTTCAATCTTTATTAGCAATTTCTGGTTTGATTTTCTTGACTGTTTAAAACCGTCAAAATAAATTCTCGACATATTTAGACCGTTAAGAAAATCAAAACAAAAACGTAAAAAAAATTGGACAAAACTTGTTAAGAAAGACCGGTTGGTAAAAAAAAAAATTGGTACCAAAATGTTTGTTTATAATTATATTCTAGCTTCACTTTGCCTGTTATCGAACAAATAAGCATATAATATTAACATAGCATAAAGTGGTCTTTTTTATTAAAAACATACTATTTGTACGCACATCAAAAATATTCAAGAACTACACAAAAATCATACTAAGTAGTAAATTTTGTCTTATAACACTACTACAAAGGTATAATGTGTTGAAATTAGGGGGGAGCATTCGGTTAATTCAGTTCAAACCGAATAACAAAAAATCGAATTGGACCGAAAACCGAATAAGCAAAACTGAATCAAACCGAACCGAATTAAATATGTTCGGTTTATTCATTTTTTTGATTTATTTGCACTTTTTGTGTTTATATATATAAAAGCTATAAGCTATATTTTCTTATTCGATTTTGGTCCGAAATCGAAACCCAAAACCGAAATCGAATAAGAAAATCTAGTATTTTCAAAACCGAAATCGAACCGAATTTTTTTTAAACCAAACCGAATCTCTTATTCGGTTCAATTTTCGATCCAAAACCGAATATGCTCACCCCTAGTTGAAATCGGACTTCTTGTGAGTGGACTTTAGCTGGGGATAAACCTTACTCATTACTGTGCTTCTTCTTAAGTTTAATCAACTCTAAAGCTTAAACAAGCCAAAAATGCTAATAAAAGGAGCTGATCCTGCTTCGTCATACAACTGTATGAGTAAAAGATGGATCGATCATGAAGCCTACAATTCTAGCATTCAAATTCAACCGAAGCTTACAATTTCCACAGGGAAGTGGTGAATAAACATATACTACTATGGTGAGAGCATCCACAGTAAGGATATTCCATATCCTATTTCAATTTTTTTGGAAATTATATAAATTACTATTTTTGGAGTATCCCCTTCAAACTGGCACACAATGACACACTTCAAGTTACACACCAAATTCATACTCCACATTATCCTTATCTTTTTCCTCTCTTTCTCTTTATTTTTCCTTCTCTTTTCTTTCTTAGCGATCCAATTGGGTTACTTTTCACTAGCTTGGACACGTTCCAAAGTTGGAGAGCCTCTTGGCTTGCTAGCATTTTTCAAGTGTGGACAAGAGCCCAGTGCAGTTTTCAAATGCTACAAATTTTGACTAAAGCAAAAATATAGTACTTCAATCCACTTTCACTGTGGATGTTCTGATTAAGCATTAAACAACCCTATAGTTTCAAGATTGATAAATTTGTTAGTGAGTAGATTGTTTTTAATTGCAGTTTTTTACTGCTGATTGTTATTCCTGGGACGTGATTTTAAGATGAAAAACTAATTTAGGCAAGACTTCAAGGAAGGTGCACAACTGAGATCACAAAGGATTCAGAGAGAGACGAATTCAAATGTAACACTTCGAAGAAGGCACACATGAGTTTCGTAGTAGCAACGAAAGTCCAAAGAATGTTTCTGATTAGATCAGAAAAGAGATCTCGTTCTTCCTCGTAAATGTGTTACGATTGGGATAGAACGAATTACAAAAGAAGAAAAGATGAATTGAAGAAGAAAGACTGCGGTGACGAATCACCAAAGCTCTATTGACCAAAACTGGATCGCAGTCAACCAAATCTTGATAATTAATAAGACGATGTCTGTTATGATCCAACTTGACACATCATGCTCCATCAAGCTCCAAAACAGATAATCACCACACATCAGCTCAAGACGAACATCATCGACAATTGCTATGACATGCTGTTGTTTACTTATTCTATGAATATGTATGTAGAAGCATGGAAAATATTAGAATAAAGGTATAAATAGCCCATGCGGCTTTGGGTAGCAAGCCTATGCGGCTCATAACTGGAGTTGCCCCATGCGGCCCGAAAGAAGACCCTCAGACTCATGCGGTTCGGAGATATATGCGGATTCAGCAGGAACATGCGGCTCAATTGACGCCACGTGTGATCCCCCCACAGCTGGCTACGGGAGTAATGGCCTCATTTAATGCTCTGACACGACTCGACGGCTGCGACGTCTCTGACATAAAGCGTCATAATGGCTCTGCCATAATGACAGACTCCTCGGGGAAAGAAGACAATCTCTGACCCGATCTGTCAGAAATCCTAGATTGCCACGTGGCAAAAGTCTCATGTGGCTCGGGTAGAGAACAGCTTCATGCGGCTCAGCGAGGAATCACTCTAATATGATTAACAGGAATCCGCCATATGCGGTCCACCCATTAGCCCGGTCTATGCGGCTCAATTCCATGTTAACCCTGCGGCTCGCAGAGACTACGCATATGCGGCTCACGGAAAGTTCGTCCCCTGCGGCTCGCAGAGACTACGCATATGCGGCTCACGGAAAGTTCGTCCCCTGCGGCTCGATGAGGCATTGACTCATGCGGCTCATGAGGAGTATCTCCCTGCGGTTCAAGTGTTGGCCATCCTATGCGGCCCTGGCAGGACCTTCAATTAAAACACGTGGCATTGAAGATTCAACCGAATCCCAACAAGAATATTTGATACCATTATCATAATTACCGAGATCAGGGCATATCATTTATCATCAAGCCAATAGGACACGTGGCGAGCAATCAAATATTGGCATAATCAATCACGAGGATTTAAAGCAGTCAGCATTAACTGCTCATGAGATTTGGTGCTATCAGCATTAGTGGCCGAGATTCATTATGATCAGGATCAAGGGCTCAGATAGAGTGAAGGAAGCGCCGACATTCCAAACAGATAATCATCAGCAAACCCTAATGATCACACCCCACTCTTATAAATAGCCAGCATCATTTTCTTGAAAGAAAAAAAAGGAGAGGAAAAGAGAGAGAGAGGTCGGCAACAAAAGAATAAAAAAAACTAAGAAGAGAGAGATCTACACAGAGAGAGCTCCCCCCTTTTTTCTTGATACTCACAGAGAGAGAGAAGCCAGGAGAGTCACTCGAGGAGAGTAAGAAGAGCCTTTCTTCGTCAACGCCAAGCAGATCTTCCCCGAGCCAAGGCTGCATACTGATCGTCCAAGGAGTAAGGCAGAGCGGCCGTCGCTTTTCCGAGCCTCTATCGTCATCCCCCAGAATCAAAAATAAACAATCGTACTTAGTCTGCTGTACCTAGGTTTTCGTCCCTAGGCTTTCTTTGTACGAGCGAGTTTGTATTGTGAGTCTAAGTTCAGTCCTCCGATAATTATTCTGTTCTTTTACAATCAATGGCAAACACGATGGCGACTCTGCTGGGAACTAACTTCTCCATGGCTGAGGAGTTGGTGACGCAATCGGATGCAGCCAAACTTGGCTCCACACAACAGAAGATGGTCGTCCGCTTCGACCAACAGGCGTTCGAAGAGATGCTCTCTGAAGGCAGCGCTGGCCCTGTCCAGAAACGCACCCGCACCACGAAGGCTCGTAAAGAGTGGAGGCCAAAGTCATTTGCTCCTCTCTAAGCCCTCGATGGGATACCCTCGGTCGCTCAAAACGGCGAGAAAGATTCTCCTGCGGCCCCACTTCAGATCGCAGATACCTCTGCTGTCCCCAAGTCCGGCAGAAGAAAACACTATGATGCTGGACTTGCAGGGGCAAAGAGGGTCTCTACTCAACCTGAACCGCAGAGAGGTATTAGCCGCAGAAAGAAAATCCATGCGGCCACAACCGTCAATCACATGAAGAAAACTCACGCGGCCACTTCTGTCAGCCGCATAACTTATGCAGCTACAGTTCCCAACCGCATGGATGAGATCCATGCGGCTAGTAAAGTCAACCGCTTGCAGAAAACCCATACGGCCACAGATGCCAACCGCATGCGGACAGCCTGCACGGCCATGACTCCTAACCGCATAAGAACTTGTCCCACAACAGAAGACAGTCGCATGCAGATAGCCTGCACGACACCCAACGCTAGCCGCATAGCGTCTCTACCGCGCTTCTCTCGATCAGTTTTCGACCGACTCTCATGCGGTCCTAACTCTGATCACTTTCTGGATGAAAATCCAGACTCTGTGATACCTAATGTGAACTCTTCCTATTACGCACCCACAAGTGCTAAAAAGAAAAAGTCTAGGGCAGCGCGGGCTCATCAAGTCCAGACAGCTGCCCCAACCTCTGACTATCGGGGCGTCCCGCTGAATATCACGCGGGCCTCTGACGGGAAGTTCTATAAAACCACTCGAGTCCAGCCCCCGGCGGCAAACGGACAAAGTGGTTCCTCTGACCTGCGTGAAGCTATCCTCCACAAACGCAAGGAAAGAGAAGGAGCCTCAGCGTGCGGAGAGTCCTCACAGGGACGTCACTGCACCCAGATTATCGTCAACTGCTGTTGCAACAACACGGCAGTAGCGGAAGACCGGCCATCCGTCTTCCAAAGATTACAACATCCGAGCTCGGAAGACGAGGCACCTCCCGTTGCCTCCTGCAATTCCGCACGGAAAGTCCCCGTGGAGGGGAGAGGGAAGAAGACAAGCATCTCCAGTCCAAAGATATCGGCCACTACAGCTAAGAAATTGTCGGCTAAACGGTTGCCATCCACTGGAGTATACCAACACACCCGTTCGAAGACAAAATCTGCTGCAACAGGAGGCTCATCGTCCCCGACCCTGGGGGTCGTAGGAGCTGGGGGTAGTACTCCTCCGAACATCCACAATAATCCAATGTTTCAAGGAGATGAACCCCGAGAAATAACCCTCCCATCGGGTACAACAGATGCTGATGTCCCAAAGGACATCCATGATTCTCTAGACGAAGCAAGCTCCGAAGCTGGGAATAGTGTTCCTTCCGAGTCCGAACCTGAAGAGAACATCCCCACATATCCAGATGATTTCTCGACGCATGGGTACGACTCGGAGGGTACATCCTCCACCACTCCCTCCGTCACTCCTCATGTGAAGACGGTATTCATGACAGACAGCAATCAAGGCAGTTCCAGCGATCGCCAACGCATTGATACGTTGGAGGCCATATTGCATGCCTTGGTCAAGTCTGTAGACGAAATCAAAGCGGCACTGCCTACTCCCCAGGGAGTGACACCTGGCCAGACAAGCACCGGTCCCGCGAACAACATAGATTCAAATTCAGCGGCACCAAACCCGGGCAATAATGCTCCCGAGATAACGGCCCCTACCGTGACAGATGAGGCCTGAGAAGTAAGGAGAGAGGTTCAGGAGCTTCGAGCGATGTTCCACGCCCGAGAAAATTCTCAAGACCTCAGAATACGGCAACCATACCCAGCTGAATGGAGGGATGTGCCCTTTCTCCCAAGATATAAGCCGTTCAATATCAACCCATATGATGGTAAGACTTCAGCAAGCCGGTACATCACTTACTTTGAGGTCACTACCGACCATCTGCCCCATGAGGACGCCATCCTCACACGGTTATTCATTGGGGCACTGGAAGGAGTCGCCTTTGATTGGTACCGCAACCTGCCAGATAATTGCATCCACTCCTTCGCTGGCTTCAAGCGCTTGTTCTTGGAGAGGTTCTATGAGGTAGGGCAGGACGTCACGATGTCTACCCTCATGGACGTCGTCCAAGGAGAGAAAGAGCTGACAAGGAATTATATTGAGCGGTTTCGTCAAACCACAATGAAGTTACCATCTGGCGACCCAGACTCTTCTTTGATTGAAATTTGCCAAAAGAGACTACTCCCAACAATTAGTCTCTGGATGGGCGAAAGTCAATTCAAGGACTGGAAGGCCTTTATCATCAGCGCTACAAGTGCCGAGGAACGATTGAAGAAAGCTCGCCAACTGGGGTTGCATATCTCAGAGGGAGAGAACAAGGGGAAGCGTCCCAACGCCAACAACGACAATGGGGGTAGCCCCTCCAACCGAGACAACAAAGGCAAGCAGGCCATGGTGACCGATACAGCCCAGAAGCCCGAGCAACAGCCAGCGGACAAACAATGGCCTCAAATCACTTATTCTTTCGAAGACGGCCACGTCAAGCCTATCTTGGACATGCTTATACAAGGAGATAGAATTCAGCTTCCTCCACCAAGGCGGGAACCTCGGCCTGCTGATTTGGAAAATCCGAAGTTCTGCCATTACCATCGCTACGTCCACCATGCTACACACGACTGCTACCAACTGAAACGGTATATCCAGAACCTCATCGATTCGAATGCTCTGACTATCGACTTCGAGGAGGTAACCGTAGCAGCCAACATGGTGTCCGTACAATTCGGCAATTTCCCTCCAACAGAGACTCAAGACGGTGTCATGCCCATCCCTCTGGCAACAATGGAAATCACTAACCTTCCGCCTGCCCGTGATCAAACTCCCGGCCTAATACCCCTCACCACATCACGAGGGGAGATCATGTGGGTCCATCCGGACCTAGTCCATGAGGTGACTCAGCCCACTTTACCCTCTAAAGAGAAAAGCGGAAAGGTCAGATCATGCCGCACCGCCTCGGCAGAGGAGGAGGAAGTTTCAGCCGTCACTACCCGATCTGGAGCACAAGCCCAACCAGTGGCCGAGAATTCGACTAATGATCAGCAGCCCACAAACGCTGATACTCCGGGACCGGCTCAGCCTTCAACGACCGACAAGCCTAGGCCGAAGGAGACTCGTTTCGACAAATCTCTCCGAAAGGAGACACCTCAGGGGCTGGAGAGACCCTATAACTTCGACATCTTGGCACAATTGGCTAACACACCGGCCAAATTGTCCTTATACGAACTCCTGAGACTCTCAAAAGATGTCCGCACAGCTCTAAGTGAGGCGCTCCAAAACGCCGACGCATACTTGGCTCAGGTCAACCTCACGGGAGATGATCAGCCTACAGATCTCCAAGATAGTGCGTGTACAGGTGCAATGCCCAATATCGTATTCTCTCCGCAGGATATGCTCATCAAAACTAACCTGCACGATCGCCCATTGTACTACACTGGATACATCGGCGACGTAAAGGTAGACCGAATGCACATTGACCCCGGGTCCTCCATAAGCATCATTCCGAAGGGTCTGCTACATCATCTTCGCATTCCAATGCATCGCCTGACGCCTACAAGCACCGCCATTAGCGGTTTCAATTCGGGCAGGAGCTACCCAATAGGGAAGATTCGCTTGAAATGTCAGATTGACGATCTCCAATCAGAAGTCACCTGCTACGTCATAGATGTCGACACTTCTTACAATATCCTTCTGGGGCGGCCTTGGATACACGATTACATGATCGTGCCTTCCACGCTACACCAGTGCTTCAAATATGTCGATAAGCACGGCTTCGTGAGGATAGAGTTTGCTGATATCGATCCCTTCAAGGGGGTCGAATCTTATTACTCAGACTCCTGTCTTTACGAAAAATCAAAGAAGCATCTGGTCGAAGAGGAGGTGCAAGCTCACACCAAGACGACCACAAGATCAGAAGAACCCCTGACAATCCATCTCCAGGCTCGCAAACCGGGCAGTTCTGCACCCCTTACGGCTACTCTACGTAAGGACGCAATCAGTCTATCGGCGCAAGAAGAGCAGATGAGGATCCGGCTGCCGAGGTCTGGCCAAGTGCCGAGACCCACAATAGGACCTTTTACCATTAGACTACCGAGAGTCGGTCAGCTCCAAGCAGAGAAACTCAATCCCTCCGACAGACCGCTCACGATACGTCTTCCTAAAAAGGGCCGTCACCCCCGACGCGAGGTCTGACACTTCCAGCGAACCAGCCACTTCTCGCCCCACGACAGATACCAAGCTGGGGGTTGCTAGTCTACCGACAACCCCACGCTCCGCTCCGTCAGTTGAACCTCTGAAGATCAAGCTGACTAGGACGCCCTCTCAATCTTCATTCACACAGGGGATAGCCGAAGAGGAACCAGAGCTAGCCAAGTATGTGGCTGCCCATACTGATGTTCCCTCCGCAGATGATGTAATCTCTCTAGAAAAGATACCTTACTTCATCAATAAAGGGTTATCTTTGAACTACACCGAGCTCAATAAGCTATGTACAATGTATGCTATGGAACACGGTATAGGCACTCACCTACACACACAGGTGACAAATGTGTACACCGCTATCCAACTTACTCCAGTAGAAGACGCTTACCGAATAATCGAAGGAGGGGACCACCCAATCATCTTCGGCCGGACGAACAACCCGCATCCCCTCGCCATGGAAGAAGTCGACTTCGGGTCAGCTAACGGAAGACTGCCTCTGTATCTCTATAGCCCTCAATCCAAATATCTCATGCAGAAACAGGGGTATGATCTAGAGACAATGCCAGGACTGAACTACGGCACTGGACGACGATTACCTTTGAAGACGCCAGCCCCGGCGGGCAAACCACGGAACTACTATAACAAAACCCGATGCGGTTTAGGGTATGTAACGCCAACTACGACCCCTGAAAGCTCAGATGAAGAATGCGACTGGCAGTCACACTCAACCGGGTCACCAACTTCCGACTCAGACACAAGCATTGGGGACGTATTCAGACAAGTCCTATCAGTCAACATGGCATTTGCCGACGCTTACGAAGAAGACGAGGACATTCCTGAAATTCTCGAGCTTGAGCCGTGGGCCCAACAGTTAGACGCACAATGGAAAAAGCGGTTCGAGCTAAGAGAACCTCCTACGGAGGACGAAGTTATGCAGGTCAACCTCGACACCGAATCCTCTCCGAAGCCAATCTTCGTCAGTAAAAGCCTAACAGACAAGGAACGAGAATCACTGCTGGAACTCATCCGAGAATACATTGACGTATTTGCATGGAGTTACGAAGACATGCCGGGATTAGATCCCGACATTGCTCTCCATAAACTCAATATACGGCCGGATGCAAAGCCAGTCAAGCAGCAGCAACGACGCTTCCGCCCGGGCGTCATGGACACGATCGAAGCCGAAGTCAACAAACTGATAGCCAGCGGCTTCATCCGTGAGGAGCAACACCCTGACTGGGTCGCCAATATAGTCCCGATCCTTAAGAAGAACGGGAAGATCCGAATCTGCATCGACTTCCGCAATCTAAATGAGGCATGTCCGAAAGACGAATTTCCCCTCCCGATCACGGACATCATAATTAACAACACATGCGGCTTCGAACGTATATCATTCATGGATGGATTCTCGGGATACAATCAAATCAAGATGTCCTCCGACAAAGAGAAGCATACATCATTTAGAACACCGATCGGCACATACTGCTACACAGTCATGCCTTTCGGTCTGAAGAATGCTGGTGCTACATATCAGCGGGCTATGAGTATCATTTTCAGAGAACATTTGCACAAAACAGTGGAATGCTACGTCGACGACATCGCTGTCAAGAGTCGCCGCAAGGAGGATCATCTGCAAGATCTAAAGACGGTATTCGACCTGATGCGAGCCCACAACCTAAAGATGAACCCTACAAAGTTGTTTTTGGGCGTATCCAGCGGGAAGTTCTTAGGTTTCATCATCACTGTACGGGGTATCCATGTAGACCCTGAGAAAACCAAGGCAATAATGGAGATGGGTCCCCCGAAAAATCTCCGCGAACTTAGAGGCCTCCAAGGGAGGCTAGCCTATATCAGAAGGTTCATTTCCAATCTCTCCGGACGATGCCGGCCGTTCACACACCTCATGAAGAAGGGAGTCTCATTCGTATGGGATGAAGAATGCCAACGCGCTTTCGACGACATCAAAGAATATTTGTCAAATCCTCCAGTCCTGGTGGCCCCGGTCCCTGGAAAACCATTCTTGCTCTATGTACGAGCAATGGAACACTCCCTCGGTGCCCTGCTGGCACAAAATAACGACGCAGGACACGAACAGGCCATATACTACCTCAGCCGAATGATGGTCGGGCCCGAACACCGATACACTGCCGTGGAGAAAGAATGCCTCGCCTTAGTGTTCGCTATTCAAAAGACGCGGCACTATGTTACAGGACAAACCATACATGTGATCTCACGGGTAAATCCCCTCAGGGTCCTCATGACTAAACCAGGGGCGCTCAGCTCTCGCCTCGCTACCTGGGCAATACTGCTATCCCCATATCATATGATCTTCGTCCCACAGAAGGCTGTCAAGGGTCAAGCCCTAGCAGACTTCTTGGCAGCTCACCCAGGATCGGAGTCATCCAGAATCTATGAAGAGATCCCAGACGAGGTCGTCGATTCGAATACAGCCACTCACAATAACATATGGCGAATGTTCTTCGATGGCGCCTCAAGAACCGGACCCAAGGGAAATATCGTCGTCGGGGTCGGAGTGGTATTGATCTCTCCTACCGGGCTAGTGATCAATCGCGCCTACTCTCTCACGGAACCCTGTTCCAACAATGTGGCCGAGTACAACGCTTTGGTCATTGGCCTCCAACTCGCAAAGGAGCTGGGTGTAGAATATCTCGAAGCATACGGCGATTCACAATTAATCGTCAATCAGATTCGGGGGTCGTACGAAGTCCGCCATGAAGACATGATCCCCTACCACCAAATAGCAATCAACATTATCTCCTCATTCGAGGGGTTCTTCATCGAACACGTCCCCAGACTTCAAAATATCGAAGCCGATGCCCTAGCAGGCCTTGCCGCTTCCTTAGCAGTGCCGAACCAAGCGCATCACTCGGTTGAGGTGATAGGCCACGAACTGGTCTGTCCCAAGAACAATATTCAATTCGTGGCGAGCTATTCCGCCCGGACGGTCGACGAAACACCAGACTGGAGACAGCCGTTCATTGACTTCGTCGTATACGACATCCTCCCGGAAAACCCAAGGGAAGCCACCTCCATCAGACGGCGTTCTCTCAGATTCTTCTACGACACAGAGACAAAAATGCTGTACCGACGATCCTACGACGGATTATTACTCCGGTGCTTGTCAAACGCAGAAGCCAAAGAAGCTGTACGAGAAGCTCACGATGGTGTCTGTGGGGCCCATCAGCCTGGCCCTAAGCTACAGGACCGCCTTCGCCGTATGGGCTACTACTGGCCCACGATGGTGGCAGACGCAATAGACTATGCCAGAAAATGCAAGGCTTGCCAAGTCCACGCAGACTTTATTCACCAACCCTCCGAGTTTCTACATCCAACGGTGGCATCCTGGCCATTCGAAGCATGGGGAATGGATATCATTGGCCCAATCACCCCATCTTCCTCCCGAGGACATCGCTTCATACTTGCGATCACCGATTACTTCTCCAAATGGTTGGAAGCCGTCCCACTCATAGAAGTTAAGACTTCAAACGTGATCAGCTTCCTTAAGCATCACGTCATCTACCGCTTCGGACTACCGTGGAGGATCATCCATGATAATGGTCCACAGTTTATAAGCCATGCATTCTACCGATTCTGCGATAAGCACCGCATTCAGAATGTCGCTTCGACACCATATAACCCAGCAGCAAACGGGTTGGCAGAGGCATTCAATAAAACAATCATCAAACTCCTCAAGAAGTTTGTCTCCTCCAACAAACGCGACTGGAACGAGAAGCTCGGCGAATGCTTATGGGCTTATCGCACCACAGTTCGAACAGCTACTGGGAATACACCATTCTCTTTAGTATACGGGAGTGAGGCAGTCCTCCCACTGGAAACTCAGATTCCCTCACTCCGCGTCGCCCTCACTTATCAATTGACAACGGATGATAACTATCGACGTCGATTACAAGAGTTGGAGGCCTTAGACGAAAAGCGCCTACTAGCCCAGCAAAGGATCGAGCTATACCAAGCACGTATCTCAGGAGCCTTCAACAAGAAGGTCAAAATCATAACATTCCAAGTGGGCGATCTCGTTCTGGCAGTTCGGAGACCAATGGTTATGACTCACAAAACTGCAGGCAAGTTCCAGCCAAAATGGGAAGGTCCATTTGTCATCGAGACCGTGTTCTCCAACGGCGCCTACCGCCTCGCCAAGCAGAATGGGGACTTGCTTATGTTGCCCGTCAACGGTAAGTTTCTGAAGAAATACTATGTTTAGACAATATTCTCCAAATTATCGAGTCATGTACCCTCTTAGTACCCCTGAACTCGCACCCACCATTTTCCAAATTATCGAGTCATGTATCCATTGATACCACTGAACCCACATCCACAACATTTTAGATTACTGAGCCATGCACCCGCTGGTGCCACCGAACTCTCATTTCCTCAATATTCTAGAAAATCCAAATTATGTACTTACATTCCGGTCACTCTCTCAGATAGTAAGTCACGTATAATCATACCTCTGAACTTTCTTTCTGAAAGAGATCCTCCCTCATGATCCACTACCCGTGCCCCCAGTGCAAAAAAAAGGGTAATCGATCCGCTAATCTCCGAAACGACCATGTCCTCATTACCTCTGAGTCGTTTTCACCTCCACCAAAAACAAACCGCCCCCTCGCATAGAACTTCCATGTCCTCCTACCTCTGAGTAATTCTATGCACCCCTTCTTCATTGGGCCCACTCCTGCCATGTCCTTATTACCTCTGAGTGGGAAGGCTCCGTCGAAGAAATCACCATATTTGCCATGTCCACATTACCTCTGAGCAAGTATGTTGGTTCCCTTTCAACCTATTGTCTGTACCCACAACCGGGGTACGACAAGGATAATAGGTCTACAAATGTCCTCTGTTGACCACAAATGTCCTCTGTTGACCACAAATGTCCTCTGTTGACCACAAACGTCCTCTGTTGACCACAAACGTCCTCTGTTGACCACAAATGTCCTCTGTTGACCACAAACGTCCTCTGTTGACCACTATTGATTATAGAAAAGTCTTCCGTGAAGTCTCCCCCTACCATGTTCTCATTACCTCTGAGTAGGAAGATTCCACGGTAAAACCCTCATGTTTGCTACGTCCTCATAATCTCGGAGCAAATATGACTGGCTTCCTCCCACCTTATTATCCGTATCCTGAACCAGGGTACGCCAAGGATAATAGGTCCAAGAATATCCCTTGCTAAGCTTCTTAGCATAAATCCACCATCCTACCATGCCCCGGGAGCCCAGCTGCTCTACGGCATTCCTTTCCCCAGTACCGAGAACATCCATGACCATTTTGTCGTGGCTATCCCGGACATCCTGATTAAACTTGTTATCCGTACCTAAAACCAAGGTACGCCCAGGGTAACAAGTCCACAAATAATCCCCCAGCAAGTCCGATTCCATGAACATCACAAGTACAAGAAAGAAAAGATGAGATGAAACATACCCATTTTCGAAGTTCTACATCCTCCGAGATTATATCACTGCTACAAGATAGAAATAAACAGAAAACAAGCAAGACAAGACAGAGGAACAACTATGGTTCAGAGGCACACAACGTCAAGGAATGGTCCTCCAGCGAGGCAGTCGACCGCCCAAACCACTGACTAGTTCGACACACTGACTCTGGAGTCAACTACGTCGCCCAGATGAGCAAAGATTCCACTGGGAAATAAAGACCCCAGACTTGATATAACCCTACTCTTTCAGAATAAGTATGCCGGTCATAACCCAAACTATCACGGGGTACACTAGGGACACAAAGTTCTCCCAGAATATCCTATTGAAAGTAACCATTACAAGAAAAAAGGAAAGCAAATACATTCCCTTCATCAAAACGTTCGGCTACATTCACGCAAGTAACAAGCAAAACCAAAGGAAATTCTTCATTACTTCTTCAGACGAAAAGGAAAGATACAAGCCACAGATAAACAGACAGAAACATGCAGGCAGAAAATAGATATCTGCAGAGAATTCCTAAAAATCTAGTTACAGAAGCGCATATACCAATCCCTCAACCACTTCACGTACGAGGGATGTAGTTGAAGGAGATCTTCGTCCGGAATAAGAGTATCAGAATTCCCAGAGCTACCACCCCCGGCAGCCTCGACATTTGGAGAGAGGCCATCCTGCGCAGACGATGGTTCTTCCTTCTTCGTTTCTTTAACGAGGGTAGGCTCTTGGTCGATGACAGGAGGCGACGACTCTTCTGTCACTACAACCCCGGTGTTCAGTGGAGATACTGCAAGAAACAAAATAAAGAAATAAAGTAAAGATATTCTAAAAAGAGACAAGTCATGTGGCTCGTTGAAGACAACTCGTATGCGGGTCAGACACGGGAAAAGCCTCATGCGGTTCACGTCATGGGACGTATATGCGGACCATGTAATTTGAACTCACATGCGGCTCCAATATAGAGCATACCCCACGTGACTTGATCATGGGATGTGTATGCGAACCACGTAACTTTAACTCGCATACGACTCCAACATGGAGCATACTCCATGCGGTTCGATCACGGGACATGTATGCAGACTCCGTATGCGGCTCAGACATGGGGTACATCCCATGCGGCGCGATCAGAGGATGTGTATGCGAACCACGTGTTTTGTACACGAAGTAGGCAGTAGAGCAGACCCTATTTAGGGCTTCAAAATACCCAATCTTCTACACAGTTATTACCTTCGATGGCGACATGAACGTCGAGACGGACAGGAGGAACGACGGTCAAAGACGAAGCCGATTTCTTTCTCTTCGCCGCGGCCTTCTTCACAGCTTTGGAAACCCTAGGCGCCATTTTCGTTGATCAGGTGGAGGAAGAAAACAAAGACAGGAAGTTTTAGGTCAGGAAAAAGTCTAAAAAAATCCAACCGAACACACGCCTATTTATAAACGGGGAAAGAAGGACTATGGACCGATGCCTCGTACGACGAGATCGACCCTTCGGCTGTCGAGGCAAACTGGACAATCAAAAGAATAAAAACCCTTGGGATCCTCCCCCAAAAGGCGGCGTCAAATCAAATCGAAGGCAATTAATGAAGATTTGCTCACGTGATCAGGGCGCGTGGCAAAGAGCCTATGCGGCCAGAAGAATCTATGCGGCCGAGATGCTAATACGGCCAGGAAGCTCAGGTAAACAGAACATCCTATGCGGCATGAACGGGGCCATGCTTCTTATTCAAAGTGTTTCAATTTTACAAATTGAAAACTTTGAAGGGGGTCCTGTAGAAGCATGGAAAATATTAGAATAAAGGTATAAATAGCCCATGCGGCTTTGGGTAGCAAGCCTATGCGGCTCATAACTGGAGTTGCCCCATACGGCCCGAAAGAAGACCCTCAGACTCATGCGGTTCGGGGATATATGTGGATTCAGCAGGAACATGCGGCTCAATTGACGCCACGTGTGATCCCCCCACAGCTGGCTACGGGAGTAATGGCCTCATTTAATGCTCTGACACGACTCGACGGCTGCGACGTCTCTGACATAAAGCGTCATAATGGCTCTGCCATAATGACAGACTCCTCGGGGAAAGAAGACAATCTCTGACCCGATCTGTCAGAAATCCTAGATTGCCACGTGGCAAAAGTCTCATGCGGCTCAGCGAGGAATCACTCTAATATGATTAACAGGAATCCGCCATATGCGGTCCACCCATTAGCCCGGTCTATGCGGCTCAATACCATGTTAACCCTGCGGCTCACAGAGACTACGCATATGCGGCTCACGGAAAGTTCGTCCCCTGCGGCTCGCAGAGACTACGCATATGCGGCTCACGGAAAGTTCGTCCCCTGCGGCTCGATGAGGCATTGACTCATGCGGCTCATGAGGAGTATCTCCCTGTGGTTCAAGTGTTGGCCATCCTATGCGGCCCTGGCAGGACCTTCAATTAAAACACGTGGCATTGAAGATTCAACCGAATCCCAACAAGAATATTTGATACTATTATCATAATTACCGAGATCAGGGCATATCATTTATCATCAAGCCAATAGGACACGTGGCGAGCAATCAAATATTGGCATAATCAATCACGAGGATTTAAAGCAGTCAGCATTAACTGCTCATGAGATTTGGTGCTATCAGCATTAGTGGCCGAGATTCATTATGATCAGGATCAAGGGCTCAGATAGAATGAAGGAAGCGCCGACATTCCAAACAGATAATCATCAGCAAACCCTAATGATCACACCCCACTCTTATAAATTGCCAGCATCATTTCCTTGAAAGAAAAAAAAAGAAGAGGAAAAGAGAGAGAGGTCGGCAACAAAAGAATAAAAAAAACTAAGAAGAGAGAGATCTACACAGAGAGAGCTCCCCCTTTTTTTCTTGATACTCACAGAGAGAGAGAAGCCAGGAGAGTCACCCGAGGAGAGTAAGAAGAGCCTTTCTTCGTCAACGCCAAGCAGATCTTCCCCGAGCCAAGGCTACATACTGATCGTCCAAGGAGTAAGGCAGAGCGGCCGTCGCTTTCCCGAGCCTCTATCGTCACCCCCCAGAATCAAAAATAAATAATCGTACTTAGTCTGTTGTACCTAGGTTTTCGTCCCTAGGCTTTCTTTGTACGAGCGAGTTTGTATTGTGAGTCTAAGTTCAGTCCTCCGATAATTGTTCTGTTCTTTTACAATCAATGGAAAACAATGTATTTTACTTTTTATTGAGTTTAGGCTATTGTAAGTTGAGTCGCACTGAGTATCTCAATCCTAAACCTAACACCCAAAGCTCCAAAATAAAAGTCCAAAAACCTACCAAACCTAAAATAGTCCATTGAACAATCTGTCCCCAAGGAGACAGAGTTCGGATCGAACTCTGTCTCACACAGATTTTGGGCCGAACTCTGCCCCCTTAATTTCAGGACCTAATTTTTAGGTTTTGCCCAATGGCTAAATTTTTGGATATTTGGGACAGAGTTCTGGCCGAACTCTGCCTCTCTGGACTAGTATATATAGGCCTTGATTTCTCTCATTTTTAATCATCCAATCTTCTCATCTTCTCTTCTTTTGTAGCCTATACATTCAAGAGCTTATTTTTCTCATCTAACTAGCCACAAAACTTCCCAAGCTCCCAAGGTTCTCAGTGCGAGTCAACTAGAAGTTTGTGTGCAAAAGTTCCAAAAGAAGTCATTTGGACAATTCCAAGTCTCTCCATCTGCGAGTCTGTAAGAAGTTGGCGTGCTCTTCTGAGTAAAGGCACGTGATTGTACGCTATTTCACAAATAGTGTATTTCAATCCTAAGCTAGAGTTCTCAGGCCTGGACTAGTCCTCCACGAGGAAAACCAAGTTAAAAACTGATGTGTCTGTGTATGCTTCTCTGATCTCTATTTATATTCCGTACTTATACTCTGATTATTATTTCTATTGGGTGAACTTGAATAGAGTTATTTTTAATTGGGTATTATCGGCACATACTCTATTCACCCCCTCTAGCGTTGCCTACGCGTACTTCAATTGGTATCAGAGCTCTATTCTCTAATATCAGATTAACATCCTAAGAGCTGATCCATGACAACCACACAACCTACTTTTACCAACTATGGTGAGGGACAGTCCACAAATAGGCCACCCCTATTTGAGGAAACTAACTACACCTATTGGAAAACTAGGATGAGTTTTTTTTATCTTAAGTCTCTAGACTTTGATATGTGGACCATCGTCACGGATGGTTACAAAAAGCCTGCCAGAATAGCTGTCGAGGGGACTCTTGTTGAAAAACCCCACGACAAAGATTCTGACCAGGAAAAGAAACAGGCAAGTCTAGATGCTAGGCTATTAATGCTCTCTTTTGTGCAATAGATAGGACTGAATTCAACAGGGTCTCTACATGCTCCACCTCACACGAAATATGGAGGCTTCTAGAGGTAACTCATGAAGGAACCACACAGGTTAAAGAATCAAAGATCAGCTGTCTGACACAAGAATACGAGGCATTCAAAATAAAGTCAAATAAGACAATTACTCAGATGTTCACCAGATTCCTCGACATCGTCAACCCTCTATCTTCTCTTGGCAAAGTATATTCCAACCAGGAGAAGTTACACAAAGTGCTAAGAGGATTGCCGAAGATCTGGAACCCCAAGGTCATAGCGATTATCGAAGGAAATGATCTTACGACTATGTCACTAGAAACTTTGATGGGCAAGCTGATGATGCATGAGCTCGACCTCAAATATTTTGAAGAAATAACTCCAAAAGAAAAAGAAATTGCCTTATGACCTCATCGCCGAAGAACCATCACAGAGGAAATAGATGACGACGATTCCGAAGGTGACGATCAAGCAATCATGGTTCGAAATTTTAAAAAGTTCCTACGCTTCAACCGAAGGAAGAAGAAACAAAAAGACGATGAGGAAGAACCCACCTGCTTCGGATGCAAGAAGACAGGATACGTCAGAAAAAGATTGTCCTATAGCAAAGAAAGGAAGTAGATACAAAAAATCGTACAAGAGGCCAACCTCAAAGAAGTATGCCAACACTAGCATATGGCACGAAAGCGAGGCCAGTGATTCAGACGAAGAAGAGGACTCTCCGCAAGACACTGCAAACGTCTGCCTAATGGCAACTTTGGACAAGGTAAACGACTCTTTTAAATATTTCTCCTTTGATGAACTGAGTAACGCCTTTAGTGATCTTCTTGAAGACCACAAAAAAGTTATTAACAAGTATAAGCATGCTAAGGAAAAGATCAAGAACCATAAAGTCAAGATCCATAGACTTTCTTGCTTACTTGAGAATGTTAGAAACACTACACCCACAAAAAGCACTGAGGAAGTATCTATGCTTAAATTAAGCTTACACGATATCGAATCTCTTATTGAGAAGAAAACACATGATATCACTGCTTTAAATAAAGAACTTGCTGAAGAGAAAAACAAGTATAAGATTGCTACTGCTAGAATACATGGCCTTACTACTAAATATGATGAGTTGCATGTTGCCTCTAAAAAATTAGAGATTGGACTGGGCAAGCAAGTTATCCAACCTCAAACTCAGTCTTACAGTCACAACACTTACAAACACGAGACGGTTCAATACAAGAGAGCATGTCACCACAAGAACAGTCATCCACATACTACTGAAAATCATGCCTTTATGTACACATACTCCCATACAGCACGTAAAACACACACACGTAGTTATAATCATCCTATTGCTACACATAGTTATCATCATCCTACACCCACATATAGACATCACTATCATCCTGTACCCAACACCAATATGCATGCTACATGTACATACTATGGTTTACATGGACACATGTCACCATAGTGTAGAATTAGAAAACTAGTGGATATTAATCTATATGCATGGGTAACGAAGACTAACTTTTCAGGACCCACAAGAATCTGGGTACCAAAGGTCACATCTACTTATGGTGTACGTGGACCTTCCTTCTCAAACTAGAAGCAAATGGATTCTCGATAGTGGGTGCTCGCGACATATGACTGGAGATGCTAATCTATTCACAATACTATCGATGAAAAGGGAAGGATATGTATCCTTCAGCAACAATCTCAAAGGCTATATCATAGGTAACGATACAATTAGTTATCCTCCTTCTCCCGTCATTAAGGATGTCTATTTAGTGACCGAGATAAAACATAACTTCCTCAGCATTAGTCATCTTGTTGATTATGGATATGATATTAACTTTGGAAAAACTAAATGCTTTATCTATGATAGATCAACTGGAGACATCTCTTTTGAAGGAATAAGAGAAGATAACATATATATTTTCTATCCATCTAGAGATACTAACAATGCAGGAAGATGCCTCTACGCCCACAAAGACGAAAGGCTATTATGGCACCAGCGTCTTGGTCATGCCAACATGGATACCATATCCAGATTATCAACCAAAAAGCTAGTAAGAGGCCTGCCAAACATCACATTTAAGAAGGACACGGTATGTGCAGAATGTGAAAAGAATAAGACTACCAAATCTTCTTTTAAATCTATACGTACTGTAAGTACTACCCGACCATTACAATTACTTCATATGGAACTATTTGGTCATAGTAGAGTAGCCAGTCTTGGCAGTAAACTCTATGCTTTTGTTATCGTTGATGACTTTTCAAGATTTACTTGGGTTTTCTTTTTTGCAAATAAAAATGATACAATTTCAGTTTTCAAAGTTTTTACTAAAAAGGTCCAAAACAAAAAAGGCTACATGATTACACGTATTCGAAATAATCATGGTGGCGAATTCAAAAATTTCGATTTTGAAAAGTTTTGTGATTTAAATGGCTTTAATCATGAGTTTTCTTGTCCTAGAACTTCTCAACAAAATGGTATTGTGGAGCGAAAGAATATGACTCTTGGCGATATGGCTAGAGTCATGTTGAATCAATTTTCTCTTCCAAAATATTTTTGTGCAGAAGCTGTCAGCACAGCGTGTCATATTTTGAATAGGGTTTTGATTCGACCTATTTCCAAGAAAATACCCTATGTGCTTTGGTTTGGTAGAACTCCAAATGTTTCTTACTTTCTAGTGTTTGGTTGTCGCTGCTTTATTCTGAATACCAAAGACAACTTGGACAAGTTTGATGCCAAAGTTGACGAAGGTATTCTTCTTGGCTATGCTGCCAAGAGTAAGGGATATAGAGTGTTCAATAAACACTCCATGATTGTTGAAGAGTCTACTAACGTAACTTTTGATGAGGACAATTGTCACGCCCCGACCCGGAATCACCCGAATCATCATCCTCGTAGGGGACGTGATGTCGTACGAGCCTGGAGTTGCGCTCGTATAAGGCAAGATGACAAGTTCTCAAATGGTTATTTTTTGATTCGATATTAACAGCGAAAGAAAAATAGAGTATACGAAACAATTCTCTTCATTGATATCCGAAACTGAGATTACAAAGGCTTTCGATAGCCTAACAATATATGCCAGATTGGCTACAACACTCAGGTTCTCTCTTGCCCATAAAGGATTTCACCGTTCCATACATCATGCCTTCTATATCTCGGACGTATCAATCCTGTTGCATAGTCCGAGCGTCAATGCGATCGCACGCTTTAATACGCTTCGGCATTCCAAGCCTTAACGCATTCAAGTAACGCTTCGCTGCGAGCCATCCATTCCCTGCACCCTGCATGAAGCTGGTGGGGGATCAGTACGTTCGTCCTCCCATGTACTGATGCAAGGATCTTCTTTCCAAACTGACATTGTAGTATTTATGTTGAATCATGCAACTTAGCTTATGATCTTGCTATGTTCTCCTTAGGGTCAATTTTATGGCATATTCGAAAGTGTAAAGCATGTTAGCATGGCAAGCATGTTATTCGAATTTAAATAGACAAGCAAACAAGCAATATCGTGTTTGAGTCGTGGCACGACTTCTTACCAAGTCGACGCACTCGCCCTTGCACCGACGCAAGGTGAATACGCCCCATTCCTTCCCGGTCATGTTATATGTACATCTCTAAGCATGATCTATGTGCGGGACGTATACGCGCCTACACTTTTAATCCATCGTTCCTTAGCAATATGAAGGTCATTGGCGTATCCGTGCCGGAATGGACTAAAGGAGTTCCTTTCTTTTCTTTACTTCTTTTTTCAATATTTTTCGGGCTGCCCGGCGTTTAACAGGTGGGTTGCGGTCCCAACAACCGAAATGTTCCCGCTGTATACCATTATTTACGGCTTTTCCCATCTATAATACGAGTGCTACTCGTTTAAGGATATGCGCCTACAAAGATTATTCGATTCCCTCCTAGGCCAAGCGGTTCCGGGGCGCTCCGACACTTAACCGTTTGGGGGAAACACTCGTGCACGAGTTATTATCACGTTAATCTCAAGTCCATCCCAATCGACCATGCAACGCCCTTATTATTTAAGCAGTCAAATTCAAACAACCAAACATAGTCTTGAGTCCGAGACTCAGTTTTTATCATCTCATATTTCTTTCGTTAACTTTCTGTGTTCTTACGTTTCATACTTCGTTTCAATGATTCAATGGCATCATGCCTCAACTCAATGCTCGTCAACCGAACGACTCGAAGGTCTCGAACACCTTTCGAGGCATTATGTCATATTCGATAGTTCTGCCACATTCATGCCATAACTGTATTCTCTCGCAACGAAGCTATCTTTTATTATCTCGTGCACGTAGGTACGTTTCGACCGTATCCCCATGTTCTATAACTTAGTGTTCAATGTTCGGGACTTGCACGCTAGGGCGCTCGCCTATTATCTTTCAATGTTCTAGCCTTTCTAACTCGTGCGCGAAGGCACGGTATGGTTCGTGCACTAAGGCACTCGCCGAGTACAGTTATCCTATGTTTTTGCGGCTTGCGCACCGAGGCGCTCGCCTTTACGATATCTAATATCCCATAGCGACTCATGTATTTGATGCACATTTCATTTCAATTGTTCTAATTTAGTGTTTGACTCAACTGCGATTTACTTTCCGATCGGACCATGTCCATGGCGTCGATAGGTTAACTTAGCATACAATGATATATTTGACTTATCGCATGAAGGAGTAAAAAGAAGTCAATCCTCCCACCTTGAGTCGATACGCCTTTGTCGTTTTGTCGAACCGATGCGGCTCGATTTCATAACTTTGTTGCACGGCCATTCTCCTGACTTAGCCATTCGAGCACTTCGTGCTTCATTTAATCATACGTCCGATTTGCCTTAGCGAGCCAAAGTCTCAGCCCGTCGCAAGGCGACGATTTGATTTCGCGGACCCCTTACTAAATATGGCAAAAGATCGACCTCTAATATTTTCGCGTCAACGTATAACGTGCATACGAAAACAACTAAAATTATTACTTGCATTGATTCGGACTTGCGCCTTGGTCGATTCGATTTCTTAGAATCTTCGAGCCTATTCAACGCACTCATCCTTCGGGGCAACGCTGCGCTTCGCATCGATTCACTCGATGCATTCTTTCGGATAAGGCAACTCTTCGCATCGACTTAGTTCGATGCGTTGCTCGGGATAACATAACTCTCGTATCGATTCGCATTGATACATTTCATTCGATCAACACGACTTGCTGAGTCAACGCTTCAGCGTAATGCGCCGTACGGAGCAGGGGATTACAGAATATACTACTCAAAACAAGGTTCGTCTTCGAACCAAAACTAACACTCCGACTAAGTGTTTTATAAATCGTTTTACGATCTTGTTCCACCAACATTGTTCAGTTTTACACTATCTCGTAAGCTTTTCATTAATATTTCAAAGTCATCCCTGCAGCTCGATTTAAATTTTGTATACAACTCGATTTGGATCTGTACCTATATTCAAGGCGTCCCAAAGATATATGTATTTCGACCAAGTCCAGTCGTAGCAAATTGGAACAAAGCTGACAGGTAAATTTCAATCCTATGCTTGCCATCTCGTACTCTCGATCGAACTTGGACTCTAGTGCTTGTTCTCGCAATTTTATTTCATATGCATATTAATACACACGCGATCATCCAACAAAATCATAGCACACGATGCGATTCAAAAATCGTATTTCTCATTTCGTATGTTTCATCGGAACTATCAATTCTATGCGTCGCGTCGAGCCGTCGCGTATCCGATCACAACGAGTCTCCGTAACGCCTTGCGTTCGAAGTCGCCATCCAACTATTTCCGAAGTCTGACTATACAACTTATCTCGATACGATTTCCTTATCAATATTCGGGACTACGCCCGCTAGGTTACTTACCTAGACACCGTGCTTAAATTCTTCCGACGCAACTCAAATTGACATTGCACAAAGGCCATAATCTATCCGACACGAAAGTTTACATCAAGGAGACAGTGCAAAAAGTCAACGATCGCCTTGACACGAAGGTCTTTACGATACGCCTTACGTTCGATTCCTATCGAGTAGGAAATTCACTAGCCAAATTCTCGACTTATCTGTCTCGCAACATCGAATGTAAGTTTTGATTCATGCAAGCTCAATTGTAAGGTAAATCTGAATCTAACAACATGACTCGTAAGTCATTCCCTTATCATTCTCTCTCGTGCATAGAACATTTCTTGCAATTGTCTATCCGAATCACCAAGTTCGTTGGTAAATTTCAAGTTCGATCGTCAACCAACATAACCATTCGAGCATTCATCCGACGAATACTCAAAATCTAGCTACATCATTCTTAATAGAAAGTTGTTCCAACAATTCTCGATCGCCTAGACTTATCGTCAACATGCACCATGTTATATTTGTTATCGATGCAATCTTATATACGATATCGCATGGGTCATCTTACGGTCTACAACATTCAATTTGATTTGGCGGTCAAGTCTTCTAGGATCAGCTGTCCCGAAGCTACGCTCGATAATTGTGGATCATTAACGAAGGACAGTTTACTACGAACCATGCTATATCTTATTTCGAAGCCAAATCACGTTCCGACGATTCTACGCAACTACCCAATTTCGGACAAAACCGTTTCTATCGGCGCAACTGATGTGTAACTATCCTCCGAGTCAAGTCATGCACTACCGTCGATGATTTTGCAATTTATGAAACATATACTCGTATCGAGTTCGAGTCTATCTTATTTGCGGTCGACACACGAGATGCTATACGCATCGAACAATCGTCGATGACTTATAGTCTCGTCTTGATCAATCACGAAGTTCATGATCAACCAGTTCGTTCCTTCTCGTATCGTTATTTACAAAACTTTGATAGTGCAAGGCGCACTCCATTTGTATTCTCACATCATGCTTACATTTCCTAACATATCGATCTTGATACATCGTATCAATTTTCGATAGCGTAAGGGTCAACTTTGAATCTGTTTCCACGTCGACAACTTGTATTGCATACGTCCAAGTTCGCAATGAACTTTTCCATACGCATCAACTCGTTTTTCGATTCGCCGCATTCTGCTATACTTTGATCGCGTAACTGAGTTACCGATTATCCAACATCGAACCCTAAAGTCATACGATCTCGTCCTCTAAGTTTTGCGTATTTTTCAGTCGTACTCAAATGAGTTTTGCCGTAACGTAACCAACTATTTCTTAGGCACGATTACTCACGTCAACCAACTCTTCACCGATTAATCTCCCATTTTTTAGAAGAACCGTATCGAAGTTAGCTTTCCAAATATATATATTAATAGGTCAAATACATTTTAGAAATTTTTGTAGAACTATTTGAGTGTTGGTTGTACGAAAGACGAACGCGTTTCGGTGTTTTCGCGATTTCGGGAGATTCCAGACACGAAAATACGATTCGTTTGAAGTTTCAGAAAGCTAATACGAAGGGTTACAACATACTTTAATTCTAGAATTTGGTGAAGGCCCAATTGGTACAGTATTGATTTTAAGTAGAAGAGCGACTATACGATATAGGTATTTTGTGTAACCTATGAACCTATGTAGTATTGATATTAAGTGAATGTAGGTATCATAGGTTGTCGAGTATATGTATGATATAGTACATATATATATATATATATATATATATATATATATATATATATTATTGTTAAGTTATATATGTTAGTATGTTTGTTAGATGTTGGTTAGTAGATTTGCTCGATTGCATTTACTTACTGTATGGCCAGCTAGTTTTGTATGGCCAGATTTTGGAGCAGTTCTAGAGGATCTACCGCTTTTCCAGCCCGATGGTGAACACCAGACGTAACCAGGACAACGAGTGGGTTTATTTTTGATCTCCCACTTTATTATAAAAATTTTCTTTTGAGGCGTTTAGCCGACGAGCACCTGTTTAGCTCGATTGTATTTACTTACTGTCTGCCTATGGGCTGTAACCTGATTGACAGATCCTAGGGTTTATCATGTATAACTAAACTCTTGCTAGTCCTAACTTTTTGTAATGACTAGCTTCATGATCAGCTGAATATATAATATTTGGGACGCCTTATTATTGTATATTTAATGATCATACATCTTGTGACTTTTACTTACTTGCTTGTGATTGAGACACTAGGCTTGTTCATGACCATAGAAGACTGTTGGCTTGTAGTAAACCCTCATGTATCTAGACAGCCGTGACCGTATAGCGAGATAGAATCTATTTCATATACGTAGCTGGCTATGTCTGCCCCCGCTCTCCAGTATTCTGGTTCTGGGGTGTGACATGGTTTAAGTGGTGGCCCATGCAGGTCTTGTAAATCAAGATATGTGGGGGTTTACCGAATAGATGTCTCAATCAGTATTCGCCCTTGATCTCTGTTCGTATCGTCTGAATCCCTGGATTCTTGTCCTGATCATATGCTTGTATCGTTGATCTGTCTTGGTCCTTCCTTATTGTTTCCCATGTCGTCTTCTCCAGCGATATTGTTTCTAGACCTGCCGGTCTGCAAGGTGGAGTACCTCTCTTGGATCAGCAGCAACCCGGGGATCAAGCCCAGCATTCCGGAATAGCCTCCAGAGTTGTGCCTTCTGGCGGAGAGCCACCAGTCCAGCCAGTTCAGCCTGCCGAGCTTGATGATGGCACTTTGGTAGGTCTCGTCAGGACCTTGATAGCTTCTCAAGATCGTCGAGGAGATACCTTGCACCAGGTAGTGGCAGGTATTATTCTCGTCAACTCCTTTCCAGCTTCAACTTTATTTGATTCTGGTGCATCACATTCATTTATGTCTGCACGATTCGCGACACGGGTAGGATTGGAGCCCGAGTCATTATCAGTAAGACTCAATATACTTACTGGTAACGGACTTGTGGGAGTAGATAGAGTGTTTTCCTCGTGTCGGATCGTAGTTAGCGGTAGAGAGTTCCCCGCTAGGTTGATAGAGTTTCCGATGGCCGATTATGATGTGGTCTTAGGGATGGATTGGTTGAGGAACCAGTATGCTAGAATAGACTGCCATATTGGTAGAGTTGTTTTTAGTATTCCAGGAGAGCCAGAGTTTTTCTTTTCCCGAGGCGCAGTTGAGCCTTCTCCTCCAGTATTACGGATGGCAGTAGCAGCAGTGCAGTTGCCCCGGATAGTCGAAAAGATTCCAGACATTTTTTCAGAAGAGCTTCCAGGTATGCCGTCGGAGCGGGAGATCGAGTTCACCATAGACTTGATTCCTGGGACAGCCCCAGTGTCAGAGAGAGTCTACAGGATGGCGCCTTCAGAATTGGAGATCTTGTACAAGATGATTGAAGAACTTCGAGCCAAGGGATTCATTCGTGCTAGTGGATCGCCTTGGGGAGCCCCGATGCTTCTTGTGAAAAAGAAAGATGGTACATCCAGGTTATGTGTTGATTATCGTACCTTGAACTCAGTGACAATCAAGAACATATACCCTCTCCCGAGGATAGATGACTTATTTGAAAACTCAAGGGGGCATCAGTATTCTCGAAGATCGACTTGCACTCAGGATATCATCAGATCAGGGTCAGAGAGCAAGACATCCCGAAGACAGTGTTTAGATCGAGGTATGGGCATTGGGAGTTCCTTGTTATGCCATTTGGAGCAACCAATGCGCCAGCCGTATTCATGGACCTTATGAATCGCATCTTTATGCCCTACTTGGATCAGTTTGTGATAGTGTTCCTAGACGATATCCTGGTTTACAACAAGAGTGAAGCGGAGCATGAGCAACATCTCCGTGTGGTTCTTCAGATTCTCAGGGAGCATCAGTTATATGCCAAGTTCAGTAAATATGAGTTCTGGCTCGATCGCATTTCATACTTGGGTCACATCATCACCAGAGGAGGAGTAGAAGTAGATCTCCAGAAGATTATGGCTATTGAGTCATGGCCAGTACCCAGCACCGTTGCAGAAGTTTGCAATTTCCTTGGATTAGCCGGCTATTACCGGCAGTTTGTTTCAGACTTCGTTCGGATTTCGGCGCCATTGACCCAGTTGACCCACAAGGATGCACAGTTTAGTTGGACAACAGAGTGTCAGAGTTCTTTTGAGCTGTTGAAGCGAGGCTTGATGACGGCTTCCATTCTCGCGCTTCCCGATGGAACAGAAGGATTCTCGGTATATTGTGATGCTTCAGACAGAGGTTTAGGATGTGTTCTAATGCAGCATGGGAAGGTAATAGCTTATGCGTCACGGCAACTTCGTGATCATGAGAAGAATTACCCAACCCATGACTTGGAGCTGGCAGCAGTAGTGTTTGCACTTAAGTTGTGGAGGCACTACTTGTACGGAGACATGGTAGAGATTTTCACCGACCACAAGAGCCTGAAGTATGTTTTCACCCAGAAGGATCTTAACTTGCGTCAGAGGAGGTGGCTGGAGCTTCTTATGGATTATTATGTCAACTTGCAGTATCATCCCGGGAAGGCCAATGTCGTTGTAGATGCTTTGAGCAGGAGTGCCGGAGTTTATTTCCTAACAGCACAACCAGAGCTGTTAGCAGATCTTCAGAAGATGGGTATTGAAGTTGTTCTCCCTTCCAGTGTGGCATTGATGGCCAGTATGCAAGTTCAGTCCACTATAGTCGAGAGAATCCGGATGGCGCAGTCGGCAGATTCTAAGCTTCAGCGGCTCAGAGCAGAGTGTGAGGCAGGACGAAGACCAGAGTTATGCATTTATGAGGATGGTACACTTCGACATGGTAAGCGTCTTTGTGTACCCAGTGGAGATATCAGGCAGGAGATCTTGACGGAAGCGCACAGTTCTCAGTATTCCATCCATCCTGGTAGTACGAAGATGTACCGGGATATCCTTCAGCACTTTTGGTGGAATGGCATGAAGCGGGCGATAGTTCGGTTTGTCTCTCGGTGTTTGGTCTGCCAACAAGTTAAGGCCAAACATCAGAGACCAGCTGGACTTCTTCAGCCCTTGCCGATTCCAGAATGGAAGTGGGAGCATGTGACCATAGATTTTGTGACTAGATTGCCTAGATCCCCAGCTGGTCGAGATGCTATTTGGGTTATAGTTGACCGGATGACGAAGGTGGCTCACTTTCTTCCATTCAGAATTGGTCAGTCGACGGCTCAGTTAGCAGAGATGTACCTCAGGCAGATTGTCAGGTTGCATGGAGTGCCAGTCAGTATCACCTCGGACCGAGATTCAAGATTCACGTCACACTTTTGGCGTAGCCTGCAAGAGAGTTTGGGGACTCATCTTCAGTTCAGTTCGGCATATCATCCGCAGACAGATGGTCAGTCGGAGCGTACAATCCAGACTCTTGAAGATATGTTGAGATCTTGCACTCTTGACTTCGGTGGTTCGTGGGAAGATCACTTGCACCTGGTGGAGTTCTCGTACAACAACAGTTTCCAGGCCAGCATCCAGATGGCACCGTTCGAGGCACTGTATGGCAGGAAGTACAGATCCCCGTTAGCCTGGGATAATGTTGGAGAGAGGCAGATGCTTGGTCCAGAAATGATTGCTCAGACCGTTGAAGTGGTCAGGAGAGTCCGAGATCATCTTAGAGTTGCCCAAGATCGCCAGCGTCATTGGGCCGATTCTCATCGGCGCCCTCTAGAGTTTTCAGTCGACGATCATGTATTCCTGAGGATTTCGCCTAACCATGGCGTCATTTATTTTGGCGTCCGGAGAAAGCTTAGTCCTAGGTATATAGGACCGTTTGACATTCTGGAGCGAGTAGAAGATGTATCCTATCGTCTCGTTCTTCCGCCGTCGCTAAGCGAGGTGCATGACGTATTCCATGTATCCCAATTACGACGGTATATCCCGGACCCGAGCCACATCCTGGATCATTCGGAATTGGTTATTGGTACCAACCTTTCGTATGAGGAGAGGCCCGTGTCTATATTGGACCGGAGAGAGAAGATGCTCAAGAATAAGACTATCAAGTTAGTCCGAGTTGCTTGGGGTCATCACTCTTTGGGTGAGTCAACGTAGGAGCGTGAGGATGATATCCGATCGCGATATCCCGACTTGTTTGACTCGTAAGGTATAATATCTTTCTTATGCCTCATGCCTTCGATTCCTTGCTTGCATGATTGATTGATTGCTTAGTATAGCATGCTTCTTATTAGTATAGCTTGTCATTGCTCCTCTAGCCTCTTGATTAAATTCCGAGGACGGAATTCTTTTAAGGTGGGTAGAGTTGTAATGACTGTGGTTCGTATTACGTATTTTGGAATACGTGTACGTATTTTATCTTGTATTGCATGATTTCTTGCTTAGCTTTCCTTCTTGGCTTGGTTTATTTCATGGGTCGGTTCGGCTTGGTTTACTTGGTTCATTATGAACCAAGGTGAACCCCTACCTACCTACCACCACCCATAGTATTTATTAACCCATTCTTCCTTCTCTCTCTTCATTACTCTCTTCTTCTCCACCATTAACTCCTGTACCTACCAAGAGAGTGAGGTCTAGGCAAGTGCAACTTGCTTCATGGAAGAACTCTAATTTTATTGCTTCATTCTCTTCCTTACAGCATTCTAACTTACTTTAGAACTTGGCATTTTCACCTTCCATGGCTAGATTCTTGTAGATCTATATTTACATTATTTTTGGATTTCTTGGGTTTTGATCTACTTAATCTTGTTATTTTCGAGTTTTGATGGTTCTATGTTGTAGAGAATTTCGTTCTACCCCATTTTGACCTATGAAAGTTCGGATTTGGGCTCCGGATGATAGAGTTATGCAACTTGGAAGCCATGGCTTAGGATGTACTACTTCTCGGAAATTTGGAGAAGAAGCACAGTCCCGAGCCGCATAGTAGTACTTGACCGCATGAACATTCATACGATAAGTCAGTTCCAACCGCATGCACTATTGCCTTGACTTGACCGCATGACAAGTTCATGCGACAAGTATTCCTTCTAGCCGTATGAAGTCCTTCTTACTTAACCATATGACTGAGACCCAGTCCTTCCTGGCCGCATAGATTTCCAGCAACCCTGAGCCGCATGAACTCAACACTCGCGAGCCGCATAGACCGCAGTCATCCAGCCGCATGGGTTTGCTTCCCTTGACCACATAGTCATTGCTCTCCGCAGCCGCATGGGTTGCTCCTCCCCGGCCGCATGTACCTGATTGGTCAGCCAGCCGCATGGACCCATCCCCCGCCAGCCGCATGAGTTCCCTATCCTCCCGACCGTATATGTCTTGCCTTTCTCAGCCGCATGACTGACTGGATCTCCGAGCCGCATATGACTGATACCCCTTTGACCGCATAAGCCTTTCCCTTTTAGCCGCATGTGCCTGACCCTATTCAGCCGCATGGGCTGTTCTCTTTCCGCCGCATGAGATCATTCCTGGCTGCATATGCTTTAGCCGCATGAGATCATTCCTGGCCGCATATGCCTTGTCCTGAACTTGATAAATCACGATTTGATTGAAATGACAATTGTACATGACATGCTATGACTAGTAACCTGACATGACATGATAGTGGTCCGCCGTGGCGCACTCCTGACAAGTAAACTTGACATGATAACCTGACATGATATATCTTGATAAGCTGTTACGACGGCTACCTAACACGACATGACCTGTATAATTAATCCGGACACCGTGGGCGATTGTGCTTGTACAACTAATCCAATCATGTCTTGCATCATGTCTAGGAGAGGACTCCTGAGTACCACGGTCAGGAGTACCTACTGAAATGGACTAAGACTAATAACTAGATTAATATACTAGTCATAAAGAGATCTCCCAGCTACAGGCAATCCCGTTACCTGGGCACGCCTTGGGATCTGTAGCCTGCCGTCGAGTAGGGCACATTTCCAGCACACTGTCATGTGTTGCACCCTTCAAGCTACCTAAGGGTACATTCGTTTCCTGGACGATGTACTCACCTGAATTCAACTCTAAATCTTTTAACCCGGGTAACCTGGATGGTCTGCAGGGCTTGTGGCTGTGGAGTAATCTCACTGCATCTTGTTAGTAATTAGGCTTGTGACAACCCTAGTTAGTTAAAGTATCAAGCCGTAATTCTTGCTTGGCTGTGAAATGATTGGATGGAGTCTAACCAGTCTAGTCTTGTCCTGATCCTGTTCCAGATTATTGCATGACCTGAATGCCGTATTTATTTTACCGATAAATGGTGAGAATTCCAAGTTCTGTTCAGACGAAGGGTTACAACCCCGGTCCTTGTTTGGTTTACGGGTTGTAACCTGGTTATCTGAATAGTTCCATGGTTATCTCGTCGTATATCATCCTGATGTATTTTCTTTAATTCCAGTTCTTACTTTTATTTATACTCTTGTGCTGATTGCTGATTTTAGTTCCTAAGTGAAGCTTCCTTTGTGGCACTTGCTCTTTCTGGAATCTGACCCAGCTGGTTTTGTATGGCCAGATTTTGGAGCAGCTCCAGAGGATCTACCGTTTTTCCAGCCCGATGGTGAACACCAGACGTAACCAGGGCAACGAGTGGGTTTATTTTTGATCTCCCACTTTATTGTAAAATTTTTTTTTTGAGGCGTTTAGCCGACGAGCACCTGTTTAGTTCGATTGCATTTACTTACTGTCTGCCTACGGGCTGTAACATGATTGACAGATCCTAGGGTTGATCATGTATAACTAAACTCTTGCTAGTCCTAACTTTTTGTAACGACTAGCTTCATGATCAGCTGAATATGTAATATTTGGGACGCCTTATTATTGTATATTTAATGATCATACATCTTGTGACTTTTACTTACTTGCTTGTGATTGAGACACTAGGCTTGTTCATGACCATAGAAGACTGTTGGCTTGTAGTAAACCCTCATGTATCTAGACAGCCGTGACCGTATAGCGAGATGGAATCCATTTCATATACGTAGCTGGCTATGTCTGTCCCCGCTCTCCAGTATTCTGGTTCTGGGGCGTGACAAGATTACTTTACTTGATACTGACACTTGTTATCATTGATTAGTACTATATGGATCTTTCATGCGATGTTATCCCCTCATCGGATACATCGGGTATTTCGTGTTCGTGTTCTTTATCATGGGCATCGTGTACTCCTTGTGTTCGTGTTATTCATGTACAAATTATATGAAATCGTGTACTCTCATGTGCTCACATGATCTTCGTGTACATGTATACTTCGTGTGCAATAATATAACTTGACTGGATCCTTGTGTATTGATTGGGAACGGGGGAGTAGAAGTGGTTATGTGATAATTCTTGTAGTTTACTCGTGTACATGCTCTATAGATTTCTCGTGTACAACATCGTGCCGTTTACATAACCATCTTGTGCTCTGAATCACTAGTCACTTACAGTTCTTACTTATCATGTATATATTTCCAGTTTACAATTATCTCTCTTGTTTTCATGTACATCTTCTTACGTTTCGTGTATCTTACTATTTTGTATGATTTATATTTTCTACAATGGTATGAACTGCGTGAGATGTATTGTGCTCGTTTCTGTCCTGATTGGACCGTTGAAAATATTACAGGTAATATGGAGATTCACAGTTAGCCTAGAGGATCAGTAGAGCTTGGAGTAGAATGCTAGTTTATGGTTTAGTTTCTCCTTTAGAACTTGTTTTGTAATAAGTGGAGTTTGAGTTGTATTTGAGATTATTGAGATGTTGTTATTTTAGAAGTTTATTTAAGTTGTTGTTGTTGTTTTGAGTTTAATATACTTGTTAGACTTCTATGTTATCTTATCGTGCTTAGATTATGATTGAGTATTATCATATCTTATAATTGTCCTCCATTCGGAGATGTGATTGTGACATGTACATTATATATGTTTGCGTGAGTTGTTTAGTTAGCGACCTAGAACAGCGTTCTATCGCCGATTCTGCAACGTAGGCTGGACGCTGTTACGCAATCGTGCCCCTATATCGGGTGCTGGTTGTGACACAATATCTATTTTGATCCAACTTGACACATCAATCTCCATCAAGCTCCAAAACAGAAAATTACCACACATCAGCTCAAGACGAACATCATCGACAATTGCTACGATATGCTGCTGTTTACTTGCTCTATGAGTATGTATTTTACTTTTTATTAAGTCTAGGCTATTGTAAGTTGAGTCACACTGAGTATCTCAACCCTAGACTTTACACCCAAAGCTCTACAAACAAAAGTCCAAAAACCTGCCAAACTCAAAACAACTTATTGAACATTCTGTCCCTAAGGAGATAGAGTTCGGGCCGAACTCTGCCTCACACAGAGTTCGGGCCAAACTCTGCCTCCTTAATTTTGGACCTAATTTTTAGGGTTTGCTGGTTGCTAGTTGTCCAACGGCTAATTTTTTGAATATATGGGACAGAGTTCTGGCCGAACTCTGCCTCTCTGGACTAGTATATATAGGCCTTGAGTTCTCTCATTTTCAATCATCCAATCTTCTCATCTTCTCTTCTTCTATAGCCTATACATTCAAGAGCTTATTCTTCTCATCTAACTAGCCATAAAACTTCCCAAGCTCCCAAGGTGCTCAGTACGAGTCAACTAGAAGTTTGTGCACAAGGGTTCCAAAAGAAGTCACTTGGACAATTCCAAGTCTCACCATCTGCAAATCTGTAAGAAGTTGGCGTGCTCTTCTGATTAAAGGCACGTGGTTGTACACTATTTCACAAATAGTGGATTTCAATCCTGAGCTAGAGTTCTCAGGCCTGGACTAGTCCTCAACGAGGAAAACCAGGTTAAAAACTGTTATGTCTGCGTATGCTTCTCTGATCTCTATTTATATTCCACACTTATACTCTGATGATTATTTCTGTTGGGTGAACTTGAATAGATTTATTTTTAATTGGGTATTATCGACACATACTCTATTCACCCCCCTCTAGAGTTGCCTACACGTACTTCAAGCTCAAAGCTAGATTCGTTCCACACGAATAGCTTCCAGGAACTAGCAAGTTAAAAAAATAACTTTGAAACACTCTGCTCTTCTGACTCCTCGGATGAACAGAACTCTGACGTTGTTTGTCTTTTCTCTGCTCTCTCTCAAATTTCGTAAGAAAGGTGTTGTCACAAACACATTCTAGAACAAGGATATTTTGGTAATTGGTAAATTTTGATTATTTTATATATATTTAAATTAATGAATTGTGTTAGTGTCTTAACTGTATTCAGCGAGTGCCTTCGTGCACGAGCCATTCCGTGCCTTCGCGTACGAGTTAGAAAGGCTAGCACATTGAAAGATTTTGAAGGCGAGCGCCCTAGCGTGCAAGCCACGAACATTATACATTAAGGCTAAGAACATAGAATTATGGTATCGAGACGTGCATCGCATGTACGACTCGAAGAAATGAGAACAGTCGTGTCAAAGCGTGCCTATGTGCACGAGAATCATAAAAGATGGCTTCGTTGCGAAGAGAACAGTTGTGGCATGTAGGTGACGAAACTGTCAGATATGACATGATGCCTCGAAAAGTGTTCGAGACTTTCAGTTCGTTCGGTTGACGAATATTGAGTTGAGGCATGATGCCATTGAATATTGAAACAAAGTATGAAATGTGAGAAGATAGAAAGTTAACGGAAGAAATACGAGATGATAAAGTCTGAGTCTCGGACTCAAGTCTATGTTTGGTTGTTTGAATAATAGTGCATTGCATTGTCAAATGGACTTGAGAAAATTGAGATAATCTCCCATGCACAGGAATGTTCCCTTCGAATGGGTGTGCCAGGGCACCGGAACCGTTCGGCCTAGGAGGGATATAAGCTTTGAGAGGAGCACATCCGTAAGACAATTAGCGACCGCTTAGCAAGATGTGAAAAGCCACAAATAATGGTATACAACGGAAGATCTCCGTAATTGGGATAGCAACCCACTACGAGAGGCGCCGAGCTACCCAATTGAGAAAAGAAAAGAGAGAAAGAAAAGAAAGAAAAGAAAGAAAAGAAAGAGAGGAAAGAAACAGAGAAACACCTTTAGTCCATTCTGGCGCGAATATGCCAACGACCTTCATATAGTTAAGGAACGATGGGTTGAAAGTGCAGGCACGTATATATCTTGTACACATAGATCCTGCATAGAGAGGACTTATAACATGACAGGGAAGGAATGGGGCATATTCACCTTGCGTCGGTGCAAGGGCGAGTGCGTCTATACTGGTAATAAGTCGCACCACGAAACAAATACGAGATTGCTTGTCTATTCAATTCTAATAACATGCTTGCCATGATAACATGCTTTACCGTTTTCGAACATGCCATAAAATTGACCCTAAGGAGAATATAGCAAGATCATAAGCTAAGTTGCATGATTCAACATAAATACTAAATGTCGGTTTAGAAAGTGGGTCTTTTCATCAGTACATGCGAGGACGAACATACTGATCCCCTACTAGCTTTCATACAGGGTACAGGGAATGGATTACTCGCGGCGAAGCTTCGCTTGATCGCGCAGAGGCATGGAATACCATAGCGTGCGACCGTATTGATGCTCGGACTTGCAACAAGATTGATGCGACCGAGATATAGAAGGCATGATGTATGGAACGGTGAAATCCTTTGTAGGCAAGAGAGAACTTGAGTGTTGTAGCCAATCTGGCAAATTCAGTTAGGCTATTGAAAGCCTTTGTAATCTCAGTTCATTATAAATAAAGAGAATTATTTTGTATACTCTATTTTTTTCATTTGCTAATATCAAATCAAAGATAACCATTTTAGGAACTTGTCATCTTGCCTTACACGAGTGCTACTCCAGGCTCGTACGGCATCATGCCCCCTGCGAGGACGATGATTCGGATGATTCTGGGTCGAGACGTGACACACATTGTCTCATATTTTATAGATTGGACTCGCATCACATTATTCTAGTTTAGCTATCTCTATTTACAGTCTTCATTGCCATGCTCTCCTGATTCACTATATTTACCTCCTTTGTTTAATTGTTGCTCTATTTCATTACTTGTCATAAAACTTCTATGATTCATCAAGTACAACTGTCTATAACTTCTTTATATTTTTTTATCATTTATTTGGAACTGCTAGAGGTGATGTGCTCGTTCCATCCTGACTAGATATATATTTTAAATGATTGCCAGAGGATACGTGTCCTACCTTCTATGGATCCGAGGAGGGGATAGCTACATTGGGTCCTAATTCTCAGGAGACCGAAGGATTAGTTTAGTGGACTTGTTTTAGATTCTCTGTTTGAACTTGAATTGTAATAATTTAAGGATTTGATATTGTATTTGTGATTTGTTTCAGATATTACTTTAGTTGTTGTTTGTTGAGTTTTTATAGTTAATTAGACTTATGGGATATCTTATCGTGCTTTAGACTATGATTAAGTATTACATATCTTTTACTTGTTCTCCATTCAGAGTTGAGATCTGTGACAGGTACATTATATCATTGTGTGAGTTGTTAGTTAGTGACCTAGAACAACATTCTACTGCCAATTCTGCAGCGTAGGTAGGGCACTGTTACGCACTCATGCCCCTATTGTCACGACCCGCACCCAGTGTAGGGCACGAGAAGTAGGTACGTCCAGCCTATGTCGCAGTGTCAGCGGTAGAACGCTGTCCTAGGTCACAATATGTAACAATATATAACTGTACCTGTACAATAATATACTCTCCAAAAAGAAAGACAACACAGAAGGAACAACTCAATCACAATGTCTAAGATGAAAATAGAAAGTTAAGATAGATAATCTCAACAGAGAACTACAAACAGAAAGAAATAAGTCAGGGTATTTAAACAACACCAAAATCCAAATATCTAAAATACATTAAGGCAAAACAACTAAAATAAGATAACTAGTCTAGCAGTCTAATCTAGACAATGGATAAATCCTCAACAACTACTGGATCCTTTTGGTGGTCCAAGTCACCTGTGTCATCTAAGCTAGCACCATAATATGTGGGGGCAGAACTCCCCCTCATCCTCTATAATATTTTTAACAGGTCTAATCAGGACAGAAATGAATACATATCTCTCACACATTTCATATCATGACAGGAAATGTAAAGCAAGCTATAGAATAAAATATATAAAACGCTGTAAGAAATGAACATGAAGGCTAAAGGAATATCTGATAAACTGAAATACAAATAAGGTAAGTAAAGACTGTAAGTGACTAAGTGATTTAGAGCACAAGATGGTTATGTGAACGGCTTGAATTGCACATGACTAAGCTACAGAGTTTGCATATGATTACTTACTTTGGAATTGTTCAAATGGCTACTTCTACTCCTCCGTACCCAATCAATAGACAAGGATCTAGACAGGTTATGTTATTGTACATGAAAGTTTATACATGAATCTCATTAGATCATGAGAGTACATGAGAGCACATGAGTGTACATGAATAATAAGAGTCCAAGGAAGACATGATGTTCGTGAAAAGCACATGACATGATGTATTTGATACACCCGAGGGGGATAACATCTCATAAAAAGATCCATATAGTACTAATCTGTAACAACATCGTGACCACATCAAGTAAAGTAGTCTATAACAAGAATATAATTCATAGCAAGTATGAAACGGTCAGAGAATGTACTCGTCTGATAGTTTGAACAGATGATGAGAAAAGATGTTCAAACCGGAGTAACTGAGTCCTATTTAGAGCAAACACAGGTTATAAAGTATCAAATATGAATTAAAGGAAGTTTACAATACATGTTATATGATTCTAGGTCATTCTAGGACAAAGTCAACTCTTGGTCAACTCTGGTCAACCATTATAGTCAAACTAGGTCAAATCTAAGTCAACTAGTCAATTAGTCTAGGGTTTGGTCAAACTTAAGTCAACATTTCAATTTAAGCCTATTAGAGTCAATTCTAGGTCGAGGTTGACCCATAGTTGACTTTGGTCAACTGGTCAACTAACTAGTCAAGTGTGCTTAATTAGGCCTATAGGGTTATTTCTAATCACAACTAGCCATCGGCTATAAAATCCTATACCAATATCATATATATATATATTTTAATATATATATATATTTTATATATATATATATATATATATATATATATATATATATATATATATATATATATATATATATATATATATATATATATATATATATATATATATATATATATATATATAAAGGAAAAGGAACTTTATTGATGTATCAGGCGCAAAATGCCGAAGCCTATACAACTAACGCGCCGAGCACGAAGAGGAAACAGAGATAAAAAGAAGCTAATAGGTCGCCACAAGTGCGTGGCCCGAGACCTATAGTAAGCCAGCTGGCTCCAAAAATGGTCCGAAGAGTGAGTGCAGCGCCTTCGGATCTTGAGAGTTTGTCGGATGGCTTCTCTGTTCAGTTGTAAGGGGTGTATTGTCGACCTTCGCATCTGTATTTGTTTCTGTTCTTCCAGAGTACCCAAATGCTTGCGACTGCGACGATCTGATGCCCGTAAGAGGTTCCCCAATTAGCGAGGAGATCATTAAAGCCCCCGGCCCGGTGGACCAGTCCACAATGGCGCGATAGGCATTTCCAGAGATGAACGACCAGGTCTTCGGACAGCAGAATGTGTTCTGAGGTTTCTGGGTGGTGCGAAGTGCAACAATGGCATTTGGAGACAAGACTGAAGCCTAAGGTGGTGAGGGAGTCGTCGGTGGGTAGCATTTTGCGGAGTGCTCGCCAGACCTGTACCAACCATTTGTTGGGGATGCATGAGTGCCAGAAGGGTGCGATCAACGGAGACGACACACTGATGCCTCTCACCATGATCCTTGCAGAGGCCAATGTAAAAGTTCCGTCGGTGGTAGGAGACTATCTCCAGGTATCTGGAAGGTTGCTGATTTGTATCTCGTCGGCGGTCAGTGCGTCCGCCGCCGCCGGTCCCATCCAATCGTTGATCCGGTCCCACCTCCACCCCAACTCGAAATCCCACAGGTCGCAGATCTCGCAATTGGGTGGTACGTTCGGGAAAAGCTGGATGATCGCCTCGTCGAGCCTGCTCTCGTGCTATAGAGATGAGAAGCCCTTGCCAAGTTGCATGCGGATAAGGGGTTCGGCGAGGTGCCGGCCGTGCAGGATACGGCGCCACGAAGCAGAGGAGCGATTGTTGGCGATGGCCGTCATGGGGTGGGAATGTTGGAAGTATCTGGCCTTCATGAACCGAGTCCAGATGGAGTTGTCGGTACAGAGTTTCTACCATAACTTCATAGATCAGGCGTCAAGGATTTGGGATAGTCTACAGAAGCCTAGACCCCCCTCCTCGGTAGGTTTGGCCATTAATTCCCAGCTGGCCCAGTGGTGCTTATCCTTGCCATCAATGTTCCCCCAAAAGAAGCTAGCAAAGAGGGATTCTAACGAAGACAACACCTTCTTACGGGGGGCACAAACCACCAGGGTATAGATTGGAATGGAGGACAAGACGTGTTTGATGATGATCATCTTTCCGTCCGGGGACAGGGTCGCGTTGTGCCATCCCGCGATATTGTTCCTGATTTGTTCACCAGACCGTCGAAGATGCCCGAATTAGATTTGCCATATACTAGTGGGTATCCTAGATAGAAGAACGACGGGTACGCAATGGAGAAGGAGGTCAGGTTGGCGAGAGTAGCCGAGTGGTTCCTGTCGGCTTTGTCATGGATGTAGATGACACTTTTGTCGGGATTGACACGTTGACTGGAGCATATTGTGTATTTCTCGAGAGTTCTGCTGACCACCTCCACCGACCCGATGTCACCGAAAGAGAAGATGAGGATGTCGTCGGCGTACGCTAGATGAGTAATTAAGAGACAGCCAGTGGTGGTATCATAGTGGTAGAATCTTGAGATATTTGGCATGTTATTCAGGTTTCTGCTGAGAGCTTCGGCCGCTATGATGAAGATGGTGGAGGAAAGAGGGTCTTCCTGACGAACCCCGCGGCTAGACTGGAAGAAGTCGTCGGCCTGCTCGTTGATGATGGTGGAGAACCAAAAGTTGCTGATGGATCTAAATATGATGTCTATACAAATTTTTGAAAACCTAAAAGCCCTTAAGACCCATATCATGAATTGCCAATCTAGCCGGTCGTAGGCTTTCTCTATGTCGGGTTTGATGGCCATGTTCCCACCCCAGGACGAGAATTTTATGCACATTATCATTTCTTGGGCGAGGAGGATGTTGTCGGTGATGTTTCTCCCGGGGACGAAACTGCTTTGTTCCTCAGAGATTATCTTTGCAAGAAGAGTGGCCATGCGGGTCGCGATGATTTTGGAGATTATTTTATTGGTGAAAGTGCATAGGCTGATTGGTCTGAAATCTCTGAAGGACTCAGGGTTGTCTTTTCTAGGGATAAGGATAAGGTTGGCTCGAGAGATGGATTTGGGGTAGCTTGCGTCTTAAAAAAAGCAACTACGGTCGCAAGAAAGTCCGAATCAATAATGTCCCAGCAGGATCAGAAGAAGACTCCAGAGAACCCATCAGGGACGGGTGCACTGTGGGCATCGAAGGCCCACACAACGAACTTGATCTCCTCCAAGGATGGGGGGTCAGGAGCTGCGCGTTGTCACACTCGTTGGTCAGATTGGGGACCATAGCCAGGAATTAAACGTCTTTAACGATGGCGTCTTTGGAGAATAATTTGGTGTAGAAATTAGCAGCAGCAGCCTGGATGCTTTGCTTGTCTTTGAGTAAGGTGCCGTTATCGTCGGAGATTTGGTACAGGTTCAGTTGGTATCTGCGGCCTTTAATATAAGCGTTGAAGAAGCTAGAGTTTTTGTCGCCCACTGCCTCCCAGGTCAATCTGGCTTTCTGCTTCCAAAATTCAGTCTCTACTTTCAACCGAGACTTGAGGAGGGCTTTGGTTAGGTTTAGTACGGCATGAGCTTCCTCAGAGGGGTCTGAGGAGAACCGGATCTCGGCCCGAGTGACATCATCTTCTGTATTCTTTATTTCTTGGAAGATGTTACTGAAGGCAAGTTTGCTCCAGGTGGAGAGCGCGCCTCTGGTAGCCTGTAGTTTGGTGGCCACATTGGCAAGGGGGTTGAGATGGCTTGCTGAGATCTAGGAAGATGCCACTATGCTTCTGAATTGAGGGTGGTAGCTCCAGAAGTCTAAGAATTGGAAGGGTTTCTTGATACTGTTGGATTTGCTGCTTATCTCAATGAGGAGATGGGATGGTCTGATTCGGTGGAGTTGAGATGAGATAGGTTGGAGATAAGATCCATGTCGGACCAGAGGTTGTCGATCAAGGCCCGATCCAAGCGAGAGTATTGTCTTCGGGCTCCTTCCTGCATGTTGCACCATGTGAAGGCGTTCCCGGAGAAGGGGAGGGAGGACATGTTGGCGTTGAAGATGAAGGCGTTGAAGTAGGCCATGGCCGGCTGGGGGGGGCATCCCCTAAATTATTTTTCTCTATACGAGATCGTGTTGAAGTCTCCAAGGTAGAGCCACAGAGGGTTGTTGACGAGGAGGTGCGTGTTCGACAGGGTGTCCCAGAGCACCTTGTGTTCGGTGACATCGCAGCTACGTGGACCGCAGAGAGGAGGGATCGGGATGGAAGATTGGGGTGTTCCAACCAGCAGGAGCGTGCCTATTTGGAGTCGTGGACGATGCCGAACTTGCGTTCGGTGGAGAAGAGGATCCATATGTCGTGGCACCCAGCTAGAGCGGACGAGAACACGAGTTGAAGCTGGATGGATTTGACTTTTCTTTGAGGGATTTTGGGTTCGATGATAATTAAGATGTCAACCCGGTGGGTTTTCTTGAGGCTAATTAATCTTCTCAATAAGGGCTTATTGGCCAGTCCTCTAACATTCCATGAGAAGATGTTAAGTATCGGATATGGTACGTGGGGGAAGGGTGTTGAGCTTTGTGGCTGATCAGGTGGTCAGGGCCTCGGGCTCTTAGGGGTGTTTTTTCTTCGAGTTTTGGGAGCTGTCGAGGTAGCTGCTGTGATGGCTTCTGAGTTCTTGACCAGGGCGTTATAGGAGCTACCTTCTTCCCCCAATTGTGGTGAGGCGTCGTCTGATTGTAATTCGGATAATGCGCAGAGAGGGTTGCTGGGATTGTAAGCCCCCTCATTTTTGGATCTTATTTTTAATTATTTTATATATATATATTTTATTTTATTAAAGCCAATAATGACTATGTTAGTAGTTTACTGTAGCTTTGATTTTGGAAGCACAACAAATATTGTTTTCTCAAATCCAGTTCCATATTTGAATTCTAGACTCGTCCACCTTGAGTTTGATATATCATATCCCATCTAATTTTGCTTTTTAACATTCCTTTGACTTTGTGCAATTTCGGGCCAACTTAGGCCAATTTGAGCCCTTGGCGTAATTTTAAGCCAACTTCCAATTTAATTTTTGGACTTGACATAGCTTGAAACCATATGACCCAATATATGGTTTTGATCCATTTTGAGTCTACAATGCACATGCCTAGGTTGTACCATCTAATCGAGTTCTCATGTGCTACTTATTTGCAAATGGCACATGAGACTCATTAAATTGATTTTCGGATCCAATTTGACTAGTAATGCTACTTGGACCCTAACCTAGTCAACCCTACTAGTTAGAGCCTAACTAGGAGTACTAAGACCAAGTATACATACATTTAAGAGAATTCAGCCATATGCAATATTCCCATATATATTTGGTTTGGTCAAACATCTAACCAAAATTGGAAACCTATTAATAATAATATGATTTGGAGAACCAAATCATATCTAAATTAGATCAAACCAAAGCCCATTCACTATATATATATATATATATATATATATATATATATATATATATATATACATATCAAACCCTAACCATCCTTCTCTCTCATAACCACCCACTACTCCACAAATCTCTCCAAACCTAGCGGCCACCACTCCAAACCCGAAACCCTAGTCGACCCCCCTTTCTTCACAAAATATAATTTCTTCTCGATATCTGCACCAACCACCACCACTTGGATACCCCCCTCAACATCCCTTACACCCTAGAAACTGTAGGAACAACCTTGCGGCCGTTAGAGAGGTGCACGATGTGCTACTTGGGCCGAAACTCCGTCGAATCAAAGTCTGAAATGTCACAGCAGGTTAATCGACTTGCAGATGATGTTTCATCCACTTTTTCTCATCCGTTTCTCTTCAAACCAAACCTTTGTATGTCTACTCCAACCTCTGATCATCGGATCTCCTAGTTCCAAGCAGTTTGCCCGTGGCATTGATTCTACGACAGGGTATCTAGAACTGATAAATTCTGTTGCGGGCCACTTTTTACCTATCTAAGGTCAGTTACTAACCATTTAATATTTTTATTCAGTATTTAGACATCGATACCTTTCCAACGCATATCTGAAAGTTAGGTTTTGCATCCGTTTTCTATTTTTAAAAATTCATGACATTTGTTGTGTCACCGAACTCCGAAAAATTCTGCTTTACTTGTGTCCAAAAGTGTCAAAACTCCATGAATCCATATCAAATTTTATGTTGTGCAAGGTCTAACATTATAAATACTATTTTAACTAATTTTTGGGATTTTATAGAATTTAGTAATTTTATTTTAATCGTTGTTTCGGGACTAAATTAATGTGTCGAATTGAGGAAGTCATATGTGGCATTGACATAAGACCTCTTGTGAAAGGGTTCCCCTATTGAAAATATAATTATAGCGATATATAAGTAATTATAGATAAAATTCTAGAATTTATAAATATTATTTTATTATAATTGTAAAGTAATTACGAGAGGTTTTGTTACCTATATATACTTATATAATAGATGAAGTGTCATAACAACGTTATGGCAACTAGGAGATGTAGATACTCATATAATTTTACATGGTTTGTTGATATAAAATATTAAATATAGTGTATTATTATATGTGAGCTTGGGAGGATCGACAAGGACACCGGAGTTGGACAGGCTTACCCGTAGACAGCAGTTACAGGCAAGCGTGCCTTGCCATCGTTACAGATCTTTCTTTTATGTCTTGTTGTTTTTTTTATTAGAATTGCATGACTTAGGACGTCAATACTTAGTGTCCATTTATAGACGGATACCGATGTCATGATAGCGACATCGAGTATTGACATTAGACATTACGTATAAACTGACGTGTCCATTGACACGATTGACCACAGGACACCGACACATTCATGATACAAGATTTACATGACTATTCATGGTATTGACCTCGTGTTAGCATCCTAGATTTCTTTATCAGTATTGCTTTTACTTTTGAGATGACTGTACTGACTTGACATTGCTAGATTCTAGACACGGAGATTGGGGAGAACTTGACTACAATATCAGACCTATTGTCGTGTGGCCCGTTATTTAGTGACCTTTATCTCTATAGCAGAGTAAGAGATTATCACTATCGAGAATTAATTTTCCTTGGTGCCACGTCACAGGTACTGGGGACAATACCCTGCTGAGGTGCTAGTGATCCTTAGTGGAAGGGGTCTGTTATTCTAGAAAAGTATCTCACTTGCATAGCACATAGACAGATACAATAGATTGCCTTAGTTCATATTTTTATTTCTGTACCTTGGCATGTATATTATGCACCTTGCTAGTCCTCTGAGGACCTGGCTATTTCCCAGGCTTAAATGAAGCTGAAGACTACCCGGAGTTTACAATTTGGGAGCACAGACTGGAGACGTACCGGTACAGAAGGACGAGATAGTGCCAGAGGACTTCTCGTGATCATGTTACATTTATATTGTTTTGCTACATTATTTCCTTTTCTTTGCATCAGACTTGTAGTTGTTTGTACTTTGTTTCTATTTCTGTGGATTGGGGATGTTTTACCCGCACATACTTCATTACTTTTATTGTTGGATATTTGAGACATTTTCTTATTTATTCTTGATCTCCCTGTGGACTCTGTGGATGTGATTAGATGTATATACCTGTGGACTGTGTTGTATTTCTTGGTGTTATCATGATTTACATCTTAAGTATTTTGCTAATGGTCTTGTTGTGTAGCTTGGCCCATTCGTGAAGCGCTACTGGCATGTAATCGTATACCTGGTCCTACGTATTTTGGGACTGGGGCATTACAGGGATCGAGGAATCCGACATCCTTGGCTTGTTGGAGTCTGTCTGTGTGAACGAGGTCGAACGCCTCCTGCACGTCTGAAGGGATGGCTCCCATCGCTGGGGAAAGAAACACCATTCTTTGTTAGGGACGGGTTTAAGATCGGAGCCATCTGGTTCTCTGCCTCACTGACCAGAGAGGTGACACCGTCCGGTTGCTGGGCTGATGCTTGTTCCCTAACGACGGTAGGGGTCTTGTCAGGCTGTTGGCTCGCTTGGACGATGTCTGGCATGGGAGGGGGGAAGGGGTGAGTATATCGAACCTGTTGTTGAGGGAGATGGTCGGTGGATCGATAGGAGCGTTGACTTTAGCCGATGGTGTGGGGCTGGAGGAGCCGTCGCTGTCGTCGAAGTGGGAGTGAGAGTTGGGGTGGGTAAGAATAGGGACAGGAGAAAAGAGTTGGGTTGCTTTGGGGGGTTGCGGCTTGGGGGGCACTTTCTTTCTAAGCTTTGGGTGTGCTCTGACGCAAATGCTTTGTCAGTTGTCCTCTGAGCTGGCAGTGTTGCAGAAGATAATGCTGTTATCATAAACCAGCGGCTGAAGATGTGTCTGTTCCCCGAGATCGATCTGAAGAAGCGTGGGAGGTTCAGAAGACAAGTCGAGCTCTATGCAGATCTTCGTGTAGTGCCCTTTGGAAAGATTACAGGTTTCTTCGACGATGGCCACGAGGGTCCCGATGGAGCTGGCAATTCTTCGGATAGCAGCGGGGGCGAAGCAAACAAGAGGAGGTTTGGGAGTGTGATCCATGCAGAGATAATCGACGAGCCGACTTTGGAGTTGAATCCGTGGGACCATTTGGCGATCTTGGCGAATTGGGGGCCTAGACTGGTGGTGCCTTTGGCGCAGACTACGGAGTAGTCCGAGTCGAAAGAAAGATGGAGGAGTAGGTGTTTGGGGTCCAGCGGGGTGACCTTGTATGCAGAGGAGAGTCCCCAGCCCGTGATAGCTTCTTGAGCTATGGTAATCTTCGGGCACCCGAAGGGGAATTTCAGCACAAAAGTCTTTGCGAAGTAAGCGGAGAGTGAGGTGACCTCCGCTAATGAGAACAGAACACGGATGTTCTGGCCCTTGGAAGGGCACGGGAGGTCGATGTCCGGCAGCTCGACATCCTCAGAATGAAGGGGGAGTTGAGTTATGCGATATGGCCGCATGATCTCTACGAAAGAGGGGCCCCTAGGGGGCAGAAGCACTGCCAGGAGGTTATGGCCCAGGAGCACTACCGGAGGTTGGGGCCCGGGAGGGGCGTAAGGGGATGAAGGAGACGATGCGACTGTGGCACAGGCGACGAAGGAGGTCCGACCGAAGGATTCCATCCAGGGCCGGGGGCGCATAACTTTTGAAGACAGGCGCATGCGGCTACGGGATGTGAGGGGGTACGCATGCGGCGGAAGGGGGGAGGATAGGCGCATGGCATCCGGCAGAGGGAGGGGCGCATGATTCACCCACGGAATGGGGGTTGGGTGCAGAGCCAAGGCCACCCTCTGGAGGAGGGACGTGGGTGGGCGCATGCTCACAGACGGGACGGGGCGCATGGACATAGCACAACAAAGGTGGATCAAAACCAGCCGTAGAGGTAGGGGCGCATATCCGTCGGCTGAGGAAGGGGGAGGGGGCGCATGATCCACCAAAGGTCGGGCGGGGGAGGGCGCATGCGTCGAGCCTCCAGCTAAGGAAGGTGGCGCATGACCATCTCCATGCCGGGCTAATGGGGGCGCATGGCCAACCCCTAGATGGGAAGGGGTGGGCGCATAGCTGCGCCACCTTAAAGAGAGCGCATAGCTTCTCTTGTATGGCGTGGGCTCATGGATCCCCAAGATCCCGCCAACAGCGAGGATGCGAGGGTAATTCGAATTTGAATTCGAATCCAGCTGGCGAGCGATTTTCGATCCTGAGGCGACGGGAGAGGAGACTACCCGACCATACGGGCTGATCAGGAGGGGGTGTTGCGTCGGGGCGTAGCGATGGGCAGCCACCGGAGTGGGGAGCTAGTCCCGAGGGGGCCGGTGCTCCGCGGCAACCGTCAGCGGCGGCTGTCTCGGAGATCAGAGTAGGGCCCTCGACTATGGCTAGGGCTGTGAGAGGCGGCCAACGGAGCTTCGGGGCTACCGCGGCGGAGGCAAGCGGCCACCAGAGTTTTGGGGCCACCGCGGTGGCGGCGAGCCCAACGAGGGATAACTGATCATCCGTCCAGGCAAGGGGTGCGCATAGGTCGGCCGACGGATGACGGGCCTTCGGCTGAGCGCGAGGGACGCGCTGGGGGAGGTAGGGATGAGGGGGCAGAGGTTCGCCGAGGCTGGCCTGCGCTGGCGGCGCCGACGGGCGGGCGAGGGAGGATACGGGGAAGACGAGGGTGGGGGGGCAGCCCTCGAGAGGGGCTCATGCGCTCGAAGGGTGGGGGGTGTAAAAAAAAAAAAAAAATATATATATATATATATATATATATATATATATATTACCAATATACATATCTATATAAGGAAAGGGATGAAAGGCAAGTGAGTGTGTGTATGCTATGTACTACTAGTAAGGGGTGAACCCAAATCTCAGAAATGAGATTGAAAACAAGCCAACTCTAAAGCCTAAACTCAAAGTATCAAATATCAATACCTAACAAACAACCCATTGTCAAATACATAAGCCTAAACCAAAACAAATCAACTCTAAACATAATTCAGAATTGAACTAAAGCTAAACATCAATATCAACTCAAAAATCTGAGTTGAAAACTAAATCAAATCTCCAATTCGAAAGCCGAAACACACAAACCCAACTCAACTCAAATTGGAAATCGAAAATTCCATTCACTAACCCAACTCAAAACCAAAAATCTCAAATTCATATCCATACACCGTGCAAACTAGAAACAAGGAGGGGGTGTATTTGTTTGTCATGCCCGTGCCTAAACCGAACCAAAACAGTGTCCACAATGTGTCCAAAAAGTGTGTATCCGAATCAGTGCTCATGCACGTGTGTACGGGGTGTATCGAGCACTGTAGGACTTGCCGTGTCCAGCGAGAAGCCTCGTGCTCGTGCCAAGGGGTATCTAGGGTGTTAGGGTATGCGTCTAGGACCCTAAGTTGTTGTCACGACCCGCACCCTAGAGTAAGGGCACGAGATGTGGGTATGTCCAGCCTACACCGCAGTGTCAGCGGTAGAACGCTGTCCTAGGTCATAACATCTAACAATATAATGATAACAGTTTATACTCCCCGAATGGGGGTGACATAGCAGAATATAAACTCAATCACAACTAAGAAAGAAGAAGTACGATATATAGAACTCAAGGAAATACAGGTGATCAGAAAGTCTAAGATAACATCTCAGTAAATATCCAGAAATACATGTCTCAGCTACTGAATATGAAAGAATATATACAACCCAGATCGCAAGACAGAATAAAGTCTAACTACTAGTCTCTAGACAACATAAGTAAGATAAAGCCTAACTAAGCTAGTCTAGGCAATGCGGGTAATGTCCTCACCTAGAGCTGGGTCATCCTGAGAGTCCAGCTCACAAGTGTCGTCTAGGGCTGCCCCATAGAAGGTATCCACAAAGGCCTCCTCCTCGTCCTCTGTAATATTTTCAACAGGTCTAGTCAGGACAGGAGCAAGCACAATACATCTCAATAGATTATAGCAGGTTAGAAAATATAATCATACAGTAAAGTAAGATACAGGTACTGAAGGAAATGCAGTATATAAACAGAGAGAACTGTAATAGAAATATCTACTATAAATAGAGAACTAACAGTGGCTAGTGAGTCAGAGTACAATATAGACATGTAAATGGCATAGGAGATTCTGATGCTACACTATGGAAAGATTCTGATGCTACACTACTTGGATAATATTCACATGTCTACTTCTACTCCCCCATACCCCCAATCATTACACAAGGATCCAGCCTGGTTATGTTATAATTCCATGCAATGGCCCACAAGGGGTGATACATGGATGTCCATAAATGGGTGATTCTGGGAATGCCCATAAGTGGGTGATTCAAGGAGACTCTGTGATCATGAGAGTACATGTCACAAGTGATCAATGAACCAAGAAGAATAGTGATACACAATGTAAGTGAAATGCACAGAACATGTAATATCCGATGCTCCTAAAGGATAACATCTCAAGAAAGGATCCATATAGTACCAATCCGTGTGACCAACGTGACAGTATCAAGTAAAGTAATTTAAAGCAGGAAAATAATTCTAAGTAGGATATGAAATGATCAGAGAATGTACTCGCATGGTATCTGAGTGTCCGGATGAAATGTACTGTCCGAGGAGAGGTGTCTGGCTCCTAATCAGAACAGCACAAGTCACAACAAGTCCAGAATGGTAAAATAAAGTTCTACTATGCACTCTATATGAATCTAGGTCAGTCTAGGCCAAAGTCAACTCTTGGTCAACTCTGGTCAACCCTAGAAGTCAAACTAGGTCAACTATGGTCAAACTAGGTCAAACAAGTCATTCTAGGCTAACCAAGTCTTACTAGGCCTAGCCAAGCCTAGACTTAGTACACCAACTCAACTCAAGGCACTAGGACCACATAGCATATATATAGACATATATATTCAATACACTCACTATATTATATATACATAACAATTTATATCAAGCATTCATTCACTTACAAGTATCTATACTAGATATATATATATATATATATATATATATATATATATATATATATATATATATATATATATATATATATATATATATATATATATTACATATACCTATTACATATACAGATAATATACTAGAAGCATATTACATACACGTACATAATTATATACATATTTAGATATACTTATATTATATATATACATATATATGTATATAGAGAGAGGGGAGGCATAGGTGTGTGTCTAAGTGTCAAGAGAGACAATGTGTGTGTGTGTGAGAGTGAACCCTAGGTGATAGTGTCATGTGTGTGTAGTGTGTTCCCTGTGTACAGGAACATAGATAGGAATGTGTGTGTATGTGAATGAGTGAGTGAGAGAAGTCAATGTGAGGTGATATCAAACTGTGTATGTGTGTGTGAGATAGTGAACAGGAATGTGTGACTGAAACAGTAACAGGAAAGAGGAGGGAAGGAAACTAATACATTTACAATTCAGATTCAGCCCAAGACTCTAGTCCCCAACCAATACACAATATTCAGATTCTCAGATTTAGAAATAAAGAAAAACATACTCAAAATCAGTTTATATGAAAACTAAACTCAGTTTTTCAGTCCCTACTTCAAAAACCCCATTTCGAATTCAAACATCAACCAAACAACCCCAAAATCGACCCATAGTTAGATTATAAGTAGGAGAACCATGTTAGGGTATAAAACCAATATGTAACAGCATTTAATTAGGTATAATAGACTGCCAAAAGTCAAATATTGAAACTGGAAATTTTAGGATACCAAGTATCAGGATTTTTAGGGGAAATTAGGAATTAATGGTTTTAAACATCATAAAATGTAAATCATAAGGTTGGTAACACATCCTAGATATGTGCACGTGTCATACAGACCAATTCATTTCCACCATAGCCGGACACGGCGTGTCCACATCACAGAAACCCAAAACAGCACACTGGATACTGCACATCAGTACACTGCCTCGTGCGTGTGTGCACGCGTGTCGTGTACACAACATAGACCAAACCAAGACACGTGTCCACAAACCTAGGTTCTCCACTTATAGGGCTACCCACGTGTCATCCTGTTTTGGGTCGACGTGTCCCTGTGTTGTGTCAAACAGACCGTATCAGTGCACTAAAAACCCGACTGAACTGTCAGGGCACAAACAGTACGATGGTGATTCCTCCCTCGACACGACACGAGAGGTCATGCCACTAGGGGAGTGTCGTGTCAGACACTGCCCCAATGTGTCCATAAAATATCTCGTGTTCTCGTGCTGTGTCCAGTGAGGAATCTCTCCCGAGTAGCAGGACACGCACGCTGCCCCCGCGTGCGTATATACCCGCGTGTGCACGCGTGTCCAACCCGACACGATACGACACAAAATGATCCCAGTCCAAAAGAAATCGATAAGCGAGACAAAAATACAATTTTCTATTCAAATACTTTCACAAAAATAGATCGAAATGCCCATTGGGGCATTTCATCAAACACCCAAAACCCATGGCTGATACGTGTCCAAATGGGACACGAATAGGACACGAAATCCTATAGAAATCTAGGGTTAGCTAGGGGACCCTTAGCTCTAGGTTATTATACAATAAAACAGCATCTAACAAAGAGTTTTAGTGATTTACCTAATGGTGTCACAAGTCCTCAAAAAGCTTCAAAGAGGGGTGTCTCCTTGCTCCCCAAACTCCACCAAATTGCTATGAAACTGAGAAATAAATATACCAACAACAAGAAAACTTAATTTAAAACCTATTGCAATTTGTTTGAGGGAAAAAGGAGTTAATTTGGATTTTCTAGGAATTTATGAAAATGGAGACTTACCTCTTTCTAAAACTTGAGAAATTCTAAGGAGGCTAGCCCTAATTTCTAGGAGACTATTTATAGGATGGGAATCCCTATGCTAGTGGCCGGCCACATGGATTAGGGTTAGGGTTTGGCTCATGGCTAATGGTTTGGGCTTAGTTAGAAACAATGGTTCAAAACCACAAGTCATGACTTGTGACCAAAGGCCTTCTATTCTAATCTTGAGTTAAATGACTAAACCATAGGTTAACTCTAGTCTAACTAGGGTTACATGACCTAACCAAGTCCCAACACAAATAGGATTAGCTTCTAGGTTAGCCTACCAAGGTCAATGCTAGTCAAAGTCAACCTAGTCAACTATTATTCAAACAATTCCAAAATAAATTCTAAAAATTCCCATAAATTCAAATAAATTCTAATAAATTCAAATAACCCCAACAATGACAAAAATACCCACAAACTAGAAATGTGGTAGTGACAGTTGTGTCAACGAGTCGCCGTGTCTTGTGTCCACACGCGTATAGGGGAGGGGCTGCACGCACGCGTGTGTGCGGCCTCGTGGGGAGGTGTCAGCCCCAATAGGACACGACATACGCCACAACGTGTCACGTGCTCATGTCCATGGGTAGCCTAGGTATAGGGCTAGATGTTGGATACCCTGCCTCGAGTCCACGTGTCCTTGTGTCCGAGTTATAAACCCATCTCAGAGACAAAAATCACACGTGTGCACAGCAGGCCGAATCCATGCGGCCTCGAAAACTTTCCAACCAATATCCATCAAATCACCCCAAAATTTGGGAGTATGATGTCAGGCATAGCCCCCACCTGTCCACCAATTTTCACCCCAAACCGTGTCGTGTCCATCGAGTTATGGCACTCGAGAGGCAGGACAATGCATGGGGGCTCGTACTACGTCCCCGTGTCCAATTTGGACATGAAAACCGTGTCAAAACAAACTCAGAAATAGGGTTTTGGAATCCCCACATATAGGGCTACAAATGTATGAAATTAGTTTTGAAAAACAAAAACTTTTAATTCTATGAGGCATTTCATCAAACACATGTTACAATACACCGACACACCTCCAATACACATATCAAACGGACACGAAATCATACCAAACAACATCTACAGGTCTAGGGTACCTAGATGCATGCTTCTATGAAAAAAATCAGAATTTAAATGAGTTTAGAAGCATTTACCTATTGAGAGTTGAAATCTCAATACAAAAGCACCCCAAAAGTCTCGACACCCAAAATCCTACGGTCAAACACCTCCAATTCCTTGATAGCTAGCCTCCAGCAAGTTCTTCTCCTACCAAGGATAGCAACGTAATTCGTTTGGTCCAAATTGGATGATAGATGAGAAAAATAGGGTACTTTGAGGAAAGTGGAAAATTAGAGTTTGTAAAAGAGGCTTGGTGGCTACAAGTTATGAATATATAGCTAGGGTTAGGGTTAGGGTTTAGGTATGGGCCAAAAACTCCACTTAAGTTTAATGGAAAGCCTTTTAGCAACGAGCCCAAAAGCAATATATTAAAAGAACCTAAATTGAATTCAAAAGTTTCCTAATTAGGACTAAAACTTAAAAATTCAAATCTAACTTGATAATTAAGTTCCTAAAGTCATGGTTAGTCTCTAATCATGGTTAGCTAAGGTTAAACCAACTACTAACACAAAAGTACCAATTAAAATATTATCAAAAATTCAAAATCACACAATTACCAAAATACCCCTAATCTAGAAAAGTGGTAGTGACACTTATACCGGGTGCGGGTCGTGACAAGTGTATAAAACAACTAGTCGTCTGAGAGAGAAGAGAGGAACTTATATAGGTGCGTGCAGTAACCGTCCAGTATGCAAAACGTTCGGGACGTGAAAAGAACCTTTTCCGAACATTTCGTAACCGTTCTAATCGTGCACAGATACGACTGTGCTAATTGGCGCACAACTCGCACCATCTATGCCAAATGTGCCCCCGCACACTCGTGCACGACGAGCATAGCGCGCGCTGCATGCAAACCGTTGTGCCATCGGGCAGCACCATCTGGCGCGCCCGATGCTGACGTGCTAAGTGCAAAATGTGCCAACAAAATGCCACATGAGCCCGCGTCCGAGTCGCTACGGGGCTTAGCTCCTAAGGAATTAATTCCAGGAGCATGAAAAAAAGCTTTAATGCTTCATTGTTGAGTTAGCCTTATTTCCACTAGAAAAATACCCCTACATAGCACCCATGTGCCCCTCCACACCTCATGTGCACCTCTAAACACAAGCAAAGATTATATATAGAGATACAAGTTATTTGGCCCGGACAATGTGAGATTATTTTCTTGTCTTCAAGGCCAAACGCCAACACTGATAAATCTAATCAGTTATTGAGTTGATCAACACTTAAAAGATTATAAATGGTGGTAGAAGACTGGAGACAAATGAGTAGAGGACTTAGAACTCATCTTGACAACTACACATAATCGTGCTATATATGTGCACTAACCTAGCTTCATGCAAGTGCCCTAGAAAAAGTTCATGGTGTTCACCATTGGATTACCTTCCATTCCATCTTCCGTATTTCACTAAGAAGACAACCAAGTAACTTTTGTTCATCATATTACGGATATTGGAAGCATAATCTAGTAACAATAGATGGTACCTGCACTACATGAGGTTAAAACTATCTTATTTTAGAGCAATAGAATGACGAGTCTGATATCGTATAATAAAAAAGGTTACTATTCAACACAAGGAGATGGATATACTTTGGCAAGTTCATCATGCTATTGAAGCAAGTTGTGCAATAATCGACAGTTTTAATGGCATTTCATTTGCTTACACTCCAAGGAAAGTGATCATGGTTGCACATTGTTTAGCTTCTGAGTCTGTAATATCTATTCTTTTAGTTTCAACTTGGCTCTTTGAAGCGCCGCCAATATGTATTATGGTCCATATCCATAAAGATATGGCCAAATTGTGCTCTGTTATATAAATACAATTCCATATTTTCAAAAAAAAAGAAAATGATGAGGCTGATATCATATACAATTATGCTATTTGGTTCCTAAATTTTTTTGGGTGATGTCCTCTCCCATTATGCGGCATTTGACTTCCCAACTGACATGGCAGCTGACATGTCATGTTTTACCCAAAAAATTAATTACCCAAATTTTTTTATTGTTACTATTAATGTTACTGCTAATTTTAATTTAATATTAATATTAATTTTAATGTTAATGTTAAAATGAATGAATGTTAAATAATGTTAATGTCAGTATTAATATTAATATTCATGTTAATATTAGTTATAATATTAATTTTAGTGTTAATGTTAACGCTAATTTTAATTTAACGTTAATATTAATTTTAATGTTAATATTAAAGTTAATATTAATGTTAATTTTAATTTTAATATTAATATTAATGTTTAATTTTGCCATGTCATGAGCCATGTCATATGCCACACAATAGGAGATGATATCACCTAATTTTTTTCAGAGCCAAATAGAATTTTTGTATCATATAGATCTCATAGTTTTAGAGGATCTCCCAATAAGCAAAGGTATCTGAGTTTGGAAATATATATCATTTTACTTCATAAGGTGGTTGTTGCTTTATATATATAGGATTGTTATTTTACCGAACACAGCTGGCTCTTGTAGTCAGCGAGGAGTCTCCTTGTGTTGAGACTTGAAGTTATTTTCTTGTGAATGGAATAACAACATATATATAGGAGAGGCTAGCCTCCTCTCCTATCATTCTAGCCAATGTGGGACTAAAGCCCAATAACACTATATATATCAACACTCCCCCTCAAGGTGGGCGAAAGATATTCACTAAGCCCATCTTATCACATCCTCTCATCATGTTGATAGAACTAAGCCCCTTTGTCAGTCCGTCTGCTACCTGATCTTTGGTTGGAACATAGCCCAGCTCTAGTTCTCCTTTATCCAGTTTTTCTTTGATGAAGAATCTGTCAATCTCAATATGTTTGGTCCTGTCATGCTGCACTGGATTGTTGGCAATATTAATAGCTGACTGGTTGTCACACCATAGCTTCATCTTTGCTCCCTGGTCCAGCTTTAGCTCCGTCAGCATATTCTTCAACCACAACAGTTCTGTGACTCCCAAGGCCATAGCTCTATACTCTGCTTCAGCTGTTGATCTGGCCACTACTGACTGCTTCTTACTCCTCCAAGAGACCAAGTTGCCTCCTACAAATATGCAGTATCCCGATGTGGATCTCCTGTCGTCAGCACAGCTAGCCCAGTCAGAATCACAATAGCCCTCAATGCCTACATGATTATTTCTTCTGAAGATCAGTCCCTTCCCGGGGGCTCCCTTCAAGTACCTCAGAATCTGGTACACTGCGTCCATGTGACCCTTCCGGGGGTCATGCATGTAGCGGCTTACTACACTTACCGCAAAGCTGATATCAGGTCGAGTGTGGCTTAAGTAGATTAACTTGCCCACCAATCTCTGATATCTATCCCGGTCAACTAGTTCTCCAGCTTCAGCATCCAGTTTAAACTTCTGGTCTATCGGTGTCGTAGCTGGTTTACATCCCATCATCCCTGTTTCCGTAAGCAGGTCCAGTGCGTACTTCCTTTGAGAAAGAACGATTCCCTCATTATCTCGAGCAATCTCAATCCCAAGGAAGTATCGAAGAGGGCCAAGATCTTTCACCTCGAACTCCTTGCCAAGTTTTACTTTGAGTTGGGCGATCTCCTGCTCATCATTGCCTGTGATAATCATATCATCTACATATACTGCAAGCATGGTGATATGGCCTCCACTCCGTCTGAAGAAGACAGTGTGATCAGCATTGATCTGCTGATATCCCATCCCTATCATTGCTCTCCTGAACCTGTCAAACCATGCCCGAGGAGACTGCTTCAGTCCATAGAGAGACTTCTTCAGTCTGCAGACCTTGCCTTCTGTCTGTTTTGTGCCGAATCCTGGTGGTATCTCCATGTACACCTCCTCTACTAGATCTCCATGAAGAAATGCATTCTTCACATCCAGTTGGTGTAGCTTCCACCCTCCATTGGCTGCCAGGGAGATCAAGGTCCTGACAGTGCTCATCTTCGCCACTGGTGCAAAGGTCTCGTCATAGTCGATGCCGTACGTCTGACTGTATCCTTTTGCCACCAGTCGAGCTTTATAGCGCTCAACCTGTCCATCTGGGTTCTGTTTCACAGTAAAAACCCATTTACATCCGACTGCTCTTTTCCCTTCTGGCAGTCTCACCAGCTCCCAAGTGTGATTCTTCTCAAGAGCTTCCAACTCCTCGTGCATTGCCGCTTTCCACTTTGGATCGTTCTTGGCAACCTGCCAATTGTTAGGTACAGTAATACTATCCAAAGATGCTATAAATGCTCCATGAGAAGAAGATATATGATCATAAGAAACAAACTTAGCAAGATCCCAACCATATCTGTCCGGAGGATTTCCCGCATTGCTGCGAGTAGTCCTTCGTGTAGGTAGTGGTATGGGAGACATCGGAGGAACGATATCACCTGAGGAGGGTGGTGGTGTAGATGAGGAGGGTGGTGGTGTAGATGAGGAGGATGGTGGTATAGGTGTCTCAGGAGTTGGGACAGGCGCAGGCAAGGGACTTGGCACTGACATTGTAGGTACTGGTCCTGTAGTCTGCTTGTTGTTTCTCCTGTTGTAGGTCAGTAACTCCCCCTGAGCCGTAGGTGTAACACTTCTCGTCTCCTCCCTCTGTTCCGCTTCACCTTCATGTTCCTCCTCAACCGTGTCTCTATGCCAAACTTCTAAATCGGTTACCACCAGATTCTCCAAGTTCTCTATCTCTCCCTCTCGCCTTATACTTGTAGTATGAGGCGTGTTATACGAAGTTCCATCCTGGCGGTAATATGGCTCATGCTCCCGGAAGTGGACGTCCATACTAACAAATTTCTTCTTCTCTACTGGACTCCAGCATACATACCCCTTCTGAGTTGCTGAGTAGCCTACGAAGATGCACTTGACTGCTCTAGGGTCAAGTTTTCCAACGAATGGTCTGTTGTCCTTCACAAAACACACACATCCAAACACCTTTAGTGGAAGTATTCCACTATTATTACCTTGTAATACTTTACATGGAGACTTCCATCCCAGGACTTTTGAAGGCATCCTGTTTATAAGTTGAGCTGCTGTCAACACCGCATATCCCCATAGGTGTTGTGGGACATTCATGTCGATCATCATACTTCTTGCGGTCTCCAGAAGATGTCGGTTCTTCCTTTCTGCTACTCCATTTTGTGCTGGTGTATATGCACAAGAGGTCTGATGCTGTATTCCATGTGCTGACAAGTACTCTGCAAGTGTCCTATTGGTATACTCCGTCCCATTGTCAGATCTCAGTATCTTCACCACTGCATTATACTGAGTCTGGACATATTTATGAAAGTCCCGAAAACAAGCAAATACATCACTTTTGTTCTTCATCAAATACAGCCAGGTGACACGAGATGCACAATCGATAAACGAAACAAAATACTTATACCCATTCATAGTGTTAGTAGCACATGGGCCCCAAACATCAGAATGAACTACCTCAAAGACTGAAGAACTCTTATGACCATGTCCAACATATGAACTCCTAGTAAGTTTTCCTAACTCACATGCATCACATACTAATTTTCTTTTATTTGATTTTGCATACATATCTGGATACAACTTATTTAGAGTATCAAAGGAAGAATGCCCCATCCTCCTATGATGAAGTATCAAAGTGTCTTCAGTCCTCTGCTGCAGCTCCTCCATTCCAGCCTTCTCTGCCATAGACACCAATGCTGAGTCCAGTCCGTCTTGATCTAGGTACCACAGTCCATCATGCCAAGTGCCAGTCCCAAGTCTTCGTCCCGTCCCTTTCTCCTGGAAGATCACCTTAGGAATATCAAAAGAAACAATGCATTTTAGTTGGAGAATTATAGAACTAATAGACAAGAGACTGACTGGGAAGGATGGAGCATGCAAAACATTGGATAACCTTACTGAACCCGTACAATTAACAGTACCCTTACCGACCACTGGTTGGAAAGTACCATCCACAGTCTGAATGGTGTCTGTCGATGCTAGGTGAGTGTACGAGGAAAACTTACTAGCATTTCCGGTCACATGCCGAGATGCTCCTGAGTCGATAATCCAGTCTGACATTTTAAGGGAAGACATAGATGCAAGAGCGTGAGACTCGTCAGTACCTTCTGATGGATGGGCATACATAGCGGCGTTGCCTCTGAAGAATGGAGTGGATGCCTCCTCTGCTCCGCTTCTCCTGTCTCCTTCGATTGACGCTTTTTGCTTTCTCTCCAGCAGGTCCAGTAGCGCCTGATCCTCCTCAGTAAAGGCGCCGCCAGCTCCTCCATTCCCATCTGCCACCAGCAGGTTTGCCCGATAGCCTCCTCGACCACCTCGTCGGCCTCCTCGACCACGTCCACGTCCAGCATATCCTCGTCCACGTCCACCACCTGAGTCTCCCTCCTTAGGTGGTTTGGTACAAGCATATCGATGGTGGCCCATCTCCCCACAGTTGTAGCACTGCCGATTCTGATGCCAGAGCTCTCCCTTGGATCCTGTATCCCCCGAACCGGTAGCTGCTAGTGCTGACTTCACTTCGGGTAAAGCACCTGTCGATGATGCGCCTGTCCCTGTCTGTAATCTGATCCGCGTCTCCTCCTGAATCATGGCTGAGATAGCCTCCTCGAGACTAGGGATCTCTGGCTGGGCGAGGAGTAAGGCTGTCCTCTGTATGAATGCTGCAGTCAGTCCCTTAAGGAATTTCATCGTCCTCTCCTGCAGACACACCTGTCTCTCCTTGCACTTTGGGTCCCCGCAGCTTGCCCGTTTGGAATGGTGATCATAATCCAGCCAGAGACGTTCCAACTCCGTAGCGTACTCCTGCACCGTCTTCTCGCCTTGTACGGTGTCGTCGATCTCCCCTTTTATCTGGAAGATCCGTAGATTGTTACCTATGCCATCATAGGTTCTTCTCAATTTCTCCCATACGTCTTTCACCATCTCAATGCCATCTACTGTGGAAGCAATAGACTGGACTAAGGAGTTGAGAAGCCAGATATAAATCACCATATGAGTGGATTTCCACTCGTCGCGTCCTGTCGAGCCCTCTTCCGGCTCTGTCTTCTCGCCTGTCAAGAATCCCTCCAGGTTCTTACCTGCAAGGGTTCTTCTCACCCGCCGTGACCAACTCAAATAGGTGGCTGGTCCATCCAACTTCAGATCGATGGAGGGTAGTTCCAACTTTGGCGGTGCTCGTGTCGTGCTTTCACCAGCCGACACCTTTATCAACTTCAGCAATGTCGCCACATCGTCAGCATCCAGCTTCTTGAGAATCTCCTCCATCGATGCTTCTTCTCGATCACTTCACACTTGCTCCACGACTCACGCTCGTCCTCGCCGTCCTCTCCTAAATCCGAATATGTCTGATTTCATCGGATCTAGGGATTATAGGCATCTCCTTGAGATTGATCTCAAGAACGAGCGTGAATCTTGTACCCGCAATAGCGGTACAATGAATCTTGCAGCCGCAAAAGCGGTACAGCAACTTTCAGGCTGACCTACAGCGTAGGTGCCCTAATTCAGGCTGACCTACAGCGTAGGTGCCCTAAAAGTGGTATGCTCGGAGGCAACCACGGCAGCAGCAGCAGCAGCAGCAGCAGTTGCAGCCGCAACAGCGGCACAGCAACGGCAGCAGCGCGGCAGCGGCGGCGGCGGCGCGGCAGCTGCAGCAGCAGCAGCAGCGGGGCGGCGCTGCAGCTGTGGTGGCAGCGGCAGCAGCTGCAGCGGCAGCGGGCGGCAGCGGCGGCGTGGAAGAAGGAAAAGAGGATGAGATTAGGGTTAGGGTTTGTGTGGAGGAGGGGTCTCTGACGGTATTCTAAGCAATTTTAGGCTCTGATACCATGTTGAGACTTGAAGTTATTTTCTTGTGAATGGAATAACAACATATATATAGGAGAGGCTAGCCTCCTCTCCTATCATTCTAGCCAATGTGGGACTAAAGCCCAATAACACTATATATATCAACACCTTGGCTAGACGGACGGTCTTGGGATCGAACCGCGCGGGAGGTGTGGTTTAAAAATTGAGAACAGTGGGTCCAAATGACATGCAACACAGCGTACAAAAATGTCTCGTGCGTTACGTCGAATATCGCAAAAAAAGTCCTGAGTTAAAAAAGAGAGCAAATGTAAAGAATAATCAGTTGAAATTACCTATAGGAATTAGGAAAGTTTATTTCAAATTGTACAAATCTGTGCAACAGCCAGAGACAAACTTTTAACATAATGGTTTTTTATATCACTAGACTATTAAAATGATCTTAGCATACATGAGCATATTATGCAGCCACTTGATGCACACGAGAATCATCCATTGAACAACAACCACCAAAGATCTATTGGAATACTAAACATCAAAATTCTAGAACTATTATGTTTGATTTATAGAGTTTAGATGAGAGAAAATGGAACTCATAACAAATCCAATGAAATGTTTGAAGTCTTTCTACGAACTTCCAACTTAAACTTAAAAACAAATATCAAACCTCAACAGTTGCCAAGAAGGTCAGTCCTGTCAGAATAGGAAGAGCATATATATAGAGGATTATACATTGTTAAATTAGTAAACTAGTCTGCTCCATGCTTTAAATGATGGAACTTTCTCAACCGTATTCGAGATCTAGAAGAATTATACATGTTAAAAATATAGAAATTCATAAATCACATGAATGATAATAAATATTCATGAAAGTTTAAGGGCGATAGAATGATATTGACTCAATCATAGAAATAACTAGATACAAATGTTATAAGAGAAACATAAACTGCATCAGCTGAACTTACAGCCATGACAAACATATAAATATGGGACCTTGGATGAATATACCCTTCAGTGGAGTTAATGGAGAAACCCCATGCCTTACAAGTACAAATAAAAAAACATTATAATTTCACATGTTAAATAGATCCATGTAGCATGTAATCTAGTTCAATATATAGATTATGAAAACAAGTGATAGAGTTTTCATCTTCATGTATAATAAACACATTAAACAACAATAAAGTTCAATACATTTTAGATGTAATCCAAAATAAACATCCCTCAACTATCTTCTTGGGTCATATATTGCAAGTAAAATAATGAGTTATTTGTATTTATCCCCTATTTGCTAATGCAAATGGAGTTACCCCTCCAATTTTAAATTTATTAGCAATACCCCCTGTTCAAATTTTTTTTTTTTTGGGGGGATAAATACAATAAAATAGTTGCGAATTGTATGAAATTAGGGGTTAGGTGGTTGGGTGGGTTATTAATATTAAATTTCAAGTGGGGGGTAACTCCATTTGCATTAGCAAATGGGAGGATAAATAAAAATAACTTTAAAATAATTGATCCACATATTGTATGTTTTGCAATACATAGGAAACATAAAATAAGTCTTTGTTTGGGATTGCCACTACTTTCAAAAAACTAAAATTGGAATCATAAGTAACTTTAGAAAACATGTGGATCTATCAAAATTTACCTTAAAATTGAACCAACTTTTTCAAATGATTTTTGATCCAAACAGCCTTGGATCCCTTTTCAAGAAAAAAGAAACAATAACAACCTCGAATAAGCAATCTCAAACCCTAGAAAAACCTATGTGCAAAAAGTAGATAAGTGAAGTATGCCTCATTAGCATTAACTTTCATTACTAGGCATTCTCTTTGTGTATGTTCGGGTTAATAGTTATGTTATAAAATTTTATATTTCACTGAAGAGCATAAAGTTAAAATTTAAGGTTTGCATCCTGCACTGTCTACATTTATGGTATAACATGTTACCCAACATTTTATATATCCTTGTCGAATATATAGTGAACAATTACGAAATTTCAAATTTTGCCTTCATTTCAAAGAAAGGAGAAAATATCTTCAATTAAAAAATTGATTTAATGTAGGAGGAAGCAAACTCTCTCATATCACATAACCTCCTGAAAACAAACAGGAAGATGCAAAAAGTCCAAACAACAACTATTAAGTGAAGAGATCTTTTGAATAAAACAATCGGGTACAAAATGTTTCTCTATTCAGGCCAAAATATTTCTCTACCAGAAATCAAACCAAAATGATTATGTATCAAATAGCTAACATAGAGAAATTTGCTTTTCCTATCATTGTTTTTGTCCCAAACTGTGCCATCTATGGCATAAATTTTTACTCATTTGGATTGGAAGCTGTAGACATCGAGGATCCAACATTCTTGCTTATGTAAGAGTGGTTGTCTTATGTGTTTTAACTAGACTTGTGCATGTATCTGGATTTTATAGCGAATGTCATACCGGCTTCAAATACCATGAAGTGTATTATCTGCTTTATGGTCGTGGAACCTTACAAATGCTGATGCTATTTGATATTAACATTTGCATCCAATTTTTTTTTGTAAATAATTATTGTTGGCTATTTATTTGCTATTGGAGAGAAGAAAAGGGTAGTAAGAGCATAAATAGTAAGCCTCATCCCATTGTAGATTCTTGATTCAAAACGTAGGAATCCATTTGTAGAATAGTAAGATTCAATTGCATTCCTATAACGGTCTCATTCCAGCCACATGAACATGGCCCGGGCCTTAGAATTTCTACATTCAGAATGTAGGAACTCATTTTGTAGGATAGTAAGGCCCAATTTGGAACCCAAATTTCTAGATTTATATATTATTTATTGAAAAAGAATGAAGGATGACACATGGGTCTATATTCACTGAACTCACTTGGGCCTCAAGATCAATTTGTTTAATATTCTCATATAATCCTAACCATTTTATATTAATTTTTTATATTACAAATTTGTGTTGAAAAAGTAAATCAAATTTGTGTCTTCCAAATAGTCAAGTTCATTGCATTCATGCAAGTATACTAAGAGTTATGTTCATTGTTCTTGATGTATCTTGGGTCCTCTAAATAGCTATGTAAGCAAGTGTTTTGGGAAAGTGAAAAAAAGTTGATTACTCAGCCAATAAAATCAAATATCCTCTTTGTATCCAATAAAGTGGTATCGAAGATGAAATAAAAATGTCTACCTCAAATAACAACCATGTCTCACTTGTGCCTCGTTTCAATGGTGAAAAATATGATTATTGGAGCAATCTCATGAAGCTATCTCTTGAATATCAAAATCTGTGGAGTGCTCTTGAAGAAGGATGGAGCAAGCAACAAATGAAAATGAACTATCCGACACACAAAAAGGGTGATGAAGGAAAAGAAACAAAAAGACAAGAAGAAACCCAAGAAGATAGTTGAGAAAAGGTATTCTTGCTGTAGAACCATGGAAAATCTTTTAAAGTCCACAGAGTCCAAATCGACCCCAAACCATGCGGCTGATTGACAGTGGTCTACTATGCAACCCTCCATGCGGCTAGTTGACAGCTACAACCTATGCAGCTCTTCATCCAATTGTTGGCTTGACAGCATTAAAAGCCCCGAGTACCTGCTACAGCCGACGACAGTGCCTACATCACCCTGACCACTATTAGCCCAATGATTGTATCAAATTTTTGAATATGACTAATTGTTTAAGTTTAACATAATAATGTCACTAATATTCATATAATCACTATTATGTTGCTACTTAAACTTAACATTATCCTACTATTCATTAAATTTATCATACTGCTATACTGCTTTATTCTTCTAACATGTACTTGCAGACAAGCAGTAAACATGATCAAACACTACAAGAAAAATGGCCTTTCTTGACGGTTTATTTCTCGTCGGTCGTAAAAAACTGTCAAAAATGGGTTATCTTGACGGTATTAGCCTTATGTCAAGAAAGGACACGTTTTATGTTAATTTAACAATTTTATAGCATAATAGTTGACGGTTTTAGATGATCCGTCAAGAAACATCAATTTATTTATTGACGGTTTGGTGATAACCGTCAACGAATGTATGTGCAAAAAACTTGGCAGAATTTTTTCAGCTGCCATTTTAGTAATTTTTTCAAACATTTTATATTTATTGACAAATGTGGTTCCTTTTAATCGATGAACCCAACAAAGTTTTTCCCGATCGTCCCCTTCCTTTCCTCCTCTCTCCCTAAGCTTCTCCTTCCTGAGAGAGAGAGAGAGAGAGAGCCCCCCCACTTCTTTCCTATAAAGAGCCCCCCACTCCTCTCCTCTTTCTCCTTCCTTAGAGAGAAACCCTAACCCTATTTTTCTCCATAGACGACTCCGACGACCTCCCAACGATGGAGGGGTCGACCCTATCTCCTCTACGTGGTCCCCCTTCCTCGCCCGACCACCACTGCCTCCTCCGCCACCCCTCCTTCATCTCACAACGATGGAGGTCAGCGTCACCGACGGCTCGACGGCGACCATGAGCGAGTGGAGCGACGTGATGGATCAGCTCCTCTCGCCTCCATCTGTGTCGGTGTCGACACACAATGCTCCCTCGCCTTCTCCATCGCCTTCTTCTTCTACCTCGTGAGGAGGAGGTCGACCGATGGTGGTGGGGCTAAGGTCGTCGATGGTGGCGGGGCTAAGGTCGTCGAGTGGGGCGACGTTAAAACTTGTGCGGGGCTAAGGTTGTCGATGGTGGCGGCAACCGTGAGGAGGAGGTCGCCCGACTCTGACGAGCATTTTCCCAAATACCTCGATGACCTTTCATCCCCTTCGGTGAGTTTCTAACTACATTCCATTTTCGTTTCCAGCAGTGAAGAGGTGGATCTGACTCCTTGGTGATTCTTTCTTTGATCCGATCGACTTTGTGAAGAGCTGGTAATCTCCTCTTACTCTTTAATTGATTTTCAACTAATTTGAGTGATCTAAGTAGATCAAATTCTCTGCTGGCTTGTTGAACTAACTCCTGGAATTGGGGAAGTTTGAGTTAAGAACATTAATTGGGTTTAATGTTCTGTAATTAAGAATGACCTTAAAAATCTGTAACAAAGGAAATGCTTATAATTTCTCTGTTCTTTGTGTTGAGTAGCATCAGCTTCCTGACAAAGGCTTTTAAGTATATGACCAAACTATTTAAACCATCAACTGTCACGACCTGTACCCGGTATAGGGGCACGAGTGCGTTACAGCGCCCAGCCTACGCCACAGAATCGACGGTACAACGCTATTTTAAGTCGCTATCTAACAACTCATGCAAATATGTAATGTACCTGTCATAGATCTTAACTCCGAATGGAGGACAAATATCATAATACTCAATCATAGTCTAAAGCACGATAAGATATCACAGAAGTCGAAATAACTATAAGACTCAACAAACAACAACGAATAATAATATTCAAACAAAACTCAAATACAATGTCAAAATCTCCACTTATTACAATTCAAGTTCAAAACAGAAATCTAGAACAAGTCCTCTAAACTAGTCTCTTGGTCACTCCTGAAAGCCGGGACCCAAGGTTGCTATCCCCTCCTCGAATCTGTAATGGGTAGGACACGTATCCTCCGGACAATCATCTAAAAAATATATCCAGTCAAGATAGAATGAGCACATATTATCTAGCAATCCCAAGTAAATGACAAAGACTATAAAGCAGTTATAGATAGTTATATTGATGAATCATTGAAAGTTTGAGACAGTTAATAAAATTGGACAATAGTCAAAACAAGGAGAGTAGTACAGAGAAATATGATAGTATGGCAATGAACTGTAAATAGAGACAACCAACTAGAACAAGGTGATAGGAGTCCAATCTGTAAAATATGAGACAATGTGATTCTAGTACGAGTCGCTAATACAGTGTGTTTGAGATATTGTTCTTATCATGAAAACGAGTAGCGAGTAAATATGGCACACCGTACACTTGGCAAGTGTATGATGGCGATCCTTCTTGTTTAGACGAGCAAATACGGCACATCGCACGCTCGGCCAAGCGACGATGGATATCTTTCTGGTTTAGACGAGTAAATACGGCACATCGCATGCTCGACCAAGCGGCGATGGCTATCTTTCTTGTTTAGACGAGTAAACACGGGACATCGCACACTCGGCCAAGCGGTGATGGCTATCTTTCTTGTTTAGATAAGAAAATACGGCATATCGCACGCTCGGCCGAGCGGTGATGGCTATCTTTCTTGTAAGGTGATTCTTGTCGAATATGGCAAGTCGTACACCGGGCCCAGCGGCGACGGCTATCTTGCTTGTAGTAATAATTCTTGTATGAATTGAACATTTTGTACTTGTAGGTGTTTCGAGTAGATGGTTCTTGTCAGTGGTTCAAGTAATAGATGCTAGACGAGTCAATTACATGTATTGCGAGTGAATGAAAGCAGAATACAAATACGTGTTGTGACAGAGAATCAAATAGAACTATACTAGAACTGAATCACAGCAATCATCAAATAAATTAAAGAACTATCAGAAAATGTACTCACCTGATACACTGAGCAACTGATCTATATAGATGTCCAAACCGGAGTCACAGGGTCCTATTTAATGAGATACAGGTTACAAAGTGTTCAATATTGAATATTTGAAAAATACAATGAAATTTACATGCTCTAGACCTCTCTAGGTCAAAATCCAAACTTGGGTCAACTCTAGTCAATCCAGTCAAACTTGGATCCTTGGGTCAATTCTTGGTCAATGGTCAACTAGGCTAATGGGTCCTCAAAGTCTAAGTTCAAAACTTAGGTTCCTCAATCTATGTATTTATCATGTTCCCTTTGTATACCAAGGATACTAGTCCATCCCTTATCACTACCAATATCAATCTCATAATATATGTATACCCAATAGCTAATCCTGATATATATACACAGATAGATATTTAGGTAAATAGATACAAAATTAGATATAAAGATAGATAGATAGGCAAACAAATGGGTAAATAGATATATAGACATTTAGACACTAAGTGACTCCTACACATGAAGTCACACTCTATCTACTAATCCCTCCTAACCATCATGCACACATTCAAATTCTCCTTACCTTAAACCCCTAAATACCTGTCAAGAATGAACTTGTTTCCTTCTTCTTACTGGTACCTCTCATCTAGATGTTCCTCTAATACCTACACTCAAGACACCACTGCCACAAACACAATCTCTCATAGATATACTCTTTGGAATGTAACATCCCCTACTGCGTAGTACAGCAGGGCTACTGCTGCAATTGCTTCCTGGCCAATTGTCCTACTGTTCAAGGCCAAACCAAGCCATTGATATGGCCTATGACACACTCACAAACATAAAATATGTGCTGTCAAGCCATGCACCACACCCCAATACTTGTCACTCGCTCAACAGATCCCCTCTCTTCCTTGCAAACCTGAACCCTAACCTGGGACCCCTTCATCATTATACTGTCTAACCAATATCACATATATATATACTATATAGCAGCCCAAAAACTCACTACTCAAGATACAATATCTGCACACATTCACTAAACTCTCGTAACCACTGACACCTTACTAACACTCTTCTATAAACATATAAACATAATCCATGCACTGCCTAATAGACTAAGGCCTCAGGCCACTGCCTAATGCCTGCTGCTACTGCTGCTATAAAATACAGTTGTATCGTGCCAAGTGCAGGCAATGCCATGGGTCTCTATTGCCCAACCACTGATACCTATACCAATAAAAAACATACATATAGGCACACACAAGCAAGGAAGGAAAGCGAATAATTAAAGTTAGACAGTTCCCCCTGTCCTTCCTTAGCACTAATACAAGTATCAGTAGTCTGGCAAATCAAATACATGTAAATATGACAAGAAGCTGAGCTAAAGGAGATATAGACTGAACTAAAGTTTGGACATTCATATGGAGAGTCTGAACTAAGAAACATGGCTAATGAAGGTTTGATACTAACTAAGGTAATAATTGAAGTAAGGGAAAAGGGGCTGATCATTAATCGTGGTATATGACAAGATGAGATAAGGCATCTAATGAGGACTGAGATGAACTTAACCAATTAGACTGAAACTTAAGATTTCAAAGGATTGAACCCTTAATCTAAATGTGAAACTATATGTTAATGGGTTCCCATTATCATAGGACTGAATAATATGAAAACATACAGGTAAATGGCTCTTCACCTGTATGCCTCAATTGATACATCTAAACTAGGATTGAACACATTAAGTAATGGGACAATCAAAGATGGGGACTATATAGTGATGTGTGAAGGGTGTTGTATTACAGGACATGGATGTGGGAATACAGTATAGTGAATGCTAGGGTGTGCAGGACAGTTATGAATGAAATGAAGTGAACATGTGAGGTGGATGCAAGAGGTAATGTGTAGTACAATATGCTAATTGAGGGTGCAGTGCCTAATTGATGCAGGACATCAAATCAGAATGCAGTGGAGGTTGTGCAGTGATCATGTGAAGTGAATCCAAGGCAGTGGCTAATATGGATGCAATGCAAGGATATCTTATTATGCAAGGTATGTATCTCACTAAGCAAGGTAGCAGGACACATCTTGGGGCTGTGGTCAGAACATGAATTTTGTAGGGGACATGTGAGTATGGTTCGAACCCAAATTTAGAAGAAACTAGATAGAACCTTATGTCTGATACTCAAGGGCAGAACAACATCCAAGAGTATATTCTCGAGCCTACCACTCCTAACCTCTAAACAGATGTCCAGATAACTGGACATCAAGTGAAATGCGGTGGACTTGTCCAGAGAGGAAAGAAAGGGTCTTAACAAAACATGGGTAGCTAGGTCGAAATGAATGCAAGTATGTGGAGGCTCTAGACTTATATGTTTTAGTCATGGTATGAACTCAGGGTTACATGCCCAGATTTAGTGAGATGGACACCGCAAATCTATATAGCAGTATATTGGATCAATGATTGATCCAATACCAAGTATCTTGAACATAATAGGAATGGGTTGAATTAAATCACAGTGGTCTGAACGCCTACTAACTGGGAACAAAAATGAGGATGTAATGGACTGAACTAAATGCAATAAACTGTACATCTAACCAAGACTATAAACTCAAATAAAGCAATAAAGTCTGATATTACCTAAAGAAGAACAACACAATAGAAAAAAAATCGAACAATGGAGTATACAGGGCAATGTTAACAAAGAGTCTAGGGCTTGGCTCTAGGACAATTGAACAGGCTTCAATACCATATGACTGAAACATTAAAACAGTGAGCAATCATTGCAAATGCAAACCCACGGCAGGACATCTCTTGAGACAGTGAAACAACACACAAACCAAAACCCCCGAGCAAATTTTAACCTATCAAATCCTTCCTATATTACTAGACATCCTTTGTATAAATACATCATGGCAAAACAAACCCATAACAACTCATAAAACTGAAATTAAAACGTAAAAAGTCCTAAGAGTCATTTCGTCGAACACTTGGGGTACGTATTCGATACTCTCGTGATACGCACATCAAACGAATATGAATTTGACCCAAATTCTTCCTAATGCAAGAGGGACCCTAAATGAATGCATCTACATTAAGGGAATGGAAATTTGAAGGGTTTAGAGGCTCTTACCAATTGAGAGTTGGAATCTCAATAAAAACTTCCAGATCTAGACCTCCACCAAGCTCCAATGGTCAAATTGCTCCAAATGCTCCCAAGCTAGGCAATAGAGACTTCCTCTCTTCAAGGAGAAGAGATTGCAATTCATTTGGAGAAATTTAGGCACAATTTGGATGTTAGAGGCAATTTGGGAAAGAACACAAATTAGGGTTAAGGTTTGTGATGAAAGGGAAAGAAGGAGGCTATACTTGCTATAAATAGGAAGGGGAAGGCTCCTTGTGGCCGGCCATGAGCTTCCTTCGATTTTGGTTTGGGTGAAAGTGCCTAAAAGGCTTCCTATTTGTCATTTCAAGGCCCCTTAAGGGAAAGGCCAAAGTGGCTTAGGTTTTAATTCACTAATTGGTTTCTAAAAGGACATTCTAGCTGGATTAGAGCCTAACTTAAGTCATCTAATCTTTCTAACAAGTTTCTATGGTCATGGCTAACATCTAACCAATGTAGTTTCTAAGGTTTCACCAATTAAGACACTAACACAATCATAATTAAATATATATAAAATGATCAATTTTTTTACCAATTATGAAAATACCCTTGCACTAGAATGTGGTGATGACAAATCTACCCCCTTAGAAAAATTTTATCCTCGAAATTTAAGATGGTCGTACTCCTTCTAGGTCAAACCCCCAACAATCAGAGTCAAGTAATTTCTATCAAATAATATGCAAATCATGGTCCTACTGGTCGTGATTTAATATTTTCGAACAGGGTTACTACACTAGCTAGCACAACACAAAATATCCTGACAGGTACTAATGAAATCACATAACAAGATGGAAAGAAGAAAATAAAAGACAGACCTGCTAACCCATCACCCATAACGTCGGTCTCCTCGACCCTCAGCGCAAAGGCCTTGCCCCTATGGTGCTAGCATGGTGCAGCGCCAAATATGGCCTAGCTCCCTCTCTCTACTTCAAGATACTCATGTGACATCCACATTGATATCTCCTTCCACTATATTACGGTACCATCTATAGGGTATCTATTTTGAAAGCTGATAACCATACCCGACTATTCAGAAGCAACCTAGCCCATAAGATTTATCTTGGTAGAAAATCAAGTCAACAATGAACACATCAAGAACCAAATTCAACAACGAACAAGGACTGTAGACAGAAACAGTTGGAATCAAATTTTGAGATAGTTTATAATAAGATTCTTAATGGTCGTCCCAGGAATCTTCTCAAGTAGCCCTAACTATGATTGAGTATCCTCTCCTCTAAAGCCTATTCCTTATCTCCTATCGTAGGCACATAACAGTGCAACTAATCGTCGCACTACCACGACATCGCAAAAATGCGAATCTTGACCTGCATAGGCCACCACTAAAAATGTATCACGACCCGCACCCGGTATAGGGGCACGATTGCATAATAGCATCCAGCCTACGTCGCAGAATTGGCGGTAGAACGCTATTTTAGGTCATTATCTAACAACTCATGCAAATATATATTGTACCTGTCATAGATCTCAACTCCGAATGGAAGAAAAATATATTAATACTCAATCACAGTCTAAAGCACGATAAGATATCACAGAAGTCTAAATAACTGTAAGACTCAACAAACAACACCTAATAATAATATTCAAACAAAACTCAAATACAATGTCAAAATCTCTACTTTTTACAATTCAAGTTCAAAACAGAAATCTAGAACAAGTCTTCTAAACTAGTCTCTTGGTCACTCCTAAAAGTCGGGACCTAAATTAGCTATCCCCTCCTCGAATCCGTAATGGGTAGGACACGTATCCTCCGAGCAATAATCTGAAAAATATATCCAGTCAGGATAGAATTAGCACATCTCATCTAGCAATCCCAAGTAAATGATAAATACAATAAAGTAGTTATAGACAATTATATTGATGAATCATGGAAAGTTTGAGACAGGTAATGAAATAGGACAACATTCAAAACAAGGAAAGTAATACATAGAAATATGAAAGTATGGCAATGAACTGTAAATAGAGACAACTAACTAAAACAAGGTGATACGAGTCCAATCGGTAAAACATGAGACAATTTGATTCTAGTACGAGTTGCTAATCCAGTATGTTTGAGATACTATTTTGTCATGAAAATGAGTAGCAAGTAAATATGGCACACCGTACACTTGGCAAGCGTACGATGGCTATTTTTTTTTGTATAGACGAGTAAATACAGTATATCACACGCTCGGCCAAGAGGCGATGGCTATTTTTCTTATTTAGACGAGTAAATATGACATATCGCACGCTCGGCCAAGCGACAATGACTGTCATTCTTGTTTAGATAAGTAAATATGGCATATCGCACGCTCGGCCAAGCGACGATGGCTATCTTTCTTATTTAGACGAGTAAATATGGTACATCGTACGCTTGGCAGAGCGGTGATGGCTATCGTTCTTATAATGTGGTTCTTGTTGAATACGACATTGTGGACACACACAAAAAAAATGCTGTCTTTTCTTTATTGGCGCTAGGCACCACAAATCGAGTACGCCTGAGAGATCATGCGCTAAGGATCCCCGAGTACAAAAAAGAATTCTGGGGAATGGGACGATGAAGATCGAGCGGCAGTTGCTCCTTTACTCCATTGACACTCTAATTACAAAAGTATGAGAAAACCTAAGAAAATTGCTAACTCTCGGCTCATTGGCAAGAAGTGCATCAATTTGGTTCTTGAAAATGCTCTCCGTTATGTGTTTTGAAGAGGGATGATACCCCTTTTTATAGTAGTTTTTGAGCTGGAATGATGTTATGCGCCCACATGAGGAAACATACTGGTTTTCATGTGGGCACATAGGATGTAGGCGCATGCAGGCTGCATGGTCGTGGGTTGATCATGGTACTGACGTGGCCGCATGCTTCGTTGCACGACTGCTCGTGGAGACTGACGTAGTCGTACACTTCGGTGCACGTTTTGATCGTGGCTTTGACCGAGTCAGAGGATGTTCTGGCTTGGTCGCATAGCTTGAAACAGGGCTATGCGCCCCCCTTCTGGGGGAGCTTGTCTTGGGCGCATAGAGCTTCACAGGGCGACTTGGGCGCATAGAGCTTTACAGGGTGACTTGGGCTCATAGAGCTTCACAGGGTGACTTGGGCGCATATGAGTTCACTTGGGCACATGTGTCCTCGTTGACTTGGGCGCATAAGGCTTCATTGCTGAAATTTTCATGCTTCTATAAGACCCCCTTCAAAGTTTTTGATACTTGAACGAGTTCGAAATACTTGGAAAGAAGCATGGACCGTCTTCTCCTGATGAAGTAGGCGCATAGCACGGCTCTCTCTTTGGGCGCATAGAGTTTGGCCATCCTGTCAGAGAGATGGCTGTTGAGATCTTCCTTGAAAATTTGAACTGACAGATTCATCGGGGTGGAATTTGAAGAGGTCCATCCTTCATACGTTGTCCACGTCGGCAAATGACAGTCGCATAGTGCGCAAGAGGCTGGATCTTCACGTGGGCGCTTAGGCCATGGTGGGTGCATAGTACACAATGGGCGCATTGGCGCATAGAGATTGGGGGTGCATAGAGTATGGTCCATGCCTATAAATAGGCTCTGAAGGAGAGAGAAAGTCTATTATTCTCCTCTCTTAGAACTTTCAAAAGACTCTTCATCTCCTTTCTTTATGAACCATGTCTTCCAATATCGCCAAGAGATCTGCGAGGGCAAGAGGGCTGCACCGATTGGCTCTCCTGCTGCGGCATCGTCCTCACCAGTCCAGGACCCAATTCTGGGTGAGGCCACGCCTCAAAAAACAAAGTCTCGAGCGTTAATTTGCGACACTCAGACTTTTTCTTCTGCCTAGGCGCATGCGCCTAAGACAACATGCTTCTATGGGCATTCATATGCGCCCACAAAAGTCATGTGCCAACACTGTGGTGTGCTATGAACCCATATATGCGCCCACATGCTGATGCATCTTATGCGGCCACATACTGCTGTACGTTATATGCCTACAGGTTTGTTTTGGGCGCATAATCCTTTGGGTGCATAACCTTTTGGGCGCATAGCCCTTTGGGCGCATAGTCCTTTGGGCGCATAAGAGTCCTTCAGCACTTAGTTTTTTCTACGGATTCTGAGTCTGACTTTCTCTTCTGTCCTTGTAGTAAACATGTTTGTCCCGGAACTTGAGGGAATCCCTTTCGGCTCTACTTATCAAGTCCTCGGTACCAGTCTCATAACAAATATGATCAACAAGGTTCAAGCCACGATCAGTCAAAACCAGCCTACGGATCGGACACTCGCCATACTTGAACATGATAAGACCTTGAGGCAGATGATTAACGATGAAAAGTTCTTGCTTGGAGGGGAACGTCGTTTTAAGAAGCCGTACTTCCTGTTCGATGACAGTATGGAGTTTGAAGATGACGAGACCATACGCTTGAGAAACCCAATGGTGATCTGTCCGAACAATCAGAGGATATGGTTACCGTCGATGGAGCGTCAGTATCCTTTGTCTGCTTTTACTGTCTTAGCCATGCGGCGATAGATGAAGTGTTAGCTAACTCCTGAGCTCCCCGGGGTCATCTCCGTAAGAATACAGTTCGACTCAGACAATCGAAAGAAGGACACTTTCAAGTGTGTCCGAGGCTCTGCATCTTACTCTACGTGGAGACTGCAACCTGGTGCCGTAATGAACGACATTCCGACTAACCTCCATCCTTATACCGCTGACAGGCTTTGCAATTTGATGATGACGGGGGATGTGTCGTATCCCGCAGGAAAGATGCGGATGGAAGGATGGAGGTATACATCTTCATTCTTGAGCAATCTCACTGGCTGGGTGCTTTCCACGTATGAAGCCATCCTGAAGACTGCTGGCCTTTATTATGCTATTAGGGCCACTCAATATGGTGTAAGGGTCAACCGGCCAATGTTTGTCTTTTTGGCAGAGTTATATAACCTTCACACCTGTACCTTTTTTTTACTCTGGGTGGGGAGACGGGATTGGCTCTCCATGAGATACAGAAAGTGTCGAAGCTTTCCTGGGGCACGGAGCCATATGAAGAGTACGTGCCTTGTGATGAAGAGCTCCGGGATCTGGAGAATAAAAACTCTGAGATGATTGATGTGTAAAAGGAATTACTCTGCCACCTCCTTATCTGTCATAGGATTACTAAGAAAGAGAGGACCGAGGGGGCCAATCCCTACACGAGATCTTGGATGGGCTACGTTTTCGTTCAAGGAGAAGGGGAGGACCCGGCCTCCTTTTCGATTTTAAAACCTATGACCAAGTCTGATATAGAAATTCGGATGACAAATTATGATATAGCGGATACTGAGGACAGTGATGATCCTGAGTCCCCGATCGGCCACTACTTCCACCAAGTTGAATATCTGTTGTCAGAGAAAGTTGTGCTGGCAGCTTTAATTCTTAATGATCTGGCTTCGTGACTGCATAGTCCCTAGAGGTTCAGGGTCCATTGAGAGAATAAGCCGGGGTTTAATACTTTCGGCTGTGAAGATGGCATTCAGATATCGTCTTGCATGGCATCCCGCGATGGTTTGTGCCACTGGACGAGGTCTGCGGGACTTTGTTAGGAATGCGGTGACTCCTGACGGCAGGGCCAACTTTGCCCGAACCGAACTTCCTTATCATTTTCTGATGGGGTTGCTGCTACTGTATTGTCCTACCCTGATGAATCCTGGGACAGTGGCGGACTCTTTGGCGGGAGACGCCTTTCTTCGTAGATTTCGTGATGTAGATTAGACCGTCACCGGTGTACCCGCCTGCAGAAAGGCTTTAGGCTTCTTGCAGAACTATGAGTTCTTCAGAGTATCCCCTCCGTCCGACAGCGGTAACACGAGAGATATCTTAGTGGATGAGGGAGTTCATGCCACTAGTTTGATTGCTGGGGCATTTTACTAGCTTCAGTCTTTTAGACCATCGCATCTGGTGCTCCAAAACAGAAATCATGCCTATCTGGAGCCATATCTGACAAGCCGTTTTGTGCGATAGTTTGGCTACAACCAGCTCCTTTTGGGAAATGCTATTCCGTATTTTGATAGGCAGCTTAATTGACGGGGCACGTGTTTAGATGTATTACAATGTCGGGTGCACAGGGGCAGTCTTCACTCTGCCCTTGGATAAGCCTGATACCCATTTGTGCTATGCTGTCGCCAAACTTTATGTTCAGATCAATACTTTTCATCCCCGGTATGATCTTAAACAGAGCTTGATATTGGGGACTCGGTTTGGCCCCCTTCCTGCGAAAAAGGCGTCGAAGGGTCGTAAGAAGGAGAGTGTTGTTCCCACCATGAAGCCAGCTGTAGTACTGCGGCCGAGAGCTATCCTTAGGGAGCCAACAGTGTCTCCAAAGGAGGACACAAAAGATGATGATTCTTCTCCTCTCAATCCTCCTCAGAAAAAGAAAGCTTCAACTGAATTGGCCCAGGAGCCAACTTTAAAGCGGAAGAAAAAAACTGTCGCCCTGAGGAGAGCCAAGGAAGTGGGTGCTGGCTTGCCTCCCTTGAGGAGGTTCCCCTGGCAAACTGGAAGATGTGGAGTGGCATCGCAGGCCGTTACTATTTGGGAGGTAGGTTCCTTCCTAGACTCCATAGCCGTTCTGGTCAAGCCTTTAGAAGCTTTCTCACCCTTGCGTTTGTCCTTTGCACATGACCCCAAAGTTGCAGCTGAGGCAGGTGCCTCCTTGTCTGAGGAGGTGGACGTGACGATAGTGTCCCCTGCTCGTCCTCGACTGATGGATGAGGGCGGATCTTCTTCATCTGTAAGACTTGAGCGACAGGAATATCAGGGCAAAGGCCCAGACCATGACGATGATCAAAAGATTAGTCCCTTCTACAAAATATCTTTGGGTGATATGTTTGCAATAGGAGCTGCGAAGAAAGAGTTGGACAAAAATCAAGTCCAATCGGCTCATCCTCCTGCGGGTATGTTATCTTTGCGCTTCTCTTCGGATGAGAATTTTCGACTTCGATTTTGCATGCTCCTCTTGAGGCCGACCACGACTGTATGTTCCCTTGTAGACAAGGACAAGGGACCACTCGCGAAGATAGCCCCAGGCATTGGGGAAGGGACAAAAGTTGTCCCCGGCTCCTCCAAATTTGTTGGTACGGAGGGAGCTATTAGTGAGCCGTTATCAACTACAGAGGGAGAGGTAGAACAACCTACTGAGGGGCTGTTGCTGAATCTGCTCCTGTTCCAGCTGGGATTGTGGAAGAAACCAGGCCTGATGCTGCTCGAGGCCTTGGTATTGTTCTCCTTGAGCATTCTCGGCCTGTTCTTGGTTTCCCTGAAGCCAAGACTGATGGCGTAGCCCAGGGTGGTGCTGAGCAAGTTGAAGGTACAAAATTACAACTCTTTTGTATTTTCCTAATCTTTTTTTGGTTACTGATGTATATATTATTTTTATGTCAGGTTCGGCTTCTTGTCCGGTATCCCTTTCTGGAGTGGAAGAAACTCTCCAAGCCTCCTCCTCGACGACCTTAACTGAAGACGACGAGATGGCCCAGGAAGTCGTCAAAGCTTTTTACTCTGTGCTGAAAGTAAAGTTTCCTGGAGTCTTGAATCGGAATGCTGCCTTTGGCCCTGTGAAGGATGTTGCTGAATGCCATGTGGCGACCCTCGAGAGCATTGCCGACTATGAAGAGCGGGCTAATACTCTGAGGAAAGTTCTGAATGACCTGGAGGGTCAGGTACCACGATTCTAGGATGCCAAGCAACAGAGCACGTCATCCCTGTTCCGTGCAGAAGATGAGGCTTTGATCATGGCTCTTGCAGAAGAGAAGGCTACTTTCCAAGCGAGAAAGGATGCCATCGATCGAGAGATCGGCGAATTGGCTGACCAGTATGGCCAGTTCAACGCTGCAAGTGAGGCGCGTGCTGCCTCGAAGAATAAATTGGCTGCTCAGATTACCGAGAAGTATAATCACATCGCGCAAATCTAAAACGAGATCGCCCAACTGGAAGCCAACTTGAGGTCAGGAACGTCCGAGCAGGAGGATTACTTAGCTCAGGCTACTATGACTGCTACCACTTTCGCCCATTTGAAGGAACAACTGGTGAAGTTTGAGGAAGAGCACATGAGTCTGATCCTTTTCGAGGATGAAACTGCTCGTCAAGAAGAGGCGCGCCGTCGAGCTACCGAGAAGTCTGAAGCCGAAATCGTGGCTCTAAGAGACAACATCAATCGCCTATGTATCCTTTAGATTTTTTTTTCATCCATCACGGCTCTTGTACCCCTTTTCTCCCATCTATTTGATAGACGTTCAAAATAAAGAACAAAGAATCTTTTCAAAATGAATGTGGTTTTATGAAATATCGAAACTAGAGGTAATGTGGACGTAGTAATGATATTTTTGGTGGGTATTCCGTTGGAAAATTTGATGTGGACCTATTATCCGTTTCATATTCAAGTTTTTTTTGAACATAGATAATAAGTTGAACGAAGCTGCTAATAGAGGTAATATGGACGTAATAGCAGGGAATGTTCTATTTCTGACCAAAGGTAATATGGACATGGAAAGATATATAATATTAGGCGGGAGTGGATAATTCAGAGGTAATAGGGACGTGATTATCCTTGATGAATGCTTTACTCAGAGGTTATATGGACATGGCAAAACATTTCTTAATCATTCCACTAGAAAATAATTATCGAAAAACAATTCAGAGGTAATAGGGACGTGACTTATTTTTTTCAAACTGAGTTTGGACAGTGTCAAAAGCGAGAATGATTCCACTGGGGAAATATTTTAGAGGACCTATTATCCAAGGCGTATTCAAGACTCTTAAAATACGGATAATAGTTAGATAATTTTTTGAATCACATAAATATAGTACTGTACATTTACATGAGTGAACATATGTGAACGTTATGTAAAAAAGATTACATAGTATTTCTTCAGGAACTTGTCGTTGATAGGCATCATGAGCAAATCACCATCAGGCTTGGTTAGTCGGTACGCACCGTTAGAATACACTAATTCTATGATGAAAGTACCTTCCCATTTAGGCTAAAATTTCCCTTTTGTTTTGTACGTCATGACCATTGGTCTTCTCACCACTAAGACTAGATCAACGACTTGGAAGATTCTTTCCTTCACCTTTTTATTGAAGGCTCTGGAAAGATGTGCTTGGTATAGCTCAATACGCTGCTGAGCTAATAAGTGTTTTTCGTCTAGTGCATTATGCTCCTGTAGACGCAAACGGTAGCTTTTTTCGGTAGTCAACTCGCTGGCTAAGGCTACTCGAAGAGAAGGAATCTAGATTTTTAGGGGAAGAACTGCTTCTCTCCCATAAACCAGAGAGAATGGCGTACTGCCTGTTGGAGTCCGGACCGTTGTACGATAAGCCCATAGATACTTCTTATTCCAATCACGCTTGTTTGAAGACACGAATTCTTTGAAAAGTTTAATGATGGTTTTATTGAAGGCTTCTGCTAGCCCGTTAGCCGCTAGATTGTAGGCAGTAGAGGCTACATTCTGGATTCGATTCCTATCGCAGAACAGATAGAATGCATGGCTTATGAATTATGGACCATTATCATGGATGATCCTGTGAAGTAGACCGAAGCGGTAGATAATATGATGTTTGATGAAGCTGATCACGTTTGACGCCTTCACTTCGTTGAGAGGTATAGCTTTCGTCCATTCGGAGAAGTAATCGGTTATGGCTAGGATAAACCGATGTACTCTAGAAGATGGCGGGCTGATTGGTCCTATGACGTCCATGCCCCAGGCTTCAAAAGGCCAAGATGCTGCCATCGGGTGTAGAAACTTCAAAGGTTGATGAATGAAATCGATATGGAACTGACAGGCTCTACACTTTTTTGTATATTGAACAACATCTGCTATCATCGTGGGCCAATAATAACCCATTCATTTGAGGCGATCTTGTAATTTGGGGCCTGGTTGATGTGCACGAAAAACTCCATCGTGAGCCTCACGGAGTGCATGTTTGGCTTCTGTGTCTGATAAATATCATAACAGTAGCCTATCGTAAGAGCGTCAGTGCCGCATTTTGGTAGCTGCATCATAGTAAAATCTGAAGGATCGCCTTTGGATAGACACTGCTTCCTTCGGGTCCTATGGGAGAATCCCGTAGATGGCGTAGTCTATGAAAGGAAATTTCTAGTCTTTAACATCGATGTTTGTTTTCGTTGTGTAATTGTGATGAATATGCAAGGCATTTTTCACACGGAATAGTTCTCGACCAGACACTGTGATTGATTGCTGAGTATTAGTAGGGATGGTCAAGGAAGCAGCGAGACCGGCCAGAGCATCTGCTTCTATATTTTGTAGTTGAGGCACGTGCTCGATGAAGAATCTAGCAAAAGTAGACGCCAACTCGATTGTTGCTCTGTGATAGGGGATGAGATCTTCGTGACGAACTTCATAATCCCCTCGAACCTGACTGACTATTAGCTTGGACTTGCCGTAAGCTTCTAGATAGTCAACTCCCAGTTGTTTTGCCAGTTGCACGCCGATTAATAGGGTATTATATTCGGCCACGTTGTTAGTGCATGGTTCCACGAGAGAATATGCATGATGTATAACCAGATGATCAGGTGACACGAGCACAACACCTACTCCGGCCATAATATTTCCTTTAGGTCATTTTCTTGATGTAACGTCAAGAAATATTCGCTAAATGGGGATTTCTTCAGTTGCAGTGTTAGACTCCACTACTTTATCGAGGATTTCGTCGTAGAGTTTGGAAAATTTTGGCACCGGATGGGCTGCTAGGAAATCAGCTAATGCTTGGGCTTTTACTGCCTTCTGAGGAACGAAAAGCATATCGTATGTTGTCAACAGCATTGCCCATGTAGCTAAACAGGAATTGAGAGAAACCAGTTTAGTCATGAATATTCTGAGAGGATTGACTTTAGATATGATGTGGATAGTCTGTTCAGACACATAGTGGCATGTCTTCTGGATGGCAAATACCAGTACAAGGCATTTCTTTTCTACATGTGTATATATGTGCTCGGCACCCACCATTGTGCGGCTGAGGTAGTAGATTGTCTGTTCATGGCCGCCTTCATTCTTCTGAGCTAATAGGGTGCTAAGAGAATGGTACAAAGCGCAGACATATAGTAAGAAAGGCTTCCCCATTATTGGAGCAACCAATACTGGGGGCTTGTGAGATATTTCTTAATGACGTCGAATGCGCGTTGACATTGTTCAGTCCAGACGAAAGATACGCCTTTCTTTATGAGCTGAGTGAATGGTTGACACCTTCTAGAAAGGTTTAAAATGAATCGTCTGATGTAGGCTTGCCTTCCATGCAGTATGCGTAGCTCTTTGAGGTTTCTTGGAGGATGCATATCGAGGATAGCCTTCACTTTCTCTGGGTCAAGATGTATACCCTTTGAAGTGATGACGAAACCAAGGAACTTGCCATTGGAGACTCCCAGAAAAGACTTGGTTGGATTCATCTTGAGTTGGTGTGCACGCATCAGTTCGAACACCGTTCTCAAGTCTTGGAGGTGGTTGCCCTTAAGATGACTTTTAACTGTGATATCTTCTACGTAGCACTCCAATGTTTTGCACAAATTATTGTAAAAAATTATGTTCATCGCTTGCTGGTATATTGCCCCTGCATTTTTCAATCCGAAGGGCATCACCGTATTGCAGTATACCCCCAACGGTGTTCGAAAAGATATGTACTTCTCATCGTCGGGGAACATCTTGATCTAGTTGTAGCCTGAGAACCAATCCATGAAGGACATTCGTTTGAAGCCGAAGGTATTGTCGATCATTACGTCGGTGATCGGTAGAGGGAACTCGTCTTTCAGGCATACAGAGTTCAAATTACGGTAATTGATACAGACTCAAACTTTATCGTTCTTTTTCATGACTGGAATGAAGTTGGCAACCCAGTCAGGGTGTTGTTCTTCGCGAATGAATCTACTGGCAATGAGGTTCTTAACTTCATTCTCGATGGCCTCCATGATATCTGGTTGTTGCTGCTTCACTGGCTTAGCTTTAGACGAAATATTCAGGCGGTGCATGGCAACTTTAGGGTCCAGGCCTAGCATGTCTTCATAGCTCCATGCAAAGACGTCGATGTATTCTCTTATAAGCTGTATAAGAGATTGGCGTTCATCGCCAGATAGACTTTTACTGATGAAGATTGGTTTAAAAGATGATTCATCTCCTAAATTGACTTGGATGACTTCGTCTTCGGTAGGTGGTTCACGTTGTTCAAAGCACAGCTTCTACCTAGTATCCATCTTTTGAGACCATTGTTCATGCTCGATCGATTGGACATCGCCCACAATTTGGTCAACTAAAACCATGTTGACGGACAGAGTTGCTTTCAACATGTCGCCAATGCTGGAGTCTGAGTCCCAGAGGCAGGAATCAAAAAAAATGAGAACAACGATATGTTTCATCGTCTGATCTTTCGGGAGTTGTTGGAGGAGTGACATAACCCAAACCAATACCGTTTTGTTGATAGTAGATCTCGGGTATGCCGGGAGGAGCAAAGTGTCGTATTGGCAACCGTCATCCCCGACCATAATTTAGCCCCTGGTCGCTTTTGATGTCATATCCCATATTCTGGATAATATTCTTGGCCTGCCAACTATATCGAAAAAGTTACATTTTCTCAGAGTCATAATCAGCTTCCGTGTTATGCTTGGAAGAAGTAGAGTCCGGAACAAACTTTCTTTCGCCAATTATTCGACCGAAGATGATTAGTTCTTTGCCCTTCTTTCTGGCTAGAACGATGAAGTAGTGGATATCTTCTGGGTAAACTGTTTCCCGTAGGTGAGGCATCGTGATCGACATGCAAAGGTGTGGTCCTATGCCGTGCTCTAGAGCGTATATCGTATCTATGTAGTGGTTTACAGATTGATAGACATCGGAGTAATTCAAAGATAAACCTTTATTAAGAAAATACACAAGTTCTTCTTTAGGGATAACATCATCCGTTGAAGGTACATTATTATGAGTATTGATATTCTCATTGATAGGATCATCATCTGGAAGAGGAGCCACAGTCTTGGCTAAGTTTACCACGTAGGGTAATTCTTCAGGATTGGGAGGACGGACTTCAGCAGGTTCCTCCTGAGGTGTCTTACGGAGAGTGATGGTCAATGGTTTGAACTTGTCAGGTTCTTCTTTTTCATCCAGATTGTGAGAGACTTCAAAGTACTTTTTGGAGTAGTACGTCTTTTGACTCGGATAATCAGGGGACCATCATTAGAGGATGAACTTGTTTCAGCTTCATTGCCGTCATCCTTAGGGGGCTGAGATTGGTAAAGTACCGAATCCCCATAGTAGGCTTCGATGCCCTTAAAAGGATCAACATCGGCAAACTCCGTCTCCACGACACCATCGCTGTTGACGGACTTGAAGGACTGGTGAAGTGTTGAAGGAACGATCATGTTCTCGTGTATCCACGGACGTCCCAACAAGACATTGTAGGATACGTTGGCATCGATCACATAGCAAGAAACCTCCGTTCGGAGATCTCCGATCTGGCACTTGAGACGGATCTTGCCCAGTGGGTGGCTTCGAACAGCATTGAAAGCCATGATCATTGTATTGGTTGCAGATAGCTTGTGCAGAGGGATTCTTAGAATTTGAAGCAAACTTCTAAGAATGATGCTAAAGGAGGAACCTAGATCGATGTGCATGCGGTCCACCTTGATCGTCCCGATATACCATGTATAGTACAGGGGTCTATCATAACGATTATTTTTGAGTAGCATGTCCTCTTACGAAAAGGTGATGTTGGGCACCACTTCTATAGTACTGTGACAGTGGGGACAGAAGACAGGGTCTTCAGCAGGGACTTTGACTTCAGCGAGATAAGAGTCGGCATGTAGTAATGCCTCACTTAAGGCTTTCTGCATTTCTTTGGAGAGTCGTAATAGATCGAACAGAGACAACCTGGCAGTTGTATTGGCCAGCTGTGCCAGTATGTCAAAGTTGTAGGCCCGATCCATGCCTTCAGGATCTGGATCCTTCAGAGACTTGTCAAACCGTGTCTCCTTCTGCTTGACTTTATCGGTAGTTGAAGGCTTAGATGGGCTGGCTTCTGAGCTTGTGGGGGCAGCAGGAGCTTGAGAAGGCACTGCTTCTTTTTGTGCGGGATCGTACGTCCGATGATAAGCCTTCTCCGATCGTGTCTCACCAAATAGAACCTCGTAGATGGGAGAAGACACCATATGGCATGACTTGTATTTTTGTCCCTTTTTGCTTTGGGAGATAGCACCCCCTGTGTAATTTCTTGCACAAGGTTCGGATGGACCCACATGATCTCACCATGTTCAGTCGTGAATGGCACCAAGGTTGAGTTGCGAGCTGGCGGTAGGTTGACGACTTCCATTATCGCCTCGGGGATCGGGACTACATCGTTTGGGACTTCTGTGGGAGGAAAGTCACCAAATGAAGAGAGATCATGTTAGAAGATACGACCTTGTCTTCAGCTTCGAGGTTGATCACTTGGCTGTCGATAAGCTGTTGTATCTTCTTCTTCTGGACGATGCAGTCCTTGGTGGAATAATGCACGTACTTATGATAGAGACAGTACTTGGGATCGTTGAGTTGGTTCGTCTCTGCAAGACGTCGTGGTGGAGGCAATGTCAGTTTATTACCCTTCGTCAATGTGTAAAAAATGGTAATGACATCGTCTTCGTCAAAGGAGGAGATCCCCTTAGGCTTGTCGGAGGTGCCCTGAGAATTGGAAGCTCCTTTGGAAGTGTCGACCTAAAGGACTTTTTTCCCTTTACCCCCACGGACAGGGATAGTTTGAGGATGCTTGCCCTTGTCTTCAGATTTGGGTGTTTCAACCCCAGTAATTCTAAATTAGGAACGTCGTTTTCAACAGCATCAATGACCCCAATGAAAGTGGGCCATGTATCATACTTATGTATACCTAGACAGAACTTCACTGTAGGAAGGAAGTTATGTCGACAAGTATCCATAAGTTCTGAGTCTGGTATGCCGAAGGGCATCTTCAGTGCTAGCCGCCTGAAGCGTTCGATGAAGGCAATGACAGACTCAGTCTTCCTTTGCTTTGTCTCGATGAGGATGGACATACTAACATGCATGCCACTCTCTTAAAACCTATTGAGGAACAACCTCTCCAAGTCTTTAAACGAATTAATACAGCCATCAGGCAGACTGCAGAACCATTCAAAAGCTACCCCCTGCAAGGTGCTAATAAACAGCTTTGACAAGAACGGATCATCCCTGGGTAAGTGTAGAGTCTGTGTGTTGAAATATGTTATATGTTGATGAGGGGAAGTCAACCCGTCAAATGAATTTAGCATCAGCGGCTTGTAGTTAGGAGGGCAATTAGCATTCTCCCATTCAAGAGGATAAGGTTGAGATATCCCCATCTTCTGAAGCTCATCTTTATGTGAGATGGTGTCGAGATGGACAACCAGAGAATCAATTGCATCCTGTTGATTGAGCAGGTGTTGGAAAATGGCTGCTGAACGGTTGTCAGGCGTCGTTGGCGAAGGACCACCTCCAGCATTTACAAGATTTGGGGGAGGTGCAATGGAATGATACTCCTTTTGTAGTGAAGAAGGGTTGTTGCTATGAGCCGAACTAGCCTAAGCCGAGACGTTTTATTAAGGTGGAGGAACAGCCTCAGCAACTTGGACCGCCATAATACTGGTAAGCATATCAGTGATCTTGGCGAATGCTGTTTCAAGACCCTCTAGCCGTTTGCTGGTCTTATCACTGGCTTCTTCAGGTCTTTCTCTGTCTGCCATGTATGTAGATAACATGCACGGATGAACAGAGAAAACTGTAGGAACAAAATCGTAAAGCAGAATACTCTAGAGGGGGGTGAATAGAGTAGGCTTCGGAATATTACTAACTAAAAATCTTGTTAGCAGTTAGATCACAGATATAATAATAATAACAAAGTAAATGACAGAAAATAAAAGTGATCAGATGGCAAACGCAAACATCGAGATTTATACTGGTTTTCCTCTTGTGAGGACTAGTCCAGTCGGAAGAACTCTAGCTTCCAGTTGAATCCACTATTGGAAAATCCCGCAAGTTTTCATACGAAGTCCTTGCAACTTCTACAGACGCGAGCTTTGATACAAAGAACTCGACCAACTTCAATTGTGAAGAGTTGTATCTTCTATCAAGCCTCTGATTACAATCGCTCTGAAACTTCTAGACCGTACCGTACTGGCAAATCGACTAGAGGATTGTAACTGGCTTGGGATTTGAAAATGAAAGCTTTTTAGAACTCTTTGGAAGAATGTAAGCTTAAGAAGAGAAGAGATTGAAAGTGAATTGGTATTTTGAAATGATCGAAATGCTTCTCTATTTATAGTTTTTCTAAAGACAGAGCTCTGACAGAATTCGGGCAGAATTCGGACAGAACTCTTCGTAACAAACCGTAACTGAAGGGTGACCAAGTTCAAAATCCAACGTTCACTAACGTTCCACTTGGCCGAACTCTGGCCGAACGTGGGCCGAGCTCTGCTAGGGTTCTGCCAGTTTATTTTTGAGAAAAATCAATTTGACTTTTTGAAAAGTCCTTCAGAAGCTTTTTGTGAAAAGGATGTTTTTCAAAAACATAGGTCGTTTGTAAAAGAATAGGATGGTTTTGAAATTTTTTTCGGATAGCCTATTTGCCAGTACGACTTGGTGTACAATGTATTCCTAGACTCAATAAAATAAAAAATTATATTGCTTAACAGGAAATACATTCGGAGTGGCAAACGGCTTCAGTCTTGAACATAGTTAACATCCATCGTTGAGCAGTGTCCAAAACGTCGTAGGTAAACATCTGAATTGACTTGCATATATATCGAGACAGAGTTTGATCAATTATTAAAATCTGGTTTGACCATGACCAATGGGCCAACAATCTCCCCCATTTTGATAATTGACAAACCTTGCCGATATAACATCTAAGATTGGATCAATTCAAAAATGTATCAAAAGGAATTGTTCATAACCAGTATTCATGAAGATGTTAGATCTATTTCTTCCCCGTTATCACTTAGCAAAAAAAATTGCAAAAGAGAAAGCTCCCCCGCAATAAATACATAAGTAACACACAGTGAAGAAACATAAAAAAAAATATATAAAACATTCATCACAGGCATGGTATTTGTCACAGGCAGTTTTAATATGAAGCAGAAAGACAGATAATGCTAGAATAAAACTGAAACAAATAAAGTGCTGAATAAGAAACTAATATGCCAAACCAAGGCATAATAAAAACCATGTCTATGAAGAGTCACATAATAACTAAAATAAAAATGCTGATAATAGCTTGGAATGTAGGAGCATTTCCAAGTAAACATAAGACATAAATAACAGTATCAGAAATCATAACATCTAAAAAGTCATCATCCTCATTATCATCGTCATCAGCTGCAGCGCCAGCATGTCCAGAAGGACCAGCTCCAGAAGTACCAGCGCCAGAGGTATGAGGAGTGGCACCAGTAGTACGATACCAATCGTAAGCATTCCCTAGCTGGAACAGAGAGTGGACCGCCTCATCATCAATACGGTAGCCAGAAACAGAAGGGTCTTGAGGTAGAGAGCTAGCAGAGTGAACCGTCTGTACTAATCTCAGATCGGCAAAGGAGTTGGCAATAGCCTGGAATCGAGTCACGTCACGAAACTCATGTTCCCTGGAAGTCTCAATATAAAAGGACTGCAGATCTGATAGGTGCTGATGAATACCCTAAAATGTCATAGGGTAAGAATAAGGAGGACCAGGTGCTGTGGGAGTAGGTACAGGAGGAGCAGGTGCAGTAGGTGGAGGAACAGTGGCAATGCTGCGATGAGAGAGTTTGAGGAACTTGGGTTCAGGGTCAACAACACAAGTAGATAGGTCAATGTCAAATCTCTGAAAGATGCATGGGAGGAGCATCGCATAAGAGAGATTGCGGTCTCTTCCGCGACATCTTTCTATCATCTGAATGATAGTCTTAGGGGAAGAAAAAGGAATCCCCTTAAGAATATGATATAGAGCAGAAAGCTCAAGTGCAGTGACATCATCTTTGGAAGTGGATTTTAGAAGTAAAGTGGAATAGACGATGCGATGTAATTCATAGTTTAACAAGTTCAAGTTATTAACCTTGAACTTTCCAGGATGAGCACGTGCGGGCGCACAAAGCTCATCCTTGAAACTAACGAGAGTCGGTACCATCGGGAAAATCAAAATCAGTGATGTCATTGAGTGGGGCACCTTCATTTGGAATACCAAGGATTTCCGCTAACGTTTCATCAGTGAATTCGATATCGATCCCTCCGACACGTGTTCTCGCGGTAAAAGTATCTAACACGAAATTACAATAGAATAATCTAATGGCATTAGTAGCAATAGAGAATTGTAAGGTAACAAAGTGTTGTAACCCTAATGCCTTAAAGTAAGGGCGGTGATCGGGAAAAACAGTCCATTTAATCGGTGAACCGGTGCAAATTGTACGCATAATAAAATCGGCATACCACAATAAAGTTTGGTCGGAAGTTTTAAAGTAAAACTCGTCCGATGCACCGTCGTCCGATTGGACCGGAGAAAAGAGGCAATCCGTATGCGGATCCGAAGACGATGCCTCTTCACTGGCATTGGTCTTCTTCCTCTTGAAGGGATTGAACTTAGGCATTCTTTCCCAAAATTCTAGAAACCCTAAGAATTGAAAAGTGAAAGAGTGAAGGAATTATACCTTCCAAGAATTGGATATGCTGTTGAGGACGAGATTCTCCGCACGAATCTAAAGTTTGGACGAAAATCTCTCCGCAGATTGGAAGAACAAGGGTGGAAAAGAGCTAGGGTTTGGAGGCACGGCTGCTGCTATTTGAGGATGTTTGGAAGAATAAAGAAGATGGGGGCCTCGGGTTCTGGCTGGTATATATATATATATATATATATATATATATATATATATATATATATATATATATATATATATATATACCCAGTCGAACTCTGGCCGAATTCGGACCGAACTCGGGCCGAATTTGCCAAGGGTTGCCTGGCTATATATATATATCAAAAATAATAGAAATGGGGCCACATCTTTTTCAGTAATTCATTTCAAATATTTAATTCAGAGTTTAGTAATTTTAAATCTCAAAATAATATAATTAATATTATTTTATAAATTACTATTCTTTACTTAGCGTCTGTCTCAGATTAGCTGTAGGAGTACTGTCCCAGCTAACGGAGGTTCACCGGAGAACTCTTAAATACCGCTTCGCTTCGACCGTAGTCGTGGTGACAGACAGACTCTTTTTAGGTTTGTCTCGAAAACAGTTATCGAGTATCGAATAAATAATTAATAAAATAAAATTATTTAATATTATTGACATCTAAAATGCCTAATTCTCGACGTAAATAATTGAAACGATCTTTCGCTAGAGGTTTTGTGAGTATGTCAGCTAATTGATTCTGTGTGTCTATGTATACAAGATCTATATTTCCATTTTGTTGATGATCTCTAAGAAAGTGATGTCGAATCTCGATATGTTTAGTACGAGAGTAACATACTGGATTTTTAGTCAAATTAATAGAACTAGTGTTGTCACAGAAAATGGATATGTGTTTAAAATGTAATCCATAGTCTTCTAAAGTTTGTCTCATCCATAAAATTTGTGCACAACAACGTCCTGTGGCGATATACTCAGCCTCGGTTGTTGATAATGCAACAGAATTTTGCTTTTTACTAAACCAAGAGACTAGAACTTTTCCTAGGAAATGACATGTGCCGCTGGTACTTTTTCTATCTACTTTGCATCCGGCAAAATCAGCATCAGAATAACCGGTTAGGTCAAATGATGCAGTTTTGGGATACCATAAGCCGACAGAGGAAGTGCCTTTAAGGTATCGGAAGATACGCTTAACCGCGCACAGATGTGATTCCTTAGGATTAGCATGAAAGCGTGCACATAAACAAACACTAAACATAATGTCTGGCCGACTAGCAGTTAAATATAGTAAGCTACCGATCATACCTCAATACTTACGTATGTCGACAGGTTTGCCTTGTTCATCAATATCAAGCTTGGTTGAAGTCGCCATTGGAGTGCTAAGTGCCTTAACTGCTTCCATGTCAAACTTCTTTAATAAATCCTTTGTGTACTTTGCTTGATTTATGAACGTCCCATTGTTGGTTTGTTTGATTTGCTGTTCGAGAAAGAATTTCAGCTCTCCCATCGTGCTCATCTCAAACTCATTCTGCATACACTTTAAAAATTCTTGACAAAGAGATTCATCAGTAGATCCAAAGATAATATCTTCTACATAGACTTAAATCAAAAGAATATTGTTATTCAAAGATTTTATAAACAAAGTAGTGTCAACCTTTCCCTTTGAAAAACCGTTATTAAGTAGAAAAGAGCTTAGACGATCGTACCAAGCATGAAGGGCTTGTTTCAAACCGTATAAGGCTTTCTTCAACTTGAAAACATATTCAAGAAATTTAAAATCAGTAAAACCAGGAGGTTGAGCTACATAAACTTCTTCTTTTATAAAACTATTTAAAAATGCACTTTTGACATTCCTTTGAAATAATTTAAAATTATGAAAACATGCAAATGCACATAACATGCGAATGGATTCTAATCTCGCAACTGGGGCATAAGTCTCATTGTAGTCGATACCTTCTTTTTGATTGTATCCTTGAGCTACGAGTCGAGCCTTATTACGAGTCACTAAACCATTCTCGTTTAGTTTATTTCGGAATACCCATAGGGTGCCAATGATCGGATGATCAATGGGCTTGGGAACAAGGTCCCAAACTTGATTCTGTTCGAATTGGTTTAATTCCTCTTTGTTTGCAAAAACAAAAGTATGATCTTTATTTCACAAACTTTGTAAAGAATATTACAAGAATTCTGGGAAAGTACAACTATAGGAATCCGATCTGAATGACGATCGCTTTATCCCTTGGACGATGTGAACTTTGAAGACTTGAATCTCTGAAGAACGCAGCAGCACTTGGACCAAAAAACTCTGATTTCTCTTGATCTTTTTTGTCTGTTGAATGGAAACGAAACTCTATTTATAGAGTTCTGAAATAACTGTTTTGAGCAGTTATTCTGGAGAGCGCCTGGTTGAAGTGCGCCTGTTTTGAGCACGTATGACAAACTGCGCCTGTTTTCACTCCATTATCACGAACGTGCACCAACTGCTCTAGACACGTGGCATTATTTGATTAAAATGCGCTTGGTCGTGTACAGTTAGTGGGACACGTATTGGACATGTAGAGTGGTAGTTAGGCATTGATTTAGTCAAAGCGCGCCTGTTTCAGGGACACGTGGCAAGCTCTAAATTGATGTTGTATTGAACTGCGCCTTCTTCACTGAGACGTAGGCGCAATCTGCAAAGTGCGCTGAATTCGGATTGAAGTAGGCGCAGTCCGTTGATAGCGCCTAGTTCTTTGATGTAGGCGCAATCTGTTTAGACAGCTGTCATATCTTCCTCGAGCGCCGCGCCATCAGAGGAATGATAGTGCTGCCTCGATCTTCGTGTTTGTCAGGTAATAATGACTTCACGTCAGCTAAGCGCAGTTTGTGAAGTGCGCCTCTGTGATGCAAAAATAGGCGCATTCTGAGTTTGTTGGTGAAGTAGGCGCCATCTATCTGTAGGCGCATTCTGATCAATCTGTTGAATCAAACCTAGGCGCGGTTTGATTTTTTGGACCTACAAGACCCCCTTCAAAGTTTTCGAGTTTTGAATTTTCAAAAGTTCGAAATACTTTGAATTTCCATATGACCAAATCAAACCGCGCTTGATATTTGAAGAAGTTGCGCAGTTTAAGGCAAGAACGGATCTTCAGGCTGAATAGGCGCAATCCGTTGTGGTGGATATTTAGGCGCGATTCGTTGCGGCGGTTTAGGCGCGATCGGTTACGTCGATTTGAATTCTTCAAAAGCTATAAATAACCTTTGAAAAACTTCATTAATCTTTTACCACTTCAAAGTATACCCAAGGGCAAATTCTTCCGAGAGTTTTTCTTTGATTTTGTCTTCTTCTTCTGACGAGTTTTCTGATCCAACTTCGATGGCGCCTCGTCGAGCTGATAAGGGAAAGGAGCCCGCACCAATTGAATCTTCGAAGAAATCGAAGAAGACCGCACTGCCTCCCGTGGTCGAATCACGCGGTTCTCTTCAAATACGAGAGCCTGGACAAACTCGTGTCTCTCGACCCGAAACTGCACATCCAGCCATTAATGGTGGGTTATAAGAACGCACACTGGCTCTTCTTAGGGCTCAGTTGTAGTCGCCAACTCTTTCTAGGGTTCGGTGATTCTTTAAACTTCATGTTTATGAAGTTTAAACATTCCACAAAATGGCGCCTAGAAAGTTAGACTCTATTTGCTCGATCGCGCCTAGTAACAAAGCTAGGCGCTATCGGATAAAGCTTTGTCTGAAAAACAGGCGCTGTTTGTTGTTGAATGAAAGCTAGGCATAATCTGCCCTATTTGACAGAAAATTAGGCGCAGTCTGCCCAGATTCATGAATTAGGCGCAGTTTAATCTAGTTGACTGAAAACTAGGCACAGTCTGTCTTTAAGCAGTCAACTAGGCGCAATCTGATAACTTTATTGTTGCTCTTTTCTGTTTTGCAGTTGATATCAGGGAAGATCCCAACTTCGAGATCTTCCAAGGAACTTTGTCTGAACCTGAATTCAAAGAGGACTTGTCACACGTTAAGTTCCCTCATTATGAACTACCAGAGTCTCGAAGAACAATCCTGACTACTCAGGATAATGAAACTCTTCTGTGTTTGATGAACGGCCAACCCTTACAGTCATTGGATGCAGCTATCCACAAGAAACCACTTTTCTTGTTTGGAGATGCCTTGGGCAGGGAATCTCAGCCAAAACAGCGGGTGGAAGAGAGGATTTTTAAGAAGGGTAAAAAGACTATATACTTGCCAGATATGCTTAGTAGTTTACCTCTTTCCAGATATGAGTTTGCCAGTTGTCCCCGCCAAATGGCGTGGGATATCACTCCCGTTCAGCAGGCTCGGGTAGGCAAAATATGTTATAAAAAGGTGAACAACAGAGATATCTTCTATAGTTCATCTGATATTTACGTAACTCATCTCAGGGGTTTGAAACCAGGTTGCATCCCTCCCGAGAATTCATCTCGTCTATTACCAGTGAGAATACCAATTTTTGCAAATGAGTTTGCTAGAAAAGGTAGGTATTATACTGATAACACCTTAAGGATGCAAGGTTTAGTCAACCCAGATTATAAACGATGGAGCTGCATTGCCAACTGGGTTTTAGAACATTATGAAGAAGAGCTTCTTAATATCAGTCTGTATGAAGCTGTTTATTCTTCAGTACATGGCTTCCCTCCAAATCCACACCTATTCCTTTCACTGATCGAAAGGTACAATTATAGGACGGGAACCTTCATGACCCCAAAAGGAGAAATCGGTTTCGCTCTTCACGAGATGAATCATATCTCCAAGCTGCCCATGGGAAATTTTCCTTATGAGGAATATGTTCCCACTGAAGATGAATTAAACAGGCTGAAATCTGAAAATGCTGAAATGGTAGAAGTCTTTGATGAGCTGTTATGTCACTATCACATCTGTTGTTGTTATTTTGAAAGCTCAGGCTCCTGCTATCTTACTAAATGGATATCTTATCTCTTCCTCAAACATGATGATGAAGAGAAACAAATTAGTGAGAAGAAAGCTGTTGATCCACTTACCTTTCAACGTTTCAATGAGGAAGAGATAAATGAGTTGATGGCAAGGTTTCGCCAAGAAGATATAATAGTTAAAAATGATGAAGATTATCCTCCCCTCAAGATAGGAGATAAAATAGAAAGTTTCATGAGGATGGGATACAGACGTATGTCTAAGAAAGCCCATCTGGCAGGCTTTCTTGCTTTTTGGCTACGAAGGTATGTAGTCCCTGGAGCAAGTGCAGTCGATCGCTTCCATAGAGGTGTTCTTTTTGCTGCAGTCCGCCTAGTGTTCGGTTATCGAATGGATATTTTATCGGCGATGACAAGCCGACTTAATCATAGTCTGCGTTGCTTTGTGGACGGCATGCTAAATAATAAGAAAGATGGCTTTCCACGTACTGAAGTCGCCCACACTTATTTATTTGGGTGGCTTCTAATCCACTGTCCAGTTTTGATGAGCCCTGGCGAAAGAGCTATTGGAGGAAACTTTTTAAGAAAGTATGAAGGGTGTAGATGGAATCACACCTCCTTGATAGATTGCCGGCGAGTATTGAACCGCGGCGATAACTGGGATTTTTATTGTGTGGATCCACCAGCTGGCTACGAGTTATTGCCAGCTAATATCCTAGATTCAGTGAATACTCTACCAACAGATCCAGCTATATTCAATTGGTTGAAGTCGATTCGACCTTCACACCTCGTACATCGATTTGAAGATGAATGTATTCTTGAACCATATTTGCCTAGCCGTTTTGCACGCCAATTCGGCTATGATCAATTCCATGTAGGGAATGCCATAACATGCCTACAAGGGAAAGGATATTTGATTGATGGTGCCAGGGCTTGGTACTATTATAATGCTAAAAATACGAGGGCCGTTTTCTCAATGCCTGAGAATACAAATCATGGACCGCGAATGTTATTCACCTATTCAAGGTTTTACACTTCGGCTAATACCTTTGTGGAGACTTTTGATTTAGCACATAGCTTCGCTTCTGACAAACGAGCCAAGAAAGGAAAGCCGAGCCTTCTTTATAAAGATCCAAATGACGAAGAACCTGCTGACGAACCTTTTGAAATCTCCAGAGATATGAACTTCCTTGAGGAGTTTACTGAACCCTTAAACATTTCTCTCCGAGTAACAAAATCTCCTATGAAGGATAAGAAGAAAAGAAAAAATGATATTCCTGTTGCTTCTCCAGATCCAAAGAAAAAGAAAACCACTGCAGAATCCCTTGAAGGAGTTACCACTAGGTCACAATCGAAACAACGGGCAGAAGAATCTGTAAGAAGTGAAGAGATAACTCCTACATCTTTACAGAAACAACAGGGCATTTCTGCTGACCAAGAAAGTCCAGATGTACCTCTTCGAAGAAGGCCGAGTTTGAAGAAAGTAGTTAGTAGAAAATTAAGATTATTGAGTCCATCTCGTGCTGCATCCATCCTGGCTAGTGCTGTTGCTGGGCATATGATGTCTTCCCCCACTCCCATCTCTGGATCAGAACCATTATCTACAGAAGAACCAACACATTCTGGCAAAGAGGCTATGGAAATAAACGCATCTTCTGTGATTGGCCAGCCTTCAACTTTGGCGATTCTTCCTGAAGCGCTTCCAGAAACAGTATCTAATACTATTCCGATCGATACATTAGATCATCTTCAAACTCATGCCGATGATCCAATATATTCAGATAGCGAAATGATTGATGCATTACAGGCATGCGCTGAATATATCGAGGATACTGTTACTGATCCAGAAGCTGAAAATATAAATGAGCCATCTGACGCTCATAAATTGAATGAAGAGAATGTTGAGAGCATTGCTAATGAACCATTGGAAGAAGCACATGTCAATATTATGGATACCCCTACCAGAGAAGATCAGCCTTCACTTAGTACTTCTGATGCGGGAAGTAATCATGCAGAGGAAGTTTCAGAAGAAATGCCAGCTCAAATTCCTCAGGAAGTAACAGTATCGGTGGATACACCATACATACCCGATCCAGGTTAAATTTCTTGAATCCTGTAGATTGTTATCAATGATGATATTTTTTTTAGCATTTTGATTCCTTTTCTTTAATAGCTGGAGGTAATATACACCTATCAGGCGGTTCAGAGGCGGGTAGTAGTCAAGCAATGGTGACATATACTATTCCTGAGATAGGCACCCCTGCTCGAACAATGGATACTGGTAAATTGCTAGTTTATTGTTCTGAACTTCATAACTTTCTTAGAAAATTAACGCAATACGTTAACTTTCAGGAGAACAAATGAGGAGTGTAACTAGCTCGAAAATGGCTCCATTGGAGACTCCTGTCAGAGAAGAGAGCTCTACAGAGATACCTATACCTGGGCCATCACAAGTACATATTGAATTGCCTCAATCAGGTAAAGCTTTAACTTTGTCGACTTTGTACAATAAGACTTGCTAATGAGAATATTTCGCAGAAGAACCAGTCAAAGCTGCTACAAGCTCTACCACGGCTCCTCCAATAAAAATAACCCAGATACCAAAAGAAAGATCTTCTGAAATTATTGCTTTGACGACGCCATCTGTCGCAACTGAAGTTACTCCAGCCGAGATAGCAGAAACTCCCATCACTTCTGAGGCAAACAGAATCATTATAAGATCTTATACAAACGCATTCTATCTAACACTCAAGCCGATGGTGGAGAGTGAGAACATTCCTTTCTCCAAAGTCAGAAAATCCGTAAAATATTTGATCAATGGGATTCGTGACCACGGAGATGAAGCTCAGGCCGTTTATCTGGAACATATCCTCAATGAGCTTGAAGAAGTGAAGACTACAATGAAGAATCTATCATCTGGGAATATAGATTCCCTAATTGAAGAAGAATGTCAAGCTTTGGCTCGGGAAGCTGAACAGAAGGAAAAAGATCTTGAAGTATTTTTGGCAGCCTTTGCTCAGTTTACTGCTGATATGGAAACCCAGATTGAAGAAACATCTTCGAAGCTGGAGATCAATGAAGCTGAAATAGCAGAAGTTGATGAAGAAATTGCCAAGCTTCAAGAACGTCTGACTCTGGCGAAGCGGAAAAGGGAAGAGAAGATTCTCTTAAACAAAGAAACTGCAGATCACCTCGTTGCGCTGAAGCGTCAAAAGGAGCTTAATACCAAGACTCATCATGAAGAGCTGACTGCTCGTTTTGCTAATCTAAAACCCTTTGACTTCGAGTCAACAAGGAATCAAATTAGACAAAGGATTTTGAACTCTCAAAATGAAAAGATAGCTGCTTTGAAAAGACGTGTTGCAGAGCTCAGTACCCGGCCTTCTGAATAACTGAATTTTTGGGATGTCTTTCTTTGTTTTGACCAATTGTAATGGACTTTATTTTGAATGAAATGGAATGATATTTTGGATGATTCTATTTACTTGTTACATACCCTATTATAGGAGATAAGCAATATAATGAGAAAACATATTCAGAGGTACAAGACGTGATATATTTTCTTGATGTAGAAAATAACTATATTCTTTATATCTTGCTCAGAGGTAATGTGGACATGGCAAAATATAAATATCGAATATTTGTTATTTCAATAGACAACTTAGTCAGAGGTGATAGGGACGTAACAAGTTGCAATAGAAAATATGTAGAATTCAAAGGTAATATGGACATGAATTCTTTTTTGATGACGATGATGATATGATGAACGGTTAAAAATGAACCGTCAGAATGAATGATTCATTAAAAATGTCTGCTGGGGATTTTAATGAATGAACCTTTAGATTCATCAAAGGGGGATGAACAGTCACCTCGATTCACGAAGAGTCAGTAGATTAGTATAAATAGTCCAGAACTCATGAAGAATTTTATCACTGCCTTCAACAGGAAAGATGTCTTCCAACAACATGTCTAAGGAGACTGAAGTCGTGCCGAAAACCGAGAGCGTCACCGGGGAACTTTCTGCTGGAACAGAGAAGGGCGAAGGGTCGTCCGCACCTAAGCCTCTCGTCGACTCAGTCTTATCGGATCAAAAGGAGATGGGTGAAGGCCCCTCTGTACCAAAGCCTTCACAGGATATCCTCGACTTTCTGATAGAGCCGGGGAAGACTGCGGAAGAAGAAGCAAAGAGGATAGCTTTCCTCAAATCCTTGCTGAGTTCAGACAAAGATGTCTTCGACTCCTTTGCTGATTTTGCTTGTTAGAAGGAGGGGCTTGGCCCTCGTCCTAAGTTTGATAGGGATGATAGTGATCTCCCTTAATGTAATGTAATATCTTCTTTGAAAAATAAAAAGAAATTTTATTTACATTGTCTATCAAGAAATCTTTACACATTTATACATAGTATTTCTTAAGAAATTTGCCATTGATAGGCATCATAGCTACTCTGCCATCCATCTCTGTTAACTGGTAAGCACCATTGGAAAATACTTTATTTACAACAAAAGGACCTTCCCATTTGGCATCGAACTTGCCCTTACTCATGTGAGTCATAGTCATAGGACGTCTGACTGTAAGGACCAAATCACCTTTCTGAAATGCTCGTACTTTAACTTTGCGATTAAAGGCTTTTGAGATACGGGCCTGGTATAACTCAATGTGCTGTTGAGCCAAAAGCCTCTTTTCATCAAGTGCCTCCAACTCTTGCAATCGAAGTAGATCGTTGTTCTCCGTTGTAAGTTCATTGGCAATGGCTATCCGCAGAGACGGGATTTGAATTTCCAGTGGCAGAACTGCTTCACAACCATATACCAAGGAGAAAGGTGTACAACCGGTAGGATTACGAACTGTAGTGCGATAAGCCCATAAACATTCGCCAAGCTTCTCACTCCAATTTCGTTTGTTAGTAGAGACAAACTTCTTAAGGAGTTTGATAATGGTTTTATTGAAAGATTCAGTTAAACAGTTTGCTGCAGGGTTATAGGCTGTCGAAGCAACATTATCGATGCGATGATCGTCACAGAACCGAGTGAACTTTTGACTAATGAACTGAGGTCCATTGTCATGAATGATTCGCTGCGGTACACCAAACCTGTATATCACATGGTGTTTGATGAAGTTGATGACACTGCTGGTTTTAACTTCAGCCAGAGGTATAGCCTCAGCCCACTTAGAGAAGTAATCTGTGATGGCCAGGATAAACCGATGCCCTTTAGAAGAAGGAGGGTTGATTGGGCCTATGATGTCCATGCCCCAAGCTTCAAAAGGCCAAGAAGCAGCCGTAGGATGTAGATATTCTGATGGTTGATGAATGAAATCTGCATGAATTTGACATGCTCTGCATTTCTTTGCGTATTCAATAGCATCGGATACCATAGAAGGCCAGTAATAGCCCATACGACGAATACGATCTTGCAATTTAGGACCAGGTTGATGCGCTCCACAAACACCATCATGAGCTTCACGTAGTATTTGTTTTGCTTCATTACCAGCAAGACAACGTAATAGTAGACCATCATAAGTTCTTCGGTAGAGAGTTTTTGTTGTATGATTATAATAGAAACGGAGAGATCGTCTTCGAATGCTAGTGGCCTCTTTGGGATCTTCAGGCAATATTCCATAAACTGCAAAATCAATGAAAGGAGTTCTCCAATCTTCATTGATGATATTGACCTCAGCAGAATTACTAAACTCAATATTGTGATTATTTTCAATACAAAATAACTCTCTATTGGAAATAACAACCAATTGCTGTCTTTGGACAGGAATCGCCAAGACTGCTGCAAGGTTTGCTAGAGCATCTGCTTCGGTATTGTAAGCCCGACGAACATATTCAATATAGAAAGCTTTGAAGGAAATGGCCATAGCAATGGCTGCTTCATGATACGGAATCAAATCTTGATGACGAACTTCATATATTCCTCTAACCTGGTTAACAACCAGTTTAGAGTCACCGTATACTTCAAGATATTGGATGTCTAATTGTTTAGCCAGTTGAAGGCCGATAAGCAAAGCATTATACTCTGCAACATTGTTGGAACAAGGCTCATCCAAAGAATAAGCCCGTTGAATAGTTAATCCTTCTGGCGAAACGAGCACAATCCCTACTCCTGCTATAATAATCCCATTTGGTCCAATTCTGGAAGCTCCGTCAAAGAATAGACGCCATGTGGGAAATTCTTTCGAGATCAGATTTGTTTCGAGCGTCTCATCAGGAATCTTGTCGTAGAGTTTTGAAGTCTCAGAAACAGGATGAGCAGCTAAGAAGTCAGCAAGGGCTTGTCCTTTAACTGACTTTTGAGGTACGTAAATCATGTCGTATTGGGCAAGTAAGATAGCCCATGTAGCCAGCCTTGAATTGAGAGTGCTGGGCTTCTTCATGAGTACCCGTAGAGGGTTAATTCGGGAGATAACATGGATTGTTTGACCAATTATATAGTGTCTTGTCTTTTGTACAGCGAACATTAAGGCTAAACATTCTTTCTCAACCATGCTATATCGATGTTCGGCACCGATCATAGTACGACTGAGATAGTAGATAGCCTGTTCATGTCCTTCTTTATTCTTTTGGGCAAGTAAAGCACCTAATGAGTGATCCATTGCTCTGACATACATTAAGAAAGGTATTCCGGAGATTGGTGGCACCAAGACTGGTGGGCTCATAAGATATTATTTTATGTCATCAAACGCTTGTTGACATTCTTCGGTCCAAACGAAAGATACACCTTTCTTCATGAGTTGTGTAAACGGTCTGCATCGTCCAGATAAATTTGAAATGAATCTCCTGATGTACGCAAGTCGACCTTGAAATCCTCGTAGCTCTTTTAGGTTGCGTGGAGGACGCATCTCTTGAATGGCTTTAATCTTCTCAGGATCTACGTGTATACCTTTAGAGGTAATAACGAAGCCGAGAAATTTACCACTAGAGACACCCAAGAATGACTTGGTGGGATTCATTTTGAGTTGATGTTGGCGCATGAGATTGAAGATAGTTCTCAAGTCTTGAATGTGATCTTCCTTCAGACGACTTTTGACAGCAATATCATCAATATAGCATTCAACAGTCTTTCTCAAATGATCTCGAAAGATAGTGCTCATGGCTCGTTGATAAGTTGCACCGGCGTTCTTGAGACCAAATGGCATCACAGTGTAGCAATAAACTCCTCGAGGAGTACGAAAAGAAGTATGCTTTTCATCGTCAGGATTCATCTTGATTTGATTATATCCAGAGAATCCATCCATAAAAGATAACCTCTCGAACCCACAGGTATTGTCAATCATGACATCAGTGATTGGAAGGGGAAACTCATCCTTTGGACAAGCGTCGTTCAAATCCCGAAAATCAATGCAGACTCTGATTTTCCCAGTCTTCTTTAAAACTGGAACAACATTAGCAACCCAGTCTGGATGTTGCTCTTCACGAATAAAGCCACAAGCGATGAGCTTTCGAACTTCTTCATCAATTGCATCCATCATTTCAGGTTTGAAGCGCCGTTGTTGTTGTTTAACAGGTTTCGTATTAGGTAATATATTCAGCTTATGCGTAGCAATTTTGGGATCTAAACCTGGCATGTCTTCATAGCTCCAAGCAAAGACATCAATATATTCGCGAATGAGAAGAATCAACTCCTGCTTATCATCTTCGGGGAGATTCTTACTAATGAATATAGGACGGGAAATACCGTTTTCTCCTTCATCGATTTGGATTAGCTGATCTTCGGTAGGTGGTTCTCGTTTTTCAAACCGGAGCTTCCACTGATTGTCCATCTTTTGTACCCAAGGATCAGTTTCAGGGCTTTCTTCGAAGTCATCATCAGTAGCATCATTGTTGATATCTGGAAATTCAACTGAGACCATGTTGGAGGATATGGCAATACGATGTACGTGACCAATGCTAGTGTCAGAATCCCATGAAACTGTATCAGATGAAACAGTGCGTTCATCATCATCAGATTCAATAATTTTAGGAGCTGTAGCCATAGCAGGAAATGTAAATACATAACCAAGGCCGAGCTTATTCCTCTTGCTAGTAACATGAATAGGAGTTCGTCTCCCTCTTCCATAGTTGAGTCCACTCTTGAAATCATATCCCATTTTACGGATGATCTCTTTAGACTGAGTGCTGTAACGACGGAGCTGTAAATGTCCCGTGTCATCGTTTTTGCAGTCTTCAATATAAGAAAACTTTTGTTCTGGTCCTCTAATAAAGATTATTGGACTTTCGTCAGCTTTTCGAGCAGGAACTATAAAGTATGAACTATCTGTTGATTCCAATGATACATCTGTTTGGTAAGATTGTACAACTTCAATTGTGAGTGGCTTCAACCTATTTAACATATTTAAGTAACACTCAGCATGATATAACACATCAGTATACTGTAAAGGAGATGCATCTTTATTGATATTTACAACAGTGTTTACAGTAGGACTTTTAGCCTTAGCAGGCTTAGTCAAATTAACAACAAGAGGGGGAGAAGAAGAACGAGGAGGAAGAGAAGGCTTGTTACGACGAAGGTCGATAACAAATGGCTCAGAAGAGGTGAGCTCCCTTTTTCCTTGGTCAGTCATAGAAATTGTCTTCTTGGCAGGAAGTCGAATGACCAGTGGTTCAGCATGTGAGGGCTTAGAGACGCGCCCTTTGACAGGAATCACAAGAGTATCCTGTGACTTTGGTTCTTGTTCCTTTTTGCTAGGAGGAAGATAGATGGTTAGTGGTTCAAAAGAAGAGGGTTGAGAGACGTGCCCTTTAACAGGAATTACAAGAGTGTCTTTAGATTCAATTCCCTGCTCTTCTTCAATGTCTAAAGCCAAGACAACTTTCATGAACTCATCTTTGTACATGCGAGCATCGTTGCAGTATGCTTCGACGCCCTTGAAAGGATAGAGATCTGCAACTTCTTTTTGGACTTCTCCTTTGTCATCAACATATTTGAAACATTGATGAAGAGTTGATGGCACAATATTATGCTCATGAAGGAATGGTCTTCCCAGAAGAGCATTGTAGGAACAACCATGGTTATCAATGATGTAAAAGGTTACCTTTGTACGAAGATTGCCTATTTGAAATTTTAAGCGAATCTTGCCCAGAGGTTCACTTCTTCCTTGATTGAACCCCAGAATAGTAGTGATTGTACCAGTAAGACTGCGTACAGGAATTTTCAAGGCATCCAACATTGTTTTAGGCATAATGCTGAGTGCAGAACCTGGATCTATCAGGATACGATCGACCTTAATGGTATCAACGTACCCTGTGAAATACAAAGGGCGATCATGTCGATTATCTTCCAGGAGCATGTCATCTTGCGTGAAGGTAATATTTGGAATTAATTCCAACACGCTATGACAATGGAGACAAGAGAGAGGCTCTTTCTCCGGCTTCTTCAGAATTTCAAGACAATTTTCTGCCTGCAACAAAGCTTCACTTAACGTCTCTCGAGTTTCCTTAGAGAGGCGCAAGAGCTCAAATATTGACAATCTGGCAGGAGTATTGGCCAGTTGAGCCAGTATGTCAAAGTTATACGGCTTCTCGAGTCCGAGAGAAGTGGACTTTTTGAGAGCTTTATCGAAACGAACCGGTTGTTTCCCTTTATCAGTAACTGCTGGTTTAACAGGAGGAGGAGTTGGGTTAGTTGAAGATGAAGAGGGTTGAATTTCAGGAGGCGTGTCAGGAGTGGAAGATGAGGTTGGAGCTTCCTGATTTTCTGGGTATTCCCGTAAATAGGGTTTACCAGACCTGGTACCTAATAAAATCTCTTCTTCATTTAATGGTTCAAGAGAAACCATATTACAACTTTTAAACTTGCCTTTGGAATTTTTCTTTTGTTTAGATGAAGAAGAGTCGGAGGATTCAAAATCTGAGACCAGATCTGGATGAATCCACATGATTTCCCCTTTAGAAGTAGATAAAGGGACTAGTCCTTCATTTCGAAAAGGTGGAAGGTTTACAAGCTCGAGAGTGGTTCGAGGAATGGGAACTACCCCATCTTCTATCTGCATTGGTGGAAATTCGCCGAACTGAACAGAGACGACATTAGCCGTCACCGTCTTTTCATCTTGTTCGAGGGTTACTGCTCCAGATTTGATCATCTCTTGTATTTTTCCTTTAAGCACATAACATGCTCGAGTAGGATGTCCGATAAATCTGTGGTAAACACAATACTTAGGATGATCAGTCTTACCAACCTCTTCCGTCCTTTTGGGGTCGGGCAATTGAAGTTTGTTGCTTTTTGTAAGACATTCAAAGATACCCATGATGTCATCTTCATCGAAAGAGTATTCTTCTTTAGGACGTGGTGCTCTTTGAGGTTGTTGTGATGGAATAGGTGCAGATTGAGCAATATTAACAGCCAGTGCTTCTTTGCTTCTCAAGTCAATGGCCAAAGTTTCTTTAGGAGCAGATGTATCTTTGCCTTTTCTATTATTATTCTGGTGATTGTTGTTAGAGTTTGAGCCATGATCGCCTTGGTCAGGATTCATGTGAACCCCCAATGTCTTAAATTTTTCAGCGCTGAGTTCTGCTGCCTTAGCATTGATAATGAAAGAAGGCCAGTCTTGGAATTGAGTTGCCCCTGTCCACATACTGATAATTGGCAAGAGATTATTCTTGCAAGTATCAATTGTAACAGCAGATGGAGTTCCCATTGGCATTTTGAGAGCTTCGCGACGGAACCTCTCGATAAATTGCTCAGCAGGCTCATTATTTCTTTGTTTGATTTTAATGAGGGCTGACATAGTCATGTCATTGACGCCTTCATAAAATCGTTCAAGGAACATCTGTTTGAAACCAGCAAAAGAAGTGATACATCCATCTGGTAGACTTCGGTACCAGTCATAAGCAGCGCCAGTTAAGCAACTGACGAATACCCGAGTAAGAAGGGCATCATTAGGCTGAAGAGGATCAGTCATCAATTCAAAATGATTAATATACTGATTGGGAGATGAAGTACCATCGAACTGCATAATGGTGGGGAATTTGTATTTTGGCGGAAACTGCATTTTCTTCCATTCGGCGGGATAGGGTTGTTTAATGCCCAACCGTTGTAAGCCTTCCCTTTGTGTATAGGCTTCAAATTGATTCCGCAATTGTTCAACAGCATCATTAGCATTCCCTGAAGATTGAGGATTGCTAGATTGATTAGTAATAGCCGGAGGAGGAACCGCATGGTAAGCATCACCCCCAGCACCAGTTTGGCTAAAAGTAACCTGAGCTGGTACTATGATGTTTGGAAGAGGTGGTATCCCCAGACCAGGGTTCTGAGGAGTGGAAGAAATCAATGGTTCAGGAGTTATGACCGGTGGAGTGTGCTGAGCCATAATAACATCATGCATTTTAGCCATCATTTCGGCCATAGTCTTCAATTGTTCCTCTAGTGCAACAATCCTTTGATTCTGATTGTTAGAACCAGAAGCATCTTGTTCTTCAGTAACGTATGCTGTCACTTCTCGTGCCATGACAGATGACACAGTTTGTTCAGAATCATCACTGTCGACAGCAAAGTCCGAATTACCCCCATCATGAGAAGTAGATCGATCACTGTAAGGAAGATTCCTTTGACCGATTGTTTCTCGGCTTCGAGATCGAGTATGCTGGTAAACACCATCATCTGATTCTCTAAGTCGGTTAAGATAGTGCTGGCTAGGTCTCCGGGTCTTTCCGTGCTTGCATTTTCTACCCCCAGAGTCTCTAGAAGTCATGTTGACAGAGGCAAACATTACCTCTTCTTCATCATCACTCTTTTGATCAACAGAAGGGAAAGTCAGACGCTCGAAGACAGAACGCTTGGTTGTTTGGCAACAATATTTGATAACCACTTCGTGAGGATGATTGCAATGATGAACTTGTGATTGTTTGGGAGAACTGGGGGTGATATTCCGTTTCTGCCTGAGATGATCTCGAAGATCAGAGACAATGGGACTAGAAGAAGTAGCAGGGATATACTCATAGATGACATTTGGAACATGATTCCGATTTCGTAAACGTTCGATTCCATGAGTATAAAGAGAGGTATTCATCTGATTGGCGTAATTGTCAGGATTCCTTGCCTCAAAAGGTTGATACTGAGGCAAGTTGATCTTAGCATGCTTGCGTTTTACAGAGATAGGTTTTGATTGGGGTTTTCTATTAAGATATGCCCGTAAATCATTTAAATCGCCCCTGGGAACCTCAGTTTGTGAAACTTGTAATTTGCCTTGTTCGGATCGTGAAATCCGCAAATTAGGCAATTCCTGAATATTTGCCTTAGGAGTAGGTAAAATACCTCTCTGATTAGTACGAGAACCCTTGTTAAGGGGTTATTCGTACTAATAGGTGCAAAGGCACTATCAGTTAGATCCTCTTTGATAAGAATCAAAGAAGACTTGGAAAAGGCCAGAGGACCTTTCCCATTATTTTGAGATAAAGGGATAGCTAAAGAGCATTTCCCTCTGTTATCTTCCAAGTTTTGAGCTTGGGAAGATTGGGAGAAGACCAAGGGGCCTTTTCCTTTTGATGGAATGGAAGAAGGAACAGCCAAAGGACTGTCCTCAGCAAACTGCGCCTGAGCAGTTTGGGGTTTCTGGATTCTGGAGTGATTCGGAGTAGACTGCGCCTGAGCAGACTGCGCCTGAATAGACTGCGCCTGTTTAGTCAGGGCAGCAGATGTATTGGATTGAGCCTTGGCAGTAACAGAAGATTTAACTTGTGCCAATTTGGCACAAACTGTGACAGAAGAAGGTTTGGTGGCAGACTGCGCCTGTTTTCCTAAAGAGAGAACAGACTGCGCCTGATTGTGAGGCAGAGATTGTGCTGTTTTGGCATGAACTGTGCCAAAAGATGGTTTGACAGCAGACTGCGCCTGGTTCACAGTTTTAGTCTGTTTCCCTAAAGAGGGAACAGACTGCGCCAGGTTACCAGAGATAGGCACTGGTGTCTTGGAAACAACAAGTTGTGCCGAGGAAGTGGCAGCGTTCTTCATCAGAGAAGGAGCAGAGTTCTTGGGAGTCCACACTGAGCGAGTCTTGCTCTTAACGGAAGTCGTAGTGCGGCGAGGAGTGCTTTGTGCATTAATCATTGCTTCGTAAGCCGTTTGGTCGACTTTCACGACCAAAGTCTTCTGCGTCGAGCCGATAGACGCCGTGTCACATTGAGTTGTCACCTTTTCATCAGAGGAAAAGGTCGTCCCCAGCAGAGTCGCCATTTTGTTTGCAAAAACAAAAGTATGATCTTTATTTCACAAACTTTGTAAAGAATATTACAAGAATTCTGGGAAAGTACAACTATAGGAATCCGATCTGAATGACGATCGCTTTATCCCTTGGACGATGTGAACTTTGAAGACTTGAATCTCTGAAGAACGCAGCAGCACTTGGACAAAAAAACTCTGATTTCTCTTGATCTTTTTTGTCTGTTGAATGGAAACGAAACTCTATTTATAGAGTTCTGAAATAACTGTTTTGAGCAGTTATTCTGGAGAGCGCCTGGTTGAAGTGCGCCTGTTTTGAGCACGTATGACAAACTGCGCCTGTTTTCACTCCATTATCACGAACGTGCACCAACTGCTCTAGACACGTGGCATTATTTGATTAAAATGCGCTTGGTCATGTACAGTTAGTGGGACACGTGTTGGACATGTAGAGTGGTAGTTAGGCATTGATTTAGTCAAAGCGCGCCTGTTTCAGGGACACGTGGCAAGCTCTAAATTGATGTTGTATTGAACTACGCCTTCTTCACTGAGACGTAGGCGCAATCTGCAAAGTGCGCTGAATTCGGATAGAAGTAGGCGCAGTCCGTTGATAGCGCCTAGTTCTTTGATGTAGGCGCAATCTGTTTAGACAGCTGTCATATCTTCCTCGAGCGCCGCGCCATCAGAGGAATGATAGTGCTGCCTCGATCTTCGTGTTTGTCAGGTAATAATGACTTCACGTCAGCTAAGCGCAGTTTGTGAAGTGCGCCTCTGTGATGCAAAAATAGGCGCATTCTGAGTTTGTTGGTGAAGTAGGCGCCATCTATCTGTAGGCGCATTCTGATCAATCTATTGAATCAAACCTAGGCGCGGTTTGATTTTTTGGACCTACACTCTTTTATAGCATCTAACCCAAAATTATCACTACATGCTTCATCAATATTTTTGGGTTCAAACTGCGAGACAAAAGCAACACAAGAAGCTATATCTTTATTAGAGGAACGAGTACTTACACCCTTGGTAATCTCACCAATTACCAAGTCCTTTGGATGATTAGCCAAGAATCTCATCTCTTTTGGTGTAGTCTCAAGATTGCTAGTTCCGGCTTCTTTGCTTGGAGGTTCATCTGATGCCTGATGTGATGGTTCTGCATCTTTGTGTAAAGGTTTGGCAGTAGCTGTACTTGGTGCGATTATGTCTTCATTGTCATCATCGTCTAAGTGTTGATTTAGTTCATCAAACTTGATGTTGATAGATTCTTCAATGATCATGGTTCTTTTGTTGAAGACTCTATATCCTTTGCTCTTTGCTGCATAACCTAAAAATATACCTTTATCGGCCTTTTCATCAAATTTACTCAAATTATCTTTAGTATTAAGAATAAAATATTTACAACCAAAGATTTTAAAATAAGAAACATTTGGTGTTCTATCAAACCATAATTCATTAGGAGTCTTCTTCGATATAGGTCGAATTAGAACCCTATTGAGAATATAGCATGCTGTATTTACAGCTTCAGCCCATAAGTATCTAGGCAGACTAAACTGGTTTAACATAACTCTAGCCATTTCAGATAAAGTTCTGTTCTTACGTTGTAATGCCTGTGGTTCGTATTACGTATTTCTGGAATACGTGTACGTATTTTATTCTGTATTGCATGATTCCTTGTTTAGCTTGCATCTTGGCTTGGTTATTTCCTTGGCTTGGTTCGGCTTGGGTCGGTTTTCTTTGGTTCAATATGAACCAATGTGAACCCCCTACCTACCACCACCATTGTATTTATTAGCCCATTCTTTTCTCTCTCTTCAATTATCATCTTCTTCATCCCCATTTACTTCCTTCACCTACCAGAGAGAGGTCTAGGCAAGTGCAACTTGCTTCATGGAGGAACTCAAATTTTATTACTTTATTCTCTTCCTTGCTACATTCTAAAACACTTTAGTACTTGACTTTTCTAATTTCCATGACTAGATTCTTGTAGATCTAAGTTTGCATTATTTTCGGATTTCTTGGGTTTTGATCTACTAAATCTTATTATTTCCTAGTTTTGATGGTTCCATGTTGTAGAGAATTTCGTTCTACCCCATTTTGACCTATGGAAGTTCGGATTTGGGCTCCGGATGATGGAGTTGTGGAGCTTGAGAACTTGGCTCTCATGGTGTTCTTCCTCTCAGAAATTTGGAGAAGATGAACTGTGCTTAGACTTGACTTGACCGCATGACAATTCATGCGGCCAGTGACTGAGCCGCATGAGACTCTCAGCCGCATAGGCTGGATCTCCTTCCTGGCCGCATGGGCTCATTCCCCATCGACCGCATATGTGCTCTCTTATTTGAACCGCATAGACTTTAAGTCCGGACCGCTTGACCCTGATCAATCCCGACCGCATATGGATCCTTCATTTCCTCAGCCGCATGAGCCTGATCCTATCCAACCGCATGGACTCTCTTCCGCTGGCCGCATGACTCGCTCACCCCGGCCGCATAAGCAACCACTGAACCCAGCCGCATGTGCATCCCCCTCATCGAGCCGCATGAACCCATCCCGCCAGCCGCATGGGTTCTCTTTCCTGAGGACCGTATGCGCCCTTGCACTTCCAGCCACATGCGCCCCCCCTGCCCTGGCCGCATGGGATCTAGTAACCCTGGCCGCATGAGCTCTCCTATTTGAGCCGCATGCGCCCCCTCCTTCCTGGCCGCATGAGACTCTCAGCCGCATAACTTTTATGGTCCTGTGTACTATTATTTATCATTATTTGCCCATATTTCGTAACTCCTTTATTAGATATTTTACGTCCATTTTATATCCTTACGCCTTTTGTCCTGAACTTGAAAATCATGAATTTATGTAATATGTTTGGAATTGATAACTGAGCCTGACACGATAGTGACCCGTAGTGGTGCACTCCTGACATGAGTAACCTGACATGACATGATATTGGCCCGTCGTGGCGCACTCCTGATAAGAACACTTGACATGATAACCTGACATGATATATCTTGAGAAGCTGTTGCGACGGCTACCTGACATGACATGACCTGTATAAATTACATGGACACCGTGGGTGATTGTGCTTGTACGAATAATCCAGTTCTGTCTTGCATCATGTCTAGGAGGGGACTCCTGAGTACCACGGTCAGGAGTACCTACTAAAATGGACTAAGGCTAATAACTAGATTAATACAGTAGTCATGAAGAGATCTCCCAGCTACAGGCAATCCCGTTACCTGGGCGCGCCTGGGATCTGTAGCCTGCCGTCGAGTAGGGCACATTTCCAGCACACTGTCATGTGTTGCACCCTTCAAGCTACCTAAGGGTACATGCGTTTCCTGGACGATGTACCCACCTGAATTCAACCCTAATCTTTCGTCCTGGGTAACCTGGATGGTCTGCAGGGCTTGTGGCTGTGGAATAATCTCACTGCATCTTGTTAGTAACTAGGCTTGTGATAACCCTAGTTAGTTAAAGTATCAAGCCGTAGGTCTTGCTTGGCCGTGAAATGATTGGATGGAGTCTAACCAGTCTAGTCTTGTCCTGATCTTGTTCCAGACTGTTACATGACCAGCATGCTTCTAGTTATTTTCTCGATAAATGGTGAGAAACCAAGCTCCGTTCAGACGAAGGGTTACAACCCCGGTCCTTGTTTAGTTTACGGGTTGTAACCTGGTTATCTGAATAGTTCCCTGGTTATCTCGTCGTATATCATCCTGATGTGTTTTCTTTATTTTCCAGTTCTTACTTTTATTTATACTCTTGTGCTGATTTGCTGGTTTTAGTTCCTAAGTGAAGCTTCCTTTGTGGCACTTGCTCTTTCTGGGATCTGACCCAGCTGGTTTTGTATGGCCAGATTTCGGAGCAGCTCCAGAGGATCCACCGCTTTTCCAGCCCGATGGTGAACACCAGACGTAACCCGGGCAACGAGTGGGTTTATTTTTGCTCTCCCACTTTATTGTAAAAATATTCTTTTGAGGCATTTAGCCGACGAGCACCTGTTTAGCTCGATTGTATTTACTTACTGTCTGCCTACGGGCTGTAACATGATTGACAGATCCTAGGGTTGATCATGTATGACTAAACTCTTGCTAGTCCTCACATTTTGTAACGACTAGCTTCATGATCAGCTGAATATGTAATATTTGGGACGCCTTATTATTGTATATTTAATGATCATACATCTTGTAACTTTTACTTACTTGCTGTGATTGAGACACTAGGCTTGTTCATGACCTTAAGAGACTGTTGGCTTGTAGATAAACCCTCATGTATCTAGACAGCCGTGACCGTATAGCGAGATGGAATCCATTTCAATATACGTAGCTGGCTATGTCTGCCCCCGCTCTCCAGTATTCTGGTTCTGGGGCGTGACATGGTTTAAGTGGTGGCCCATGTAGGTCTTGTAAATCAAGATATGTGAGGGTTTACCGAATAGATGTCTCAATCAGTATTCGTCCTTGATCTCTGCTCGTATCTTCTGAATCCCTGGATTCTTGTCCTGATCACCTGCTTGTATCGTTGATCTGTCCTGGTCCTTCCTTATTGTTCTCTATGTCGTCTTCTTCAGCGACATTGTTCGTGGTCTTGCCGGCCAGCAAGGTAGAGCACCTCCCGCGGACCAGCAGCAACCTGGAGATCAAGTCCAGCACTCCGGAGTAGCCTCCAGAGTCGAGCCTATTGGAGAAGAGCCCCCAGTTCAGCCAGTTCAGCCTGCCGAACCTGATGATGGCACATTAGTAGGACTCGTCAGGACCTTGATAGCTTCCCAAGATCGTCGTGGAGATGCCTTGCAACAGGCGGTGACGGATGCTTTGACCAGAGGAGGTCATCAGGGCAACAGCGCGGCCAACAGCTTCATGCGCTTGAACCCTCCATTCTTTGACGGTAGTGAAGATGCTATCGCGGCAGATGCTTGGCTTCAGGATACAGAAGTGATTCTCGAAGCAGCCAGGACCCCAGAGAACGAGAAGGTAGCCGTGGTGCGCCTGCAGTTGTTAGATCTTGCCCGCAGCTGGTGGACAGCTCAGGCCGTTGGATTAGCAGCACCTATTGCTTGGACGGTGTTCAGAGAGAGATTCCAGACCAAGTATTTTGATGCCGTAGCTCGGTATGATCTACAGACGAGATTTACCAATCTGAAGCAAGGAGGCAGGACGGTCGACGGATATGCGGCCGAGTTTTCGAGACTTAGTCGGTTTGCTCCCACATTGGTGGCAACCGAATATGATAGAGCCCAGCGATTCCAGCAAGGGCTTCACCTGGAGATCTTGTTGGCAGTCGAGCAGTTTGAGCATCAGACTTTTGATGCAGTCTTGAGAGCAGCCCGGAGGCATGAGTATACCTCCCAGAGGATTGTGGATAGGGTCGGAGGTCGGAAGAGATCTCACGGCCAGATGAATCAGTCTTCAGCCCCAGCCCCGGCAGCCAGGGCTTTGACTATTGGAGCTCCGAGGCGAGCGGCCTCCGCGACGTCGGTTCAGCATTCAACTCCGACGCACCCTCAGCAGCAGCAGAAGCAGAAGCAATCTTCCGCAGTGGGTTGTTCTCATTGTGGGAAGCCAGGCCATGTAGTGGCAGAGTGTCGTAGGGCACAGGGATTGTGTCTGGCTTGCGGAGCACCAGACCACAGGGTTGGATCCTGCCCGAATAGGGGTGGTTCCTCATCGTCCAACCTTTCCAGCTCTTCGATGAGAGGACCAGCACCAGTCCAGCAGCAGCAGCAGTACCCATTGCCGAGGCCCTTGCCGCCTCAGTCCCAGATATTCCAGCAGCAGAATCCCCAGCAGCATGCACAAGCCCAAGCCTTGAGCCAGAACAGGCAGCGAGGATTTCAGCAGAGGGGACCAGCACCCCGAGGGCATGGTCAGGCCATGATGATGACCGTGGAGGAAGGATTGGCACCAGGAGAGGTAGTGGCAGGTACTATTCTCGTCAACTCCTTTCCAGCTTCAGCTTTATTTGATTCTGGTGTATCGCATTCTTTTATGTCTGCACGATTCGCGACACGGGTAGGATTGGAGCCCGAATCATTATCAGTAAGGCTCAATATACTTACTGGTAACGGACTTGTGGGAGTAGATAGAGTGTTTTCCTCGTGTCGGATCGTAGTTAGCGGTAGAGAATTCTCTGCTAGATTGATAGAGTTCCCGATGGCCGATTATGATGTGGTCTTAGGGATGGATTGGTTGAGGAACCAGTATGCTAGAATAGACTGCCATATCGGTAGGGTTGTTTTTAGCATTCCAGGTGAGCCGAAGTTTTCCTTTTCTCGAGGCGAGGTTGAGCCTTCTCCTCCAGTATTGCGGATGGCAGTAGCAGCAGTGCAGTTGCCCAGAATAGTGGATGAGTTCCCAGATGTTTTTCCAGAAGAGCTACCAGGTATGCCTCCAGAGCGGGAGATCAAGTTCACTATAGACTTGATTCCCGGGACAGCCCCAGTGTCAGAGAGAGTCTACAGGATGGCACCTTCAGAGTTGGAGATCTTGTACAAGATGATTGAAGAACTTCGAGCCAAGGGATTCATTCGTGCTAGTGGATCGCCTTGGGGAGCCCCGATGCTTCTTGTGAAAAAGAAGGATGGTACGTCCAGGTTATATGTTGATTATCGTACCTTGAACTCTGTGACAATCAAGAACAGATACCCTCTTCCGAGGATAGATGACTTGTTTGATCAACTCAAGGGGGCTTCAGTATTCTCGAAGATTGATTTGCGCTCAGGTTATCATCAGATCAGAGTCAGAGAGCAGGACATCCCGAAGACAGCTTTTAGATCGAGATATGGGCATTGGGAGTTCCTCGTTATGCCTTTTGGAGCAACCAATGCGCCGACAGTATTCATGGACCTCATGAATCGCATCTTCATGCCTTACTTGGATCAGTTCGTGATTGTGTTCTTGGATAACATCTTGGTCTACAGCAAGAGTGAGACGGAGCATGAACAGCATCTCCGTGTAGTTCTTCAGATCCTGAGAGAGCACCAGTTATATGCCAAGTTCAGTAAATGCGAGTTCTGGCTCGATCGCATTTCGTACTTGGGTCATATCATCACCAGAGGAGGAGTAGAAGTAGATCCCCAGAAGATTGTTGCTATTGAGTCATGGCCAGTGCCCAGCACAGTTGCAGAGGTTCGTAGTTTCCTTGGATTGGCCGGCTACTACCGGCGGTTTGTTTCGGATTTTGCTCAAATTTCAGCGCCATTGACCCAATTGACCCGCAAGGATGCACAGTTTGCTTGGACGGCAGAGTGTCAGAGTTCTTTTGAGCAGTTGAAGCGAGGCCTGATAACAGCTCCTATTCTCACGCTTCCCGATGGAACCGGAGGATTCTTAGTGTATTGTGATGCTTCAGGCAGAGGCCTAGGATGTGTTCTGATGCAGCATGGGAAGATAATAGCTTATGCGTCATGACAACTTCGTGATCATGAGAGGAATTACCCAACCCATGACTTGGAGCTGGCAGCAGTGGTGTTTGCACTTAAGTTGTGGAGGCACTACTTGTATGGAGACAGGGTGGAGATTTTTACCGACCACAAGAGCCTGAAGTATGTTTTCACTCAGAAGGATCTTAACATGCGTCAGAGGAGATGGCTGGAGCTTCTTGTGGATTATGATGTCAATTTGCAGTATCATCCCGGGAAGGCCAATGTTGTTGCAGACGCTTTGAGCAGGAGAGCCGGAGTTTATTTCCTAACAGCACAACCAGAGCTGTTAGCAGATCTTCAGAAGATGGGTATAGAAGTTGTTCTCCCTTCCAGTGTGGCATTGATGGCCAGAATGCAAGTTCAGTCCACTATAGTCGAGAGGATCCGGATGGCGCAGTCGGTAGATTCCAAGCTTCAGCGACTCAGAGCAGAGTGCGAGGCAGGTCAAAGACCAGAGCTATGCATTCATGAGGACGGTACACTTCGACATGGGAAGCATCTTTGTGTACCCAGTGGAGATATCCGGTAGGAGGTCATGTCTGAGGCACACAGTTCTCAGTATTCCATTCATCCTGGCAGTACGAAGATGTACCGAGATATCCGTCAGCACTTCTGGTGGAATGGCATGAAGCGGGAGATAGCTCGGTTTGTCTCTCGATGTTTGGTTTGCCAACAAGTCAAGGCCGAACATCAGAGACCGGCTGGACTTCTTCAGCCCTTGCCGATTCCAGAATGGAAGTGGGAGCATGTGACCATGGATTTCGTGACCGGATTACCTAGATCCCCAGCTGGTAGAAATGCTATTTGGGTTATAGTTGATCGGCTCACGAAGGTGGCTCACTTTCTTCCATTCCGCGTTGGTCAGTCGACGGCTCAGCTAGCGGAGATGTACCTCAGACAGATTGTCAGATTGCACAGTGTGCCAGTCAGTATCACCTCGGACCGAGATTCCAGATTTACGTCACACTTTTGGCGTAGCTTGCAAGAGAGTTTGGGGACTCGTCTCCAGTTCAGTTCAGCTTATCACCCGCAGACAGATGGTCAGTCGGAGCGCACGATCCAGACTCTTGAAGACATGTTGCGGTCTTGCACACTTGACTTCGGTCGTTCATGGGAAGATCACTTGCACCTGGTGGAATTCTCGTACAACAACAGTTTCCAGGCCAGTATCCAGATGGCACCGTTCGAGGCACTGTATGGTAGGAAGTGCAGATCCCCGTTAGCCTGGGATGATGTTGGAGAGAGACAGATGCTCGGTCCAGAAATGATTGCTCAGACCATTGAAGTGGTCCGAAGGGTCAGAGATCATCTTCGAGTTGCCCAAGATCGCTAGCATCATTGGGCCGATTCTCATCGGCGTCCTCTCGAGTTTTCGGTCGGCGATCATGTATTCCTGAGGATTTCGTCTAACCGTGGCGTCATTCGTTTCGGCGTCCGGGGAAAGCTTAGTCCTAGGTATATAGGACCGTTTGACATTCTGGAGCGAGTAGGAGATGTATCCTATCGTCTCGCTCTTCCGCCGTCGCTAAGCGAGGTGCATGACGTGTTCCATGTATCCCAATTACGACGGTATATCCCGGACCCGAGCTACATCCTGGATCATTCGGAATTGGTTGTTGGTACCAACCTTTCGTATGAGGAGAGGCCCGTGTCTATATTGGATCGGAGAGAGAAGATCCTCAAGAACAAGACTATCAAGTTAGTCCGAGTTGCTTGGGGTCATCACTCTTTGGGGGAGTCAACGTGGGAGCGTGAGGATGATATCCGATCGCGATATCCCGACTTGTTTGGCTCGTGAGGTATAATGTCCTTCTTATGCCCCATACCTTCGATTCCTTGCTTGCATGATTGATTGATTGATTACCTAGTTATAACTTGCTTGTGATTAGTGTAGCTTGTCATTGTTCCTCTAGCCTCTTAATTAAATTCCGAGGACGGAATTCTTTTAAGGTGGGTAGAGTTGTAATGCCTGTGGTTCGTATTACGTATTTCTGGAATACGTGTACGTATTTTATTCTGTATTGCATGATTCCTTGTTTAGCTTGCATCTTGGCTTGGTTATTTCCTTGGCTTGGTTCGGCTTGGGTCGGTTTTCTTTGGTTCAATATGAACCAATGTGAACCCCCTACCTACCACCACCATTGTATTTATTAGCCCATTCTTTTCTCTCTCTTCAATTATCATCTTCTTCATCCCCATTTACTTCCTTCACCTACCAGAGAGAGGTCTAGGCAAGTGCAACTTGCTTCATAGAGGAACTCAAATTTTATTACTTTATTCTCTTCCTTGCTACATTCTAAAACACTTTAGTACTTGACTTTTCTAATTTCTATGGCTAGATTCTTGTAGATCTAAGTTTACATTATTTTCGGATTTCTTGGGTTTTGATCTACTAAATCTTATTATTTTCTAGTTTTGATGGTTCCATGTTGTAGAGAATTTCGTTCTACCCCATTTTGACCTATGGAAGTTCGGATTTGGGCTCCGGATGATGGAGTTGTGGAGCTTGAGAACTTGGCTCTCATGGTGTTCTTCCTCTCAGAAATTTGGAGAAGATGAACTGTGCTTAGACTTGACTTGACCGCATGACAATTCATGCGGCCAGTGACTGAGCCGCATGAGACTCTCAGCCGCATAGGCTGGATCTCCTTCCTGGCCGCATGGGCTCATTCCCCATCGACCGCATATGTGCTCTCTTATTTGAACCGCATAGACTTTAAGTCCGGGCCGCTTGACCCTGATCAATCCCGACCGCATATGGATCCTTCATTTCCTCAGCCGCATGAGCCTGATCCTATCCAACCGCATGGACTCTCTTCCGCTGGCCGCATGACTCGCTCACCCCGGCCGCATAAGCAACCACTGAACCCAGCCGCATGTGCATCCCCCTCATCGAGCCGCATGAACCCATCCCGCCAGCCGTATGGGTTCTCTTTCCTGAGGACCGTATGCGCCCTTGCACTTCCAGCCACATGCGCCCCCCCTGCCCTGGCCGCATGGGATCTAGTAACCCTGGCCGCATGAGCTCTCCTATTTGAGCCGCATGCGCCCCCTCCTTCCTGGCCGCATGAGACTCTCAGCCGCATAACTTTTATGGTCCTGTGTACTATTATTTATCATTATTTGCCCATATTTCGTAACTCCTTTATTAGATATTTTACGTCCATTTTATATCCTTACGCCTTTTGTCCTGAACTTGAAAATCATGAATTTATGTAATATGTTTGGAATTGATAACTGAGCCTGACACGATAGTGACCCGTAGTGGTGCACTCCTGACATGAGTAACCTGACATGACATGATATTGGCCCGTCGTGGCGCACTCCTGATAAGAACACTTGACATGATAACCTGACATGATATATCTTGAGAAGCTGTTGCGACGGCTACCTGACATGACATGACCTGTATAAATTACATGGATACCGTGGGTGATTGTGCTTGTACGAATAATCCAGTTCTGTCTTGCATCATGTCTAGGAGGGGACTCCTGAGTACTACGGTCAGGAGTACCTACTAAAATGGACTAAGGCTAATAACTAGATTAATACAGTAGTCATGAAGAGATCTCCCAGCTACAGGTAATCCCGTTACCTGGGCGCGCCTGGGATCTGTAGCCTGCCGTCGAGTAGGGCACATTTCCAGCACACTGTCATGTGTTGCACCCTTCAAGCTACCTAAGGGTACATGCATTTCCTGGACGATGTACCCACCTGAATTCAACCCTAATCTTTCGTCCTGGGTAACCTGGATGGTCTGCAGGGCTTATGGCTGTGGAATAATCTCACTGCATCTTGTTAGTAACTAGGCTTGTGATAACCCTAGTTAGTTAAAGTATCAAGCCGTAGGTCTTGCTTGGCCGTGAAATGATTGGATGGAGTCTAACCAGTCTAGTCTTGTCCTGATCTTGTTCCAGACTGTTACATGACCAGCATGCTTCTAGTTATTTTCTCGATAAATGGTGAGAAACCAAGCTCCGTTCAGACGAAGGGTTACAACCCCGGTCCTTGTTTGGTTTACGGGTTGTAACCTGGTTATCTGAATAGTTCCCTGGTTATCTCGTCGTATATCATCCTGATGTGTTTTCTTTATTTTTTAGTTCTTACTTTTATTTATACTCTTGTGCTGATTTGCTGGTTTTAGTTCCTAAGTGAAGCTTCCTTTGTGGCACTTGCTCTTTCTGGGATCTGACCCAGCTGGTTTTGTATGGCCAGATTTCGGAGCAGCTCCAGAGGATCCACCGCTTTTCCAGCCCGATGGTGAACACCAGACGTAACCCGGGCAACGAGTGGGTTTATTTTTGCTCTCCCACTTTATTGTAAAAATATTCTTTTGAGGCATTTAGCCGACGAGCACCTGTTTAGCTCGATTGTATTTACTTACTGTCTGCCTACGGGCTGTAACATGATTGACAGATCCTAGGGTTGATCATGTATGACTAAACTCTTGCTAGTCCTCACATTTTGTAACGACTAGCTTCATGATCAGCTGAATATGTAATATTTGGGACGCCTTATTATTGTATATTTAATGATCATACATCTTGTAACTTTTACTTACTTGCTGTGATTGAGACACTAGGCTTGTTCATGACCTTAAGAAACTGTTGGCTTGTAGATAAACCCTCATGTATCTAGATAGCCGTGACCGTATAGCGAGATGGAATCCATTTCAATATACGTAGCTGGCTATGTCTGCCCCCGCTCTCCAGTATTCTGGTTCTGGGGCGTGACATACGTTCCACAACTCTATTTTGTTGCGGAGTCCTACGGCAAGAGAATTTTTGCAAATGACCGTGTGTGTCACAAAATTGCTTGAATTCTGCATTTTCAAATTTGCCGCCATGATCACTACGAATACGAGTAATCATGAACCCTTTTTCATTCTGTACTTTCTTGCAAAAGGTGATGAATTCTGATAATGCATCGTTCTTGCGTGCAAGAAAATAAACCCATGTATGACTAGAGAAATCATCTATAATGACAAATGCATATAACTTACCACCTAGACTAGCAATTCTACTTGGTCCAAATAAGTCCATATGCAACAGTTGTAAAGGTCTAGTGGTACTTACAGTGTTCTTGGATTTGAATGCGGATTTGGTAGCTTTGTTCTTTTCACATTCACTACATACCGTATCCTTCTTGAAAGAAATATCTGGTAAGCCGTGTGCCAACTTTTTCGTAGATAATCTTGAAATTATATCCATGTTTGCATGACCGAGTCTCATATGCCATAGTTGACTCTCAACGCTTTTGGCCATCAAACACCTACCCGCTGTGTTAGCATCTTCCAACGAATAGAATACATATATATTGTCTTTCCTAATACCTTCAAATATAGTACTACCAGTTGAACTATCAATTACGGTACATTTATCTTTTACGAAGTTAATACCATAATCGTGATCAGCTAAATGGCTTATGCTGAGCAGATTATGTTTTAACTCAGTAACTAGACAAACATCTTTAATCACTGGATAGGGAGTCTTACCAATGTCACCGATACCGATTATGTACCCTCTTAAATTATTACCGAAGGAGACGTATCCTTCTTTATTCCTCTTCGACAGTGTTGCAAATAATGAAGCGTCACCGGTCATGTTCTGTGAGCAACTGCTGTCGAGGATCCATTTGCTCCTAGCATGTGAAGGGCGTCCCATCTACAAAATAATTTGCAGATGAAACTCGTGGTACCCATTTCTTTTAGGGTCCTAACTGGTTAGTTTTCGGCATCCATGCATAAATATTTAAATCTACTAACTTTTTGATTCTACATGCAGAAGATATATGACCAATGAGGCCACAATAATGACATTTAGCATATTGAGTGTTGAAAGTAGTGTGAGGTGCATGATTGGTAGGTTTTGGTTTTCTAGTATAGAAGAATGCAAGCCTATTAGTCATCTTGGACATAGTCTTGGTATGGTTTGGTCCGACAGTGTTGGGCGTGTTCCGATGATTCGGTAATTAACACGTGTTAGAATAGAAAGCAGCAACTTCAGGCCATTTTCCTAAACTAATTTCCAACTTTTTCGAAGTGTCATATAATCTAGTATAGTCAGATGTAAGTGATTCTAATCTGACCTGTGCACACTGGAGACTCTTTCTCTCCTTAGATAGGTCTTCCTTTAACTGGATAATAGTTTGGTCTTTTTCTTCGGATAGCTTGACAGTCTCGTGTAGCAACAATTTAATAGAAGAAAGTTCACCAGACTCAGTTGAAGAGTCATTATTCCTAACATGATCTAATTGGTCGGTAAGTCTTCCTATTTCACCATTGTACTCTTTGAGTACCTTCTTAGAGGTTTCATATTTGCTACGCAGTTTCCTATAATCATCTAACAGTTCACTGAAAGCCTCTCCTAGTTGCTCAAAGGTGAAATCATCATAAGGGTCAAATAGAGGATTAGTAATTACCTGATCACAAGCCATCATGCATACATTTGCAGCGTCATCTGATTATTCATCTTCTGAGTCGCTGGCTTCACTTTTATGCCATATGCTTGTGTTGGCGTACTTTCTTGATGTAGATTTTTTCAGGTAGTCTTTGTCATATTTGCTGTTTTTCTTTGATGATGATGCTGTTGGACAATCTTTCTTTATGTTTCCTTTCTTCTTGCATCCGTAGCAAATAGGATATTCCTTATTGTTGTTGTTGTTGTCTTTGCTGTCCTTTGTTCTCCTGTTAAATCTCATGAACTTCTTAAATTTTCTTACCAGAAGAGCTTGATCTTCAGAGTCGGAGTCGATGTCGTCAGAATCATCTTCGATGGTTCTTCTATGTTGAGCCTTGAGAGAGATCGTCTTTTCTGACTTTTCCTTTGGTGTAGCATCTTCAAAGTCTTGAAGTTCTAACTCGTGAGTGAGTAGCTTACCCAAGAGTGTTTCTAGAGACATTGTTGAGAGGTCGTTCCCTTCAATGATTGCTGTAGCCTTTGGAATCCAGTTCTTTGTAAGGGCTCGTTGAAGTTTGTGAATCTTCCCATAGTTACTGTAATCCTTGCCTAGTGAAGACAGAGGATTTATAATATCCAATAATCTTGTAAACATCTGAGTGACTGATTCACTTGGCTTCATTTTGAATGCCTCGTACTCCTGAGTAAGTCTGCTGATCTTTGACTCCTTGACTTGTGTTGTTCCTTCGTGGGTTACTTCGAGAAGTTTTCATACTTCGTTTGATGTTGTGCAAGTAGACACCCAGTTGAATTCAGTTCTGTCTAAAGCACAAAATAAAGCGTTAATAGCAAGTGCGTCAAGACTGGCCTTTTTCTTTTCTTCCTTTATATATTTGTCATGGGATTTTTCAACTAAAATACCATCAACATTAATACGAGGTAGCTTTTTATAGCCATCAATAACTATAGACCATAAGTAAAAATTAAGAGATTTCAGAAAGAAACTCATACGTGTTTTCCAATAAGTGTAGTTTGTGCCGTCAAACAGTGGAGGTCTGTTTGTGGCTTGGCCTTCACTTGTGAATTTCACAGTTGCCATGTGTAATGCTGTGATCTATATAACAATTGAATATAACTGCAATTTTACCTTACTTTACCTGTATAACCCACTCTGATACCAATTGTAGGAACGAAATCGTAAAGCAGAATACTCTAGAGGGGGGTGAATAGAGTAGGCAGCGGAATATTGCTAATTAAAAATCTTGTTAGCAGTTAGATCACAGATATAATAATAATCACAAAGTAAATGACAGAAATTAAAAGTGATCAGAACGCAAATGCAAACACCGAGATTTATACTGGTTTTCCTCTTGTGAGGACTAGTCCAGTCGAAAGAACTCTAGCTTCTAGTTGAATCTACTATTGGAAAATCCCGTAAGTTTTCATACGAAGTCCTTGCAACTTCTACAAACGCGAGCTTTGATATGAAGAACTCGACCAACTTCAATTGTGAAGAGTTGTATCTTCTATCTAGCCTCTGATTACAATCGCTCTGAAACTTCTAGACCATACTGCACTGGCAAATCGACTAGAGGATTGTAACTGGCTTGGGATTTGAAAATGAAAGCTTTTTATAACTCTTTGGAAGAATGTAAGCTTAAGAAGAGAAGAGATTGAAAGTGAATTGGTGTTTTGAAATGATCGAAATGCTTCTCTATTTATAGTTTTTCCAAAGATAGAACTCTGACAGAATTCGGACAGAACTCTTTGTAACAAACCGCAACTGAAGGATGACCAAGTTCAAAATCCAATGTTCACTAACGTTCCACTTGGACGAACTCTGGCCGAACTCGGGCCGAGTTCTGTTAGGGTTCTGCCAGTTCATTTTTGAGAAAAATCAATTTGGCTTTTTGAAAAGTCCTTCAGAAGCTTTTTGTAAAAATGATGTTTTTCAAAAACATAGGTCATTTGTAAAAGAATAGGATGGTTTTGAAAAACGTTTTCGGATAGCCTATTTGCCAGTACGACTTGGTGTATAATGTATTCCTAGACTAAATAAAATAAAAAATTACATTGCTTAACAAAAAGTACATTCAAAGTAGGAAACGGCTTCAGTCTTGAACACAGTTGACATCCATCGTTGACCAGTGTCAAAAACGTCGTAGGTAAACATCTGAATTGATTTGCATTTATATCGAGACAGAGTTTGATCAATTATTAAAATTAGGTTTGACCATGACCAATGGGCCAATAGAAACAGTACAACTGGTGCTAATACTATCTATCTCTGAGTTGACAAGTCCCTCATCTTCAGGTGGAGGAGGTAGATAGTCGCCATCAGACTCGGAGGGATCATCGTCCTCTGGAAGGCTACCCCAGTGTGAAGGTCATCCGCTTCAGACTCTGAGGGAATGCTACCCCCAGCTTGGGAGTCTTTTTCATCTATACGGAATCTCGCCTTTGACCGAATACCCATATAGACTCTTTCATATGTGACAGCCTGCTAGCCATCTGTTGGTAGACTTCTTCTTCTTCTTCTAGCGGAACTGAGAGAGAAAGTTGGGTTCGTGGTCCACCGTCTTTGATTGGGGCTTCCATAAGGGGGACCCTATGAAGCCATGTTGGACGAAACACAGCGACTTTTCATCGTCAAATAAATACAGCCGTCGAAACACGGACTCTCTGAGGCACTCTTGTTGCTTTGGAGCAGCAATAGTTGATGACAATACTGGTGCACGGATGTGCACCATGAATTGTTACGTCCTTCCTCGCTTTATGCTTATGATTTATCATGTCGCGTACGTCAGCGGAAGGAAGTTTTGCCTTAAAATCCATGTTGCATGCATCGCCGAGCTTTGCATGCAGGTTTGTAAGAAGAGTTGGCGCATCCAGACTTCGTTCACGTGCAGGGGCAACCCCCACACCTAATTTCTGTGATGTCCTTGAAGACAGCCCCGTGCTATACGCGTTGGGGCCTGTCTTTTGGGTTTGGATGCATAGGCCTTGGAGACTGGCTTCGGGCGCATGCTTCTTTGTAGCATGTCTGAGCTTTCTTGATGTGGGTGCATAGTATGGATCAGTTGATCCTGGGTGCATAGTCTTGGGTGCATGACCCTGGATGCCCAATCTGTCGAAGACAGACGCCCATACACCCCCTTGGGCGTATAGCTTTGGGCACATGCATGGTGGAGCAGTGTTATTTTCTCCCAACTTTGTCTCCTTCGTTTATGAACCTCGCTGGGTTTTTCCAGAGTGTCGAACGCTCCAATTCTTGGCATCGTAGAGCTTTTCTTTGCCAAGCTTCGAGCGTCGAACACTCTGTTGTTGGTTGCACAAGAGAGAAGTCGCTGGGCTAGTAGAGCCCGGAATGGTGTGAGCCTTCTTCACTTAGGGAGCTTCTGTGGCAAAGCCATACGCCCATGTGACAGAGTCCTCCAGTTGCATATCCGCTATGACACTGGCAGAATATGCACGGGGAGCCTTCGGAAACCAAGTCTTGCTAGACTTGTTTGGCTTCGCTGATTTTAAGGGAGTAGAGTCGTCCCTCGAGAGCATCTCTTCGAACGCCTGCTGATCGAACTTTACGATCAGCATCTTCTGAGTGCTCCCCACTTTGTTGGTATCGAATTGCGTCACCACCTTCTCGTCAGAGGAAAAGGTAGTCCCCAGCAGAGTCACCATTTTTGTGGACCCATAAAAAAGAAATGCTGTCTTTTTTTATTGGCGCAAGGCACCACAAATCGAGTACGCCTGAGAGATCCTGCGCTGAGGATACCCGAGTACAAAAAAGAATTCTGGGGAATAGGACGATGGAGATCGAGCGACAGTTGTTCCTTTACTCCGTTGACACTCTGATTACAAAAGTGGGAGAAAACCTTAGAAAATTGCTAACTCTCGGCTCACTGGCAAGAAGTGCAGTAATTTGGCTCTTAAAAATGCTCTCCGTTCTGTGTTTTGAAGAGGGATGAGACCCTTTTTTATAGTAATTTTTGAGCTGGAATGATGTTATGCTCCCACATGAGGAATTATACTAGTTTTCATGTGGGCGCATAGTCCTGCTTTGGGTGCATAGGATGTAGGCACATGCAGTCTGCGTGGTCGTGGGTTGATCGTGGTGCTAACGTGGTCACATGCTTCGGTGCACGACTGCTCGTGGAGACTGACGTGGCCGTACACTTCGGTGCACGTTTTGATCGTAGCTTTGACCGAGTTAGGGGATGTTCTGGCTTGTGCTCATAGACTGAAACAGGGCTATGTGCCCCCTTCTAAGGGAGCTTGTCTTGGACGCATAGAGCTTCACAGGGTGACTTGGGCGCATAGAGCTTCACAGGTTGACTTGGGTGTGTTGTTGATATATATATATAGTGTTATTGGGCTTTAGTCCCACATTGGCTAGAATGATAGGAGAGGAGGCTAGCCTCTCCTATATATATGTTGTTATTCCATTCACAATAAAATCACTTCAAGTCTCAACATGGTATCAAAGCCTAAAATTGCTTAGAATACCGTTAGAGACCCCTCCTCCACACAAACCCTCCCCCTTCTACGCTGCCGCCCGCTGCCACTGCAGCTGTGCTGCCGCCCGCTGCCGCTGCAGCTGCTGCCGCGCCGCCGCCGGCTGCTGCAGCTGCCGCGCCGCCGCCGCCGCTGCCGCGCTGCTGCCGTTGCTGTGCCGCTGTTGCGGCTGCAACTGCTGCTGCTGCTGCCGTGGTTGCCTTCGAGCACACCACTTTTAGGGCACCTACGCTGTAGGTCAGCCTGAAAGTTGCTGTACCGTTTTTACGGCTGCAGGATTCATTGTACCGCTATTGCGGGTACAAGATTCACGCTCGTTGCTGTACCGTTTTTACGGCTGCAGGATTCATTGTACCGCTATTGCGGGTACAAGATTCACGCTCGTTCTTGAGATCAATCTCAAGGAGATGCCTATAATCCCTAGATCCGATGAAATCAGACATATTCGGATTTAGGAGAGGACGGCAAGGACGAGCGTGAGTCGTGGAGCAAGTGTGAAGTGATCGAGAAGAAGCATCGATGGAGGAGATTCTCAAGAAGCTGGATGCTGACGATGTGGCGACATTGCTGAAGTTGATAAAGGTGTCGGCTGGTGAAAGCACGACACGAGCACCGCCAAAGTTGGAGCTACCCTCCATCGATCTGAAGTTGGATGGACCAGCCACCTATTTGAGTTGGTCACGACGGGTGAGAAGAACCCTTGCAGGTAAGAACCTGGAGGGATTCTTGACAGGCGAGAAGACAGAGCCGGAAGAGGGCTCGACAGGACGCGACGAGTGGAAATCCACTCATATGGTGATTTATATCTGGCTTCTCAACTCCTTAGTCCAGTCTATTGCTTCCACAGTAGATGGCATTGAGATGGTGAAAGACGTATGGGAGAAATTGAGAAGAACCTATGATGGCATAGGTAACAATCTACGGATCTTCCAGATAAAAGGGGAGATCGACGACACCGTACAAGGCGAGAAGACGGTGCAGGAGTACGCTACGGAGTTGGAACGTCTCTGGCTGGATTATGATCACCATTCCAAACGGATAAGCTGCGGGGACCCAAAGTGCAAGGAGAGACAGGTGTGTCTGCAGGAGAGGACGATGAAATTCCTTAAGGGACTGACTGCAGCATTCACACAGAGGACAGCCTTACTCCTCGCCCAGCCAGCGATCCCTAGTCTCGAGGAGGCTATCTCAGCCATGATTCAGGAGGAGACGCGGATCAGATTACAGACAGAGACAGGCGCATCATCGACAGGTGCTTTACCCGAAGTGAAGTCAGCACTAGCAGCTACCGGTTCGGGGGATACAGGATCCAAGGGAGAGCTCTGGCAACAGAATCGGCAGTGCTACAACTGTGGGGAGATGGGCCACCATCGATATGCTTGTACCAAACCACCTAAGGAGGGAGACTCAGGTGGTGGACGTGGACGAGGATATGCTGGACGTGGACGTGGTCGAGGAGGCCGACGAGGCGGTCGAGGAGGCTATCGGGCAAACCTGCTGGTGGCAGATGGGAATGGAGGAGCTGGCGGCGCCTTTACTGAGGAGGATCAGGCGCTACTGGACCTGCTGGAGAGAAAGCAAAAAGCGTCAATCGAAGGAGACAGGAGGAGCGTAGCAGAGGAGGCATCCACTCCATTCTTCAGAGGCAACGCCGCTATGTATGCCCATCCATCAGAAGGTACTGACGAGTCTCACGCTCTTGCATCTATGTCTTCCCTTAAAATGTCAGACTGGATTATCGACTCAGGAGCATCTCGGCATGTGACCGGAAATGCTAGTAAGTTTTCCTCGTACACTCACCTAGCATCGACAGACACCATTCAGACTGCGGATGGTACTTTCCAACCAGTGGTCGGTAAGGGTACTGTTAATTGTACGGGTTCAGTAAGGTTATCCAATGTTTTGCATGCTCCATCCTTCCCAGTCAGTCTCTTGTCTATTAGTTCTATAATTCTCCAACTAAAATGCATTGTTTCTTTTGATATTCCTAAGGTGATCTTCCAGGAGAAAGGGACGGGACGAAGACTTGGGACTGGCACTTGGCATGATGGACTGTGGTACCTAGATCAAGACGGACTGGACTCAGCATTGGTGTCTATGGCAGAGAAGGCTGGAATGGAGGAACTGCAGCAGAAGACTGAAGACACTTTGATACTTCATCATAGGAGGATGGGGCATTCTTCCTTTGATACTCTAAATAAGTTGTATCCAGATATGTATGCAAAATCAAATAAAAGAAAATTAGTATGTGATGCATGTGAGTTAGGAAAACTTACTAGGAGTTCATATGTTGGAAATGGTCATAAGAGTTCTTCAGTCTTTGAGGTAGTTCATTCTGATGTTTGGGGCCCATGTGCTACTAACACTATGAATGGGTATAAGTATTTTGTTTCGTTTATCGATTGTGCATCTCGTGTCACCTGGCTGTATTTGATGAAGAACAAAAGTGATGTATTTGCTTGTTTTCGGGACTTTCATAAATATGTCCAGACTCAGTATAATGCAGTGGTGAAGATACTGAGATCTGACAATGGGACGGAGTATACCAATAGGACACTTGCAGAGTACTTGTCAGCACATGGAATACAGCATCAGACCTCTTGTGCATATACACCAGCACAAAATGGAGTAGCAGAAAGGAAGAACCGACATCTTCTGGAGACCGCAAGAAGTATGATGATCGACATGAATGTCCCACAACACCTATGGGGATATGCGGTGTTGACAGCAGCTCAACTTATAAACAGGATGCCTTCAAAAGTCCTGGGATGGAAGTCTCCATGTGAAGTATTACAAGGTAATAATAGTGGAATACTTCCACTAAAGGTGTTTGGATGTGTGTGTTTTGTGAAGGACAACAGACCATTCGTTGGAAAACTTGACCCTAGAGCAGTCAAGTGCATCTTCGTGGGCTACTCAGCAACTCAGAAAGGGTATGTATGCTGGAGTCCAGTAGAGAAGAAGAAATTTGTTAGTATGGACGTCCACTTCCGGGAGCATGAGCCATATTACCGCCAGGATGGAACTTCGTATAACACGCCTCATACTACAAGTATAAGGCGAGAGGGGGAGATCGAGAACTTGGAGAACCTGGTGGTAACCGATTTAGAAGTTTGGCATAGAGACACGGTTGAGGAGGAACATGAAGGTGAAGCGGAACAGAGGGAGGAGACGAGAAGTGTTACACCTACGGCTCAGGGGGAGTTACTGACCTACAACAGGAGAAACAACAAGCAGACTACAGGACCAGTACCTACAGTGTCAGTGCCAAGTCCCTTGCCTGCGCCTGTCCCAACTCCTGAGACACCTATACCACCATCCTCCTCATCTACACCACCATCCTCCTCATCTACACCACCACCCTCCTCAGGTGATATCGTTCCTCCCATACCACTACCTACACGAAGGACTACTCGCAGCAATGCGGGAAATCCTCCGGACAGATATGGTTGGGATCTTGCTAAGTTTGTTTCTTATGATCATATATCTTCTTCTCATGGAGCATTTATAGCATCTTTGGATAGTATTACTGTACCTAACAATTGGCAGGTTGCCAAGAACGATCCAAAGTGGAAAGCGGCAATGTACGAGGAGTTGGGAGCTCTTGAGAAGAACCACACTTGGGAGCTGGTGAGACTGCCAGAAGGGAAAAGAGCAGTTGGATGTAAATGGGTTTTTACTATGAAACAGAACCCAGATGGACAGGTTGAGCGCTATAAAGCTCGACTGGTGGCAAAAGGATACAGTCAGACGTACGGCATCGACTATGACGAGACCTTTGCACCAGTGGCGAAGATGAGCACTGTCAGGACCTTGATCTCCCTGGCAGCCAATGGAGGGTGGAAGCTACACCAACTGGATGTGAAGAATGCATTTCTTCATGGAGATCTAGTAGAGGAGGTGTACATGGAGATACCACCAGGATTCGGCACAAAACAGACAGAAGGCAAGGTCTGCAGACTGAAGAAGTCTCTCTATGGACTGAAGCAGTCTCCTCGGGCATGGTTTGACAGGTTCAGGAGAGCAATGATAGGGATGGGATATCAGCAGATCAATGCTGATCACACTGTCTTCTTCAGACGGAGTGGAGGCCATATCACCATGCTTGCAGTATATGTAGATGATATGATTATCACAGGCAATGATGAGCAGGAGATCGCCCAACTCAAAGTAAAACTTGGCAAGGAGTTCGAGGTGAAAGATCTTGGCCCCCTTCGATACTTCCTTGGGATTGAGATTGCTCGAGATAATGAGGGAATCGTTCTTTCTCAATGGAAGTACGCACTGGACCTGCTTACGGAAACAGGGATGATGGGATGTAAACCAGCTACGACACCGATAGACCAGAAGTTTAAACTGGATGCTGAAGCTGGAGAACCAGTTGACCGGGATAGATATCAGAGATTGGTGGGCAAGTTAATCTACTTAAGCCACACTCGACCTGATATCAGCTTTGCGGTAAGTGTAGTAAGCCGCTACATGCATGACCCCCGGAAGGGTCACATGGACGCAGTGTACCAGATTCTGAGGTACTTGAAGGTAGCCCCCGGGAAGGGACTGATCTTTAGAAGAAATAATCATGTAGGCATTGAGGGCTATTGTGATTCTGACTGGGCTAGTTGTGCTGACGACAGGAGATCCACATCGGGATACTGCATATTTGTAGGAGGCAACTTGGTCTCTTGGAGGAGTAAGAAGCAGTCAGTAGTGGCCAGATCAACAGCTGAAGCAGAGTATAGAGCGATGGCCTTGGGAGTCACAGAACTATTGTGGTTGAAGAATATGCTGAAGGAGCTAAAGCTGGACCAGGGAGCAAAGATGAAGCTATGGTGTGACAACCAGTCAGCTATTAATATTGCCAACAATCCAGTACAGCATGACAGGACCAAACATATTGAGATTGACAGATTCTTCATCAAAGAGAAACTGGATAAAGGAGAACTAGAGCTGGACTATGTTCCAACCAAAGATCAGGTAGCAGACGGACTGACAAAGGGGCTTAGTTCTATCAACATGATGAGAGGATGTGACAAGATGGGCTTAGTGAATATCTTTCGCCCATCTTGAGGGGGAGTGTTGTTGATATATATATATAGTGTTATTGGGCTTTAGTCCCACATTGGCTAGAATGATAGGAGAGGAGGCTAGCCTCTCCTATATATATGTTGTTATTCCGTTCACAATAAAATCACTTCAAGTCTCAACAGGGTGCATAGAGCTTCACAGGGTGACTTGGGCGCATATGAGTTCACTTGGGCGCATATGTCCTCATTGGCTTGGGCGCATACGGCTTCATTGCTGAAATTTTCATGCTTCTACAAACATGTCGCACACCGGGCCCAGCAGCGATGGCTATCTTACTTGTAGTGATGATTCTTGTATGAATTGAGCATTTAGTACTTGTACGTGTTTCGAGTTGATGGTTCTTGTGAGTGGTTCAAGTAATAGAGGCTAGACGAGTAAATTACATGTATTGCAAGTGAATGAAACCAGAATACCAATATGTATTGTGACAGAGAATTAAATAGAACTATACTAGAACTGAATCGCAGTAATCATCAAATAAATTAAAGAACTATCAGGGAATGTACTCGCCTGATACCCTGAGCAACTGATGTGTATAGATGTCCAAACCGGAGTCACCTGGTCATATTTAATGAAATACAGGTTACAAAGGGTTCAATATTGAATATTTGAAATATATAATGAAATCTACATGCTCTAGGCCTCTCTAGGTCAAAAGTCAAACTTGGGTCTAGTCAATTCAGTCAAACTTGGATCCTTGGGTCAATTCTTGGTCAATGGTCAACTAGGCTAATGGGTCCTCAAAGTCTAAGTTCAAAACCTAGGTTCCTCAACCTATGTATTTATCATGTTCCCTTAGTATACCAAGGATACTAGTCCATCTCTTATCACTACCAATATCAATGTTATAATATATGTATACCGAATAGCTATATCCTGATATATATACACATAGATAGATATTTAGGTAAATAAATACAAAATTAGATATATAGATAGATAGATAGATAGGCAAACAAATGGATATATAGATATATAGACATTTAGACACTAAGTGACACCCACACATGAAGTCACACTCTATCTACTAATCCCTCCTAACCATCATGCACATATTCAAATTCTCTTTACCTTAAAGCCCTAAATACCTGTCAATTTGAACTTTTTCCCTTCTTCTTACTGATACCTCTCCATCCATACAGCGCTTCGAACGGGAACATCTTGATGCTAGCTTGGTAGCAGTTGTTGTAGGAGAACTCCCAGGGCGAGTCCATATGGGAGAGAGAAGACGAGATGTGCGAGCGTTGCCCCTATATTTTTGAGTCATGAGGTACATGTACACCTTGTATCTATCGTAAATTTCGAGGACGAAATTTTCCTAAAGGGGGCAGATTTGTAAACCCTTGGAAACAATTATTGTATTTTTAATATTTTTTTACTTTTCTTTAGTGTTTAATGGCTTCAGAACTTATATAGAATCTTCCTACAAATGGGAATAGGTCAATTTGCAACATCAACTTTCTCTAGGGGCTTTTTGAACTTAGAAATTTAAGTTTTAAATCAAACGACCACTATTGGAAGTTCGAATGCTTCATGAACTCAATAACTAGTCGGTTTGAAAATGAGATAAAACCATGTTAATCCTTGAACCAGATTCTCCTATCAGTTTCCCTATGGTTTCAAATCCAAATCGAGTTTAAACGCTCTCTAAAATCCCATACAATCCAATCCACAGACTAAGTATAAAAGAAAAGAGGGCAATCGCTCCTTTGTGGAAACCCTAGTATACCTATTCTTGTCTATCACACGAGGGATAGGAGCAGTTGAGGATTCAGCCGCAAAGAGCTTTAAAGGTATGAGACCCTTTCTTCTAATACTGAAATTCTAATTTACATGCTTAAGGTATTCGATCATGTGTCTATATGAAACCCAAGATCTACTGGATTCTAGAGCTTTAAAGGTATGAGACCCTGTTCTCAGGTTCATTCATCCATGCACATGTTACACTAGGAGGAGGGATTTATTCTGCAGATACAGGTATAGGCTTGGATAACAACAAGGTATAGCTGGTCACTTCATGTTAGACTATTTGATGTAGCCGAGTTATATATTAATACATCAACCCTTCACATGGTACCAGCTAACACTTGAAAAGACCCTTCCCTAACATCTATTAGTCAATGATACATGAACTTACTGGTAACCCAGTTGATAATATCATGAAATTCCTTAGTACCATTAGAAATTGGTTAGAGAAGTTCCTTTTATACTCAGAGCAAAACCGATGTAGGGCTGTCACATGAGCTTCCCTTTGTATCCGTATGTTACCTTCCTAGGATCCATTAAATATTGTAAGAGAATCCCTTTTTATTAAATGAACCTGACACTACCCCGGTACAAGAGTCATTTAACCAAGCCTACGGACATGGTAAGCCACTTGAGTACATCTACCTGTTTCCCCTATAACAGAGTATTTTGTCATCCAATGAACAACTGCCATGAGCATACTTTCCTGTCTACAAAATCCATACGGACAAACATACTGTCCTGACAACATTAAGGGTTAACAAGGGAATCTTCTTTGCATTCTAAAATTCTGAAATTAAGAATAACTTGTCTCTCACCAACCCAATACTATCTGCAACTGTGACCTACTTCTCCCTAATATCCATCGAACCCAGTGAGTAAACTTTCTTGTATCCATTAAACCCTGCTTTATGAGCTATCTTTGTAACCAATGGATTTCTATCTATCGGCCATATAGCCTAAAATAAGATAACATTAACTAACTGTCTTGTAGACGTTCTCAAATCCATCAGTAGGATACACTAAGCTGTGTCATTAAACAGGGGTTGAGGGAGATCTTCCATTTCAGCCTAGGTAATAGGAAAGGGGATAGTGGTACGACAAATAGACTCGTGGGTCTATTTACCAAATCCTATCCTAGTAGCAATAGACACGGCTCAGATATCGGTGTGGATGGATACAGTTGAATGGCAGGTATAGGGGTTTTCTGAGCAGCTATAGTAGGTTTACCTAACTAAGGTACAATAATAACGAATAGGTAATAGAGAAGGTTGAAACATGTAGGTAGTAGAGAGTACCTCAAATTATTCCTATCTCACATGGAGGGCAATCCAGTATCAGCCAAGTACCAATCCATACTTGGATATCTTAGACATCTAGGAGACCCTAAAGGGGAATTGAGTCTAGTTGTCACCAGCCAAGTAAGTGTCATGGTATCACAGGGAATTCGAGCATGTCAAGGGAAGTAGCAATGGCCAAAATCATATATCTGTCATACGAACTCACACATGATCTGTCCTCAAACAGCTTATGCAGTAGTTTGAACTTCACAATCAAGTTTAATATCTAGACTATAGAGTCAGGCCATATCCTTAAACAGAGGGTCTAGGAAAGAATCAGGGCAGGGAATATATTAGGGATATGGGAGACAGGTTAAATTTTATCTAGACAGACCAATAGGCTAGTGTACCTCAATTACAATTAGTAGGGAAGAAAGGTCAGACAACCAAATCAATAAGGCCCTTAGAAATACTAAGGATTTTACGACCATTAGATTATGATTATTTTTTTAATTCAAATTTCATGAATTGATTAGAGTTAATTCGTAATATAGGTTCCTTGGACTTCGACTTGGACCTTGATCAGTACTAGCAGCTCAGGACTCTATGCGAGTACAGTTTATTGTCTGTTTTCGATATTGATTCTCGCTATATTTCACTGTTGGCCATTGGTTATGTGGTTTTTGTCATCTTTTTATATTCTGCCATAATTTGTTGAGTCGGAAATGAGAAGTACCAAGGATGTGTGATTCGACCGTAGACATTGTAGATCTCGTAGACATTGTTTAATTTCTGCAAGTAGACCTCGTAGACATTGTTATTTTCTGCAAGTAGACCTCTGAGACATTGTTTATTTTCTGCAAGTAGACCTCGTAGACACTGTTTAATTTCTGCAAGTAGACCTCGTAGACATTGTTTGTTTTTCATGCAAGTAGACCTCGTATACCCCGCGGTGTAGTGTCCCAGACCGATCACATATCAAAGGTACTTCTAACTGTTGGGAAGGTATTTTAGTTTATTTATTTACTGTTGATTTTGTGTCTTTTCTCGCATCTTTTGCTGCTTATCTTCAAAACATATAATTAATATCTAACCTCTGTCTTATAGTCATTTTTATATATTAGAACTGAATTCAGTGAATTGTCCTCGTTCCATCCTGACTAGGTAACCCAAAATTTTAGGTAATTATGGTGAGGATTTATACCCCGAACAGTATAGCGCTTATTTGGGAGATGTCGCTGAGGCGGATTTTATCTTTCAGGAGGAGTTTGCAGTAGCTGACCCCGCCTCTCTCGCTTAGATGCTTTTAGATATTTTGAGACATTGTAGTGGAGATTGATATTTGAGTTTTGAGACTTGTAGTTGGGAGTTTATTTACTTGTAGACTTCATACATTCATTTTGAGATTAGTTACATATATCTTCTCTATTTCCATCCAGTTGAGTTGTGATCTTGTGTTATTGCCTCCCAATGGAAGTATGTACTATTATTGCATGGTTTTTCATCGTATTGTTATAGTATTCTACCGCCGACTCTGCGGTGTAGGCTAGGCGTGCACACGATTCCTACCCAACTATTGGGTGCGAGTCGTGACACGTTTTTAAGATTTGTAAACCCTTAGAAACATTTATTATATTTTTAACTATTTTGTTTACTTTTCTTTAGTGTTTAATGGCTTCAGAACTTATAGAGAATCTTCCTACAAATGGAATAGGTCCATTTGCAACATCAACTTTCTCCAGGGGTTTTTGAACTTAAAATTTTAAGTTTTAAATCAAACGACCACTGTTGGAAGTTCAAATGCTTCATGAACTCAATAAGTAGTCGGTTTGAAAATGAGATAAAACCAAGTTAATCCTTGAACCAGATTCTCCTATCAGTTTCCCTCTGGTTGCAAATCAAAATCGAGTTTAACCCTCTCTAAAATCCCATACAATCCAATCCACATACTAGGTATAAAAGAAAAGAGGGAAATTATTCCTTTGTAGAAACCCTAGTATACCTATTCTTGTCCATCACACGAGTGATGGAAGAAGTTGAGGATTCAGCCGCAAAGATCTTTAAAGGTATGATAACCTGTCTTCTAATACTGAAATTCTAATTTACATGCTTAAGGTATTCAATCTTGGGTCTATATGAAACCAAAGATCTACTGGATTCTAGAGGTAAATATGGAAGATGAGTTTATTATTCATGTGCCCAATTAGAGACTATAGCAAACTCACAAGAAAATGACATTAGAAGGCTTCCAAGTATAAAGAGGCAGATGGTTGATCTTAGGGATAAGTTATGGATGTGCAGCAAGGACCAAAAACTCTGTTCTCAAGTTCATTCATCCATGCATATGTTACACTAGGAGGAGGGCTTTATTCTGTAGATACGCGTATAGGCTTGGATAACACCAAGGTATAGCTGGTCACTTCATGTCAGATTATTTGATGTAGCCGGGTTATACATTAATACATCAACCCTTCACATGGTACCAGCTAACACATGAAGAGACCCTTCCCTAACATCTATTAGTCAATGATACATGAACTTACTGGTAACCCAGTTGATACTATCATAAAATTCCTTAGTACCATTAGAAATTTATTAGAGAAGTTCCTTTTATACTCAGAGAAAAACCGATGTAGGGCTGTCACATGAGCTTCCCTTTGTATCCATATTTTACCTTCCTAGGATCCATTAAATATTGTAAGAGAATCCCCTTTTATTAAATAGACCTGATACTACCCCGGTATAAGAGTCGTTTAACCAAGCCTACAAACTTGGTAAGCCACTTGAGTACATCTACCTGTTTCCCCTATAAAAGAGTAACCAATGTCTTTTGTCATCCAATGAACAACTGCCATGAGCATACTTCCCTGTCTACAAAATCCATACTGACACACATACTGTCTTGACACCATTAAGGGTTAACAAGGGAATCTTCTTTGCATTCTAAAATTCTAAAATTAAGAATAACTTGTCTCTCACCAACCCAATACTATCTGCAACTGTGACCTACTTCTTCCTAATATCCATCGAACCCTGTGAGTAAACTTCCCTGTATCCATTAAACCCTGCTTAATGAGCTATCTATGTAACCAATGGATTTCCATCTATCGGCCATATAGCCTAAAATCTGATAACATTAACTAACTGTCCTGTTAACGTTCTCAAATCCATTAGTAGGATACACTAAGGTGTATCAGTAAACAGGGGTTAAAAGAGATCTTCCATTTCAGCCTAGGTAATAGAAAGGGGATAGTGGTACGACCAATAGACCCATGGGTCTATTTACCAAATCCTATCCTAGTACCAATGGACACAGCTCAGATATGGGTGTGGATGGATATAGTTGTATGGCAGGTATAGGGGTTTTCTGAGCAGCTGTTGTAGGTTTACCTAACTAAGGTACAACAATAACGAATAGGTAATATAGAAGGTTGAAACTTGTAGGTAGTAGAGAGTACCTCAAATTATTCTTATCTCACATGGAGGGCAACCCAGTATCAGCCAAGTACCAATCCATACTTGGATATCTTAAACATCTAGGAGACCCTAAAGGGGAATTGAGTCTAGTTGTCACCAGCCAAGTAAGTGTCATGGTATCACAGGGAATTCGAGCTTGTCATGGGAAGTAGCAATGGCCACAATCATATATCTGTCATACGAACTCACAAATGATCTGTCCTCAAACAACTTATGCATTAGTTTGAACTTTACAGTCAAGTTTAATATCTAGACTATAGAGTCTGGCCATATCCCTGAACAGAGGGTCTAGGAAAGAATCAGGGCAGGGGATATATTAGGGATATGGGAGACAGGTTAAATGTTATCTAGACAGACCAATAGGCTAGTATACCTCAATTACAATTGGTAGGGAAGCAAGGTCAGACAACCAAATCAATAAGGCCCTTAGAAATACTAAGGATTTCATGACCATTAGATTATGATTATTTTTGTAATTCAAATTTCATGAACTGGTCAGAGTTAATTCACAATATAGTTTCCTTGGACTTCGACTTGGACCTTGATCAGTACTAGCAGCTCAGGACTCTACGCGAGTACAGTTTATTGTCTGTTTTCGATATTGATTCTCACTATATTTCACTGTTGGCCATTAGTTATGTGGTTTTTGTCATCTTTTTATATTCTGCCACAATTTGTTGAGTCGGGAATGAGAAGTACCAAGGATGTGTGATCTGACTGTAGATATTGTAGATCTCATAGACATTGTTTAATTTCTGCAAGTAGACCTCGTAGACATTGTTATTTTCTACAAGTAGACCTCGTAGACATTGTTTATTTTCTGCAAGTAGACCTCGTAGACACTGTTTAATTTCTGCAAGTAGACCTCGTAGACATTGTTTGTTTTTCATGCAAGTAGACCTCGTAGACCTCGCGGTGTAGTGTCCCAGACCGATCACATATCAAAGGTACTTCTAACGGTTGGAAAGGTATTTTAGTTTATTTATTACTGTTGATTTTCTGTCTTTTCTTGCATCTTTTGCTGCTTATCTCCAAAACATATAATTAATGTCTAACCTCTGTCTTATAGTCATTTTCATATATTGGAAATGCATTTAGTGAATTGTCATTGTTCCATCCTGACTAGGTAATCCAAAATTTTAGGTAATTATGATGAGGATTTATGCCCCGAACAGTATAGCCCTTATTTGGGAGATGTCGCTAAGGCGGATATATCTTTCAGGAGGAGTTTGCACCAGCTGACCCCGTCTCTCTCGCTTAGATGCTTTTAGATATTTTGAGACATTGTAGTAGAGATTGATATTTGATTTTTGAGACTTGTAGTTGGGAGTTTTTTTACTTGTGGACTTCATACATTCATTTTGAGATTAGTTACATATATCTTCTCTATTTCCATCCAGTTGAGTTGTGATCTTGTGTTGTTGCCTCCCAATTGGAGTACATAATATTATTGCGTGGTTGTTCATCGTATTGTTACAGCATTCTACCGTCGACTCTTCGGTGTAGGCTGGGCGTGCACACGATTCCTGCCCGACTATTGGGTGCAGGTCGTGACAAATTTTTACGATTTGTAAACCCTTGGAAACATTTATTGTATTTTTAAATATTTTGTTTACTTTTCTTTAGTGTTTAATGGCTTTAGAACTTATAGAGAATCTTCCTACAGATGGGAATAGGTCCATTTGCAACATCAACTTTCTCTAGGGGCTTTTTGAACGTAAAATTTTAAGTTTTAAATCAGACGACCACTGTTGGAAGTTCAAATGCTTCATGAACTCAATAAGTTTGAAAATGAGATAAAACCAAGTTAATCCTTGAACCAGATTCTCCTATCAGTTTCCCTCTAGTTTCAAATCCAAATCGAGTTTAACCCTGTCTAAAATCCCATACAATGCAATCCACATACTAGGTATAAAAGAAAAGAGGGCAATTGTTCCTTTGTGGAAACCCTAGTATACCTATTCTTGTCCATCACACGAGGGATGTGAGCCGTTGAGGATTCAGCCGCAAAGAGCTTTAAAGGTATGAGACCCTGTCTTCTAATACTGAAATTCTAATTTACATGCTTAAGGTATTCAATCTTGGGTCTATATGAAACCCAAGATCTACTGGATTCTAGAGGTAAATATGGAAGATGAGTTTATTATTCATGTGCCCAATTAGAGACTATAGCAAACTCACAAGAAAACGACATTAGAAGGCTTCCAAGTATAAAGAGGAAGATGGTTGATCTTAGGGATAAGTTATGGATATGCAGCAAGGACCAAGAACTCTGTTCTCAAGTTCATTCATCCATGCACATGTTACACTAGGAGGAGGGCTTTATTCTGCAGATACACGTATAGGCTTGGCTAACACCAAGGTATAGCTGGTCACTTCATGTCAGACTATTTGATGTAGCCGGGTTATACATTAATACATCAACCCTTCACATGGTACCAGCTAACACTTGAAGAGACCCTTCCCTGACATCCATTAGTCAATGATACATGAACTTACTGGTAACCCAGTTGATACTATCATCAAATTCCTTAGTACCATTAGAAATTGGTTAGATAAGTTCCTTTTATATTCAGAGCAAAACCGATGTAGGGCTGTCGTATGAGCTTCCCTTTGTATCCGTATGTTACCTTTCTAGGATCCATTAAATATTGTAAGAGAATCCCCTTTTATTAAATGGACTTGACACTACCCCGATATGAGAGTAATTTAACCAAACCTACGGACTTGGTAAGCCACTTGAGTACATCTACTTGTTTCCCCTATAACAGAGTAACCAATGTCATTTGTCATCCAATGAACAACTACCATGAGCATACTTCCCTTTCTAGAAAATCCATACTGACACACATACTGTCCTGACACCATTAGGGGTTAACTAGGGAATCTTCTTTGCATTCTAAAATTCTGAAATTAAGAATAACTTGTCTCTCACCAACCTAATAATATCTGCAACTGTGACCTACTTCTCTCTAATATCCATCAAACCCTGTGAGTAAACTTCCTTGTATCCATTAAACCCTGCTGCTTTATGAGCTATCTTTGTAACCAATGGATTTCCATCTATGGGCCATATAGACTAAAATCTGATAACATTAACTAACTATCATGTAGACATTCTCAAATCCATTGGTAGGATACACTGAGGTGTATCAGTAAATAAGGGTTGAGGGAGATCTTCCATTTCTGTCTAGGTAATAGAAAAGAGGATAATGGTACGACCAATAGACCCATGGCTCTATTTACCAAATCCTATCCTAGTAGCAATGGACACTGCTCAGATATAGGGGTGGATGGATACAAGTGTATGGCAGGTATAGGGGTTTCCTGAGCAGCTGTAGTAGGTTTACCTAACTAAGGTACATTAATAACTAATAGGTAATAGAGAAGATTGAAACATATAGGCAGTAGAGAGTACCTCAAATTATTCCTATCTCACATGGAGGGCAACCCAGTATCAACCAAGTACCAATCCATACTTGGATATCTTAGAAATCTAGGAGACCCTAAAGGGGAATTGAGTCTAGTTGTCAACAGCAAAGTAAGTATCATGGTATCACAGGGAATCCAAGCATGTCATGGGAAGTAGCAATGGCCACATTCATATATCAGTCATACGAACTCACACAGGATCTGTCCTCAAACAGCTTATGCAGTAGTTTGAACTTTACAGTCAAGTTTAATATCTAGACTATAGAGTCAGCCATATCCCTGAACAGAGGGTCTAGGAATAAATCAGGGCAGGGGAGATATTAGGGATATGGGAGACAGGTTAAATGTTATCTAGACAGACTTATAGGCTAGTAAACCTCAATTACAATAGGTAGGAAAGAAATGTCAGACAACCCAAATCAATAAGGCCCTTAGAAATACTAAGGACTTTACGACCATTAGATTATGATTATTTTTGTAATTCAAATTTCATGAATTGATTGGAGTTAATTCGCAATATAGGTTCCTTGGACTTTGACTTGGACCTTGATCAGTTCCAGCAGCTCAGGACTCCAGGCGAGTACAGTTTATTGTCTATTTTTGATATTGATTCTCACTATATTTTACTATTGGCCATTGGTTATGTGGTTTTTGTCATCTTTTTATATTCTGCCATAATTTGTTGAGTCGGGAATGGGAAGACTAAGGATGTGTGATCCGACCGTAGACATTGTTATCTCGCAGACATTGTTTAATTTCTGCAAGTAGACCTCATGGACATTGTTTATTTTCTGCAAGTAGACCTCATAGACATTGTTTATTTTATGCAAGTAGACCTGGTAGACACTGTTTAATTTTTGCAAGTAGATCTCGTAGACATTATTTGTTTTCATCCAAGTAAACATCGTACACCTCGCGGTGTAGTGTCCCAGGCCGATCACATATCAAAGGTACTTCTAACAGTTGGGAAGGTATTTTAGTTTAATTATTTACTGTTGATTTTCGGTCTTTTCTCGCGTATTTTGTTGCTTATCTTCAAAACATATAATTAATGTCTAACCTCTGTCTTATAGTCATTTTCATATATTGGAATTGCATTCAGTGAATTGTACACGTTCCATCCTGACTGGGTAATCCAAAATTTTAGGTTATTATGATGAGGATTTATGCCCCGAGCAGTATAGCCCTTATTTGGGAGATGTCGCTGAGGCAAATTTTACCTTTCAGGAGAAGTTTGCAGCAGCTGACCCCGTCTCTCTCGCTTAGATGCTTTTGGATATTTTGGGACATTGTAGTGGAGATTATATTTGATTTTTGAGACTTGTAGTTTGGAGTTTATTTACCTGTGGACTTCATACATTCATTTTGAGATTAGTTAAATATATCTTCTCTGTTTCCATCCAGTTGAGTTGTGATCATATGTAGTTACCTCCCAATGGGAGTGCATACTATTATTTCGTGGTTGTTCATTGTATTGTTACAGCGTTCTACCGCTGACTCTGCTGCGTAGGATGGGCGTGCACACGATTCCTGTCCAATTATTGGGTACGGGTCGTGACATCTAATACCTACACTCAAGACACCACTGCCACAAACACAATCTCTCATAGATATATTCACTGGAACATAACATCTCCTGCTGCCTAGTGCAGCAGGGCTACTGCTGCAATTGCTTCCTGGCCAATTGTCCTGCTGTTCAAGTCCAAGCCAAGCCATTTCTATAGCCTATGACACACTCACAAATATACCATATGTGCTGTCAAGCCATGTACCACACCCCAATACCTGTCACTCCCCCAACATATCCCCTCTCTTTCTTGAAAACCTGAACCCCAACCTGGGAACCCTTTATCCTTATATTGTCTAACCAATATCACATATATATACACAATATAGCAGTCCACAAACTTACTACTCAAGATACAATATCTGCACACATTCACTAAACTCTCTTAACTACTAAAACCTTACTAACACTCTTCTATAAACATATAAACATAACTCACGCATTGCCCAATAGACGAAGGCCTCAGGCTACTGCCTACTGCCTGCTGCTACTGCTACTATGAAATACAGCAGTATCCTGTCAAGTGCACGCAAAGCCAAGGTTCTCTATTGCCCAACCACTGATACCTATGCCAATAAAAAAATATACATATAGGCACACACAAGCAAGGAAGGAAAGGGGATAATTAAAGTCAGACAGTTCCTCCCGTCCTCCCTTAACACTAATACAAGTATTAGTAGTCTAGCAAATCAAATGCATGTACATATGGTAAGAAGCTGAGCTAAAGGAGATATGAACTGAATCGAAGGTTGGACGTTCACGTGGAGAGTCTGAACTAAGAAACATGGCTAACGAAGGTTTGATACTAACTAATGTAATAACTGAACTAAGGAAAAAGGGGTTGTCACGCCCCAGAACCAGAATACCAGAGAGCGGGGGAGTGACTCAGCCAGCTACGTATTACGGGTAGATGAATACCGTATAATACGATCAATGCTGTCTAAAAGACGAGGGGGAACATACTACATGAAAGTCTCACTAGGGTTACTCAACATCTATTGTCCCAATCATTCAATGAAAAGCAGTAAGTAGAGAACATGTAAGGATGAGCAGTACGACGTCTCAAACGCTCAGTCAAAATGTTCTTGAGATCTGGCTTTACAAAACATAGCCAGATAATATAACAAGGTATACACAATCGTTATCAGCTGCAGTCTGACTTAGTTACAATTATGTAAAAGTAAGTGCAAAACAGTCCGACTAACATGTCGGTGCCAAGCAACAAAATATAAAGTGAGTAGTAAAATGAGCGGGGAAGTAAGGAACCCACTCGTGTCCTCCTGCGATCATCCTTCTAGTATTGACCATCTTAGAGGTGGAAGTAAGCTGAGTCCTCGGGAACTGGCTCTAAATCTGGCCATACAAAACAAGAGAGATTAGATCTCAAATAGCAAGTACCACAAGGGAGCACGACATGAGAATTAAAACCAGTGGTAAGAGTTAAGAATATGATAAATAAGTCTTCGCTTGCTACTGGGATTCACACAACATCATGACACTTCAAACCAACTTCCCAACCAAACAAGGACAGAAGTTGACCCATCATGTCCTGACATTCTGATCATCACAGTAATTAACAGAGTAGGTACAATACACAAACAAATCAATTTAAACGGTAATACAACTACTACGGCTTACTAACTGTAAGTTCCAAGTTGCCTTGGAAATATGCAATAAGGGATTCTTCAGTTCTTACTATATACAAGCAAGGCTAGTCTACCCAATAATTAATTGCGCCAATCATGAATTAGACGAGTTCCAGCGGGACGCCCGTCATCAATATATGTATAAATATAAACAGATACCACTTCCTGCCCGTGTGGCAGGTTTGCAGTATCTGTGGGAACCAGCCGGCATATCGGGACACTAATTCTCCCGAGATGGCTGTCATATAAGAACTCGGGAATCCATTCTCTCCATGCAATTTGTTATTTTATTTAACTTAATAGTCCCTATATTAATTGAAATCTCATGCCGTAGATCATGGTCATTCAGAATGAGTACTTCTGTACAGAGTACGATAAGCATAACTCTATAACGATGCCCGTGCGGTTAGCTTGTAGGTCTTACATAGCGTAATGCAACAATCAAACCTAGTCACGGAATAATCATGCCATGACTGTAAGGTACACCACCTGCTTTTGTAGAAACAAGTTGAAGTCTACACGTATCCATATGCCAATCTCGGGATTGGCTAGTCGATTGCAATGGTTCATGGTTAATATGAACGTGTCTCATTTAATTTCAATAAGACGACTAGCCAGTCTCTTAGTTCCAACTAGGAACGCATGATCAAGCATTAATCGAGGTAACAATTAATGTAAATTCGTGACAAGGCATGAAGGTCAACTAGCATTTAGTATGGTCGGGTCTATAACTCTCAGGGTTAAGTTCCAGTCATACTGGGTATACATAAACCAATCAAGACACAGGGCACATTCCATACAACAATATGTATTAAAAATACTAACATATCATGAGTATATCGAGTTTATGCCAAAAAGGCGTAAGGAGATAATAAGGGTGCCATGCGCCCAAGGAGTACGCCAAAGGAAGTACGCGTAAAGAAAATAGAGTTACGCATGAAGGAATAACATTTACGCATTTACTTGTACGCGTAAAGGAATAATGATATTCTTGAACTAATACGCGTAAAAGAAATACGCCAAGCTAGAGGAGTACGCGTAAAGAATAGAGTTACGCGTAAAACTTGCATGCGTAAAGGCTCGAGTTATGCATAAAGCTTACGCGTAAAGAAAATAGCATTGTGCACGTAAAGGAAGTACGCATAACAAAATAACATTACGCGTGAGATATTGTACGCGTAAAGAGTTAAAGTTTACGCATGAATCATTGTACGCGTAAAGAATAACATTACGCGTGAGACATTGTACGCGTAAAGAAAAGAGCATTACGTGTAAGGAATATGCCAAGCCAGAGTAGACTTGCGTAATTCGGATTCACGCTGACACGAATGAAGGTGGGTGTAGAGCTTGATATTACGCGGGCACGTATAAACGTGGGCGTAGAGAACCTCTCGAACTCCAAATTCCGTGAACCTCAATCTAAGCCAAAGGTGGGACTTCCATAGATCAAAATGGGGTATATAACAAATCTCAACAACCTGGAATGGTCACAACTTGGAAATAAGGAAGTTTGATAGATCAAAACTACCAAAATCCGAAAATAGCAAATGTTTAGATCTACAAAAATAAAACTTTCAAAATGCAAAATGTCAAGTTCTAAACTATCTTAGAATCACGAGGGAAAGATAAATGAACCATAAAAATGGGTTCTCATGTGGAAGCAAGGTGCACTTGCCTAAGCTCTTGGTAGGTGGATAGAGTTATGAGGAAGAAGAAGAGTAAATGAGAAAAAGAAGTAATGAAGAGAGAGAAAGGATTGGGCTTTAAATGGAGATGGTGATAGGTAGGGGGTTGGGTTCATGATGAACCATCCTAAACCAAAACAAACCAAACCAAGCCGAACCTAAGACAAAGCAAAAGCAGAAAATAAAATACAGGAAAAATAATTAGCATGAAATTAAATGAATTAAATACAGAACAAATGCATGGAATATATTAAATAAATACATTCAAGAAGTACACGTATTAAAATATGCATTCTGGAAACTGTGAGTGACATCTCTACCCTTCTTAGAAAAATTTCATCCTCAAAATTTTAAATCCAAGCAGGATAGAAACAACAGAGCTAAACTAATCCAAGTACAAGCAATTTTAGCGAGCAAGCAGTCATCTTACAATATCAATATCAAGTAATATATCTATGCTTATTTATCGACGACATCTAGCAATTTCTACTCATAGGGCGATAAGCATGAGGAATCAAGACAATCAAGGTATACGAAAAGAAATATACCTTGTGAGTCAAATAGGTACGGATACTGTGATCGGATATCATCCTCACATTCCCACGTTGACTCTCCTAAGGAGTGATGACCCCAAGCAACACGGACAAGGCTAATTGTTCGGTTCTTGAGTATCTTCTCCCTTCGGTCCAAAATGGACACCGGCTGTTCCTCGTAAAACAGATTGGTACCAACAACCAGCTCAGAATGATCGAGGATATGGCTTGGATCCGATACATACCTACGCAACTGAGATACATGAAACACATCATGTACCTCTCGTAACAAAGGTGGAAGGGACAAACGATAAACAACATCGCCTACCCTATCAAGGATAGCAAATGGGCCTACGTATCGCAGATTCAACTTCCCGCGAACGCCAAATCTAATGACCCCACGGGTAAGTGAGATCCGCAAGAACACGTGATCCCCAACAGAAAATTCTAGCGGCCTACGATGCTGGTCTGCCCAATGATGATGCCGATCTTACGCAACTCGAAGTCGCCCTCTAATCCCTTTAACCACTTCAACCGTCTGAACAATCATCTCCGGGCCTAACATCATCCTCTCCCCGATATCATCCCATGCCAGTGGAGACCTACACTTCTCACCGTAGAGTGCTTCGAATGGCGCCATCTTGATGCTGGCTTGATAACTGTTGTTGTACTAGAATTCGACTAAGTGCAGGTGACTCTTCTAAGATCCTCCAAAATCTAGGGTGCAAGCTCGTAACATATCTTCTAAAGTATGAATTGTTCTTTCTGATTGCCCGTCTGTCTGTGGATGGTAGGCCATACTGAATCTTAACTTAGTACCCAGGCCATGATGTAGACTCTTCCAAAAATATGATGTAAAACGTGTATCTCTATCTGATACAATACTGACAGGGACCCCATGCTGCCTAACTATCTGCTGCATATACAACTCTGCCATCTTTTCTATAGATTGCCCTACTCTAAAAGGAAGAAAATGTGCCACCTTCGTAAGCCGATCCACTATCACCCAAATAGCATCCTTACCACTTGGCGATCTCGGTAAACCGGTCATAAAGTCCATGGTGATATGTTCCCACTTCTATTCCGGGATAGGAAGCGGTTGTAATAATCCAGTTGGTCTCTGTTGTTCTGCCTTCACTTGCTGACATATTAAGCATCGAGAAATGAATCTAGCTATCTCCCTCTTTATTTTGTTCCACCAGAAGTATTGCCTGATATCTTTGTACATTTTGGTCCCTCCGGGGTGTATAGAATACTGAGAACTGTGGGCTTCTGCCATAACCTTCTGTCTGATATCTCCACTTGGCACACATAGACGTAATCCAAATCGAAATGACCCATCTTCGTGAATTTTCATCTCCTTCCTGAGTCCTGACTCACATTCTGTCATAAGCTTCTGAATCCTTGTGTCCCGTGCCTGAGCTACCTTGATCCTATCTACCAAGTCGGATTGAACTCGTAGACTTGCCAGAATTTTGATATCACTAGGAAGTATAACCTCGATGCCCATCTCTTGAAGATCTTCTAAGATATGTTTTTGTGATGTTAACATAAATGCACTGCCTCTCCTGCTAAGAGCGTCCGCTACCACATTAGCCTTGCCTGGATGATACTGAAGCACTACGTCGTAATCCTTGATCAACTCTAACCATCTTCTATGTCTCATGTTCAGTTCCTTCTGAGTGAAGATGTACTTCAGACTCTTATGGTCGGTGTACATGTCCACTCGATCACCGTACAAGTAATGCCTCCACAGCTTCAAAGCAAATACTACTGCTGCTAACACCAAGTCATGAGTTGAATAATTCTTCTCGTGGTCTCGAAGTTGCCTAGATGCATACGCTATCACCTTCCCATGTTGTATTAGGATACACCCAAGTCCCTTCCCTGACGCATCATAATATATAGTAAAACCTACGGGTCCAACCGGTAATGTAAGAATAGGTGCCGTGATCAACTTCTGCTTTAAATTCTTAAATGGTGCCTGGCACTCTGCTGACCAAACGAATGGCACATCCTTCCGTGTCAAGCGGGTCATGGGTGCTGAGAGTCTTGCAAAGTCTGATACGAACCTTCTGTAATATCCTGCCAGTCCCAAAAAACCTCGCACATCTGCTACGGTCTTTGGTATTGGCCAACTTTCTACTGCTTCTACCTTCTTGGGATCCATTGCTACTCCAGCCCTTGATATGATGTGCCCCAAGAATGAAATATGATCCGTCCAAAACTCACACTTGCTGAGCTTAGCGTATAACTGGTTCTCTCTCAGAATCTGTAACACTTTCTTGAGGTGATCTTCATGCCTTTCATCACTAGCTGAGTATACGAGAATGTCGTCGAGGAACACAACGACAAATTGATCTATGTACGGCATAAAGATGTGGTTCATCAAATCCATAAATATTGCTGGAGCATTGGTCAAACCAAACGGCATTACTAAGAATTCGTAATGCCCATACTTCGACCTGAATGCTGTCTTGGAAATATCCTTTTTCCGAACTCTCACTTGATGATACCCTGACCGAAGATCTATCTTGGAGAAAACCCTTGCTCGGCTCAACTAATCAAACAAGTCGTTGATCCTTGGTAGTGGGTACTTGTTCTTTACTGTTGTCGCGTTGAGCTTTCTGTAGTCAATGCACAATCTTGATGATCCATCATTCTTTTCTACAAGTACCACTGGTGCTGCCTATGGTGATTCGCTAACTCGAGTGAACTTCTTCTCTTTTAGTTCCTCTATGTGTTGATACACCTTGGCCTGCTCTGAATCCGCCATTCTGTAAACTCGATCTGATATCGGTTTAGTTCCTGGTGCCAATTCTATACTGAACTCAATGTCCATAACCAGTGGCAGACCTGGAAGTTCTTCAGAAAATACATCAAGAAACTCTTCAACTACCTTTGGGACTAAAACTTCTTCCATTGCCATCACTACTCCTTGTTTATGATGGTATATCTCTGATCTGACTAAGGTGAACCGCTTCATGCGAAGAATATTAAAAGATACACTTCCTCTACGATAATCTAGTGTCATATGACTGTGTTTCAGCCAGTCCATGCCTAAGATAACGTCGAAATTTCTAACAGAAAATTCTATCAACCTGGCGGGTAAGGAACGCCCGCAAACTACAACTCTACACGCTAGAATAACTCTACTAACTCCTACGAGCCCATTACCAATGAGTATATCCAACTCCCTGGCATTGCCTCGAATTTTATTCCTAGTCGTGTCGTAAATTGTGCAGATATAAATGAGTGTGACGCTTCCGAATCAAACAATGCTACTGCGGAATATGAGGCGACGAGAATGTTACCTGCCAATATCTCTCGATGCCAATGCCACTTCCAAGGACAGATTAAATGCCTGTCTTCGGCCTCCTTGTTGGTTCCCATGCTGCGGCCAAGCCTGGTGTTGCTGCTGGCCCCTCCCTTGGTGATGCTAGGGTAGTCTTTATTGTTGCTGCTGCTGCATCAGCGGTCCCTGTTGCCGAAACATCTGAGCCGGTGACATCAACGGGCGTTGTGCCAATGGTCTCACTGCTACCGCTGGTCCTTGATACTGGCCTGCCCCTGGTGCTGGCAAAGCAGGAAATTATTGTACTGGTCCTCCTGACCTCGAATTCATGGGACATATGGAAACCAGATGTTCTAGACTTCCACATAACAAACACTGTCCGTTCAATACCCGATACACACCTCTCGTGTGCCCTACCTTCCCACAATAAGTGCAGCCCGCTGGGGGTTGCTGGTTCTTCCTCTGCTGCTGTTGTTGCCTTGCAGCGGGTGCTGGCCCTCGCATTGCCACATCGTGAATGCGAATGCCAGGAGGTTGTGCTGTTATTCGGGGCGCTATTGCCCCTCCTCCTTCAATCTGATTGTGAGATCTCTTCTGACCTCCAGTCCTTGATGTGATCCTCTAGATTGTGATCTCATGCCTCTGGGTTGCCGTCAATACCTCATCGAAAGTCTGGTAGTTGTGCCCCTCTATCAGTTGCAATAGTTCAAGATGGAATCCTTGCTGAAACCTCATAGCCCTCTAGCTCTCTGTTGCTACCATCTCCGGGGCAAACCTACTCAGTCTGCAGAATTCTGCTGCATAAGCATCCACTGTCTTGACGGCCTGCTTGAGGTTGATAAAATTCTGCTGTAGCTCGAACTGTGCCACAACTCCATAGTACTTCGTCTTGAACCTTACAGTAAAATCATCCCAAGCTATAGGACGTCTGATATCCACTTCTTCTGATTACCACCAATCACGTGCAAGGTCCTGAAGTAACAGCTTTACTAGATCCAAACGTTCTTCCGTCGGTACCTTAGCTGCTATCAGAATAGCCTCGATGTCCTTAAGCCATGCATCTGCTGAAATAGCATCTTCCGTGCCCTCGAAACGACAGGGGTTGTACTTACAGAACCTGGTTGACGTCCTGAGTCAGTCCTCACTCCCCTTTCCAAAGCCGTTTATAATTCTTGGTTGAGCGATACATTCTGCTTTTGCAGCTGAGTGTGCATGTGTTGCTAGGTCAACATCTGATGTTGTTGAGTAGCCATCATCCCCCTTATGATTTCCAGAAGGGCTGGTGTATCTACTGCCATAGGGGTAGACAGAGCCGTTGGTGGTGTTGGAACCTCCGGATACTGCGGTCCAGTTGTTGGTTCCACTGTCACCTCTTTTTGGATGTTCTCTTGAGGTAGTACTGGCCTTTGTTGCTGACCATCATGGTCATGGTGGTCGTGTTGCCCTTGTTGTTGCTGTCCAGCTCTGACAGATGCGGACGAGGTTCCGCTAAGAAAAGGGACAAGAGAGCAATCAAACGATCGGACAGAAAAGATCAATGAAGTCAAAGGATACCGGAATGTAAAGCTAGGGTCGAGAGTAACGAATTATGAGATCAAGGGAAAACATGTGTGATTGAGAAATCCTATAAATTAAAACACCCCACAAGTCTGAAATCAGACCTGCATGGGCCACCACTAAAACCTTGTCACGCCCCAGAACCAGAATACCGGAGAGCGGGGGAGTGACTCAGCCAGATACGTATTACGGGTAGATAAATACCGTATAATATGATCAATACTGTCTAAAAGACGAGGGGGTGCATACTACATAAAAGTATCACTAGGGTTACTCAATATCTATTGTCCCAATCATTCAATGAAAAGCAGTAAGTAAAGAACATGTAAGGATGAGCAGTACGGTGTCTCAAACGTTCAGTCAAAATGTTCTTGAGATCTGGCTTTACAAAACATAGCCAGATAATATAACAAGGTATACATAATCGTTATCAGCTGCAGTCTGACTTAGTTACAATTATGTAAAAGTAAGTGCAAGACAGTCCGACTAACATGTCGGTGCCAAGCGACAAAATGTAAAGTGAGTAGTAAAACGAGCGGAGAAGTAAGGAACCTACTCGTGTCCTTCTGCGATCATCCCTCTAGTATTGACCATCTTGGAGGTGGAAGTAAGCTGAGTCCTCGGGAACTGGCTCTAAATCTGGCCATGCAAAACCAGAGAGGTTAGACCTCAAATAGCAAGTACCACAAGGGAGCACGACATGAGAATTAAAACCAGTGGTAAGAGTTAAGAATATGATAAATAAGTCTCCACTTGCTACTGGGATTCACACAACATCACGACACTTCAAACCAACTTTCCAACCAAATAAGGACAGAAATTAACCCGTCATGTCCTGACATTCTGATCATCACAGTAATTAACAGAGTCGGTACAGTACACAAACAAATAAATTTAAACGGCAATTCAACTACTACGGCTTGCTAACTGTAAGTTCCAATTTGCCCTAAAAATATGCAATAAGGGATTCCTCAGTTCTTGCTATTACAAGCAAGGCTAGTCTACCCAATAATCAATTACGCCAATCATGAATTAGACGAGTCCCAGCGGGACGCCCATCATCAATATATGTATAAATATAAACAAATACCACTCCCTGCCCGTATGGCAAGTTCGTAGTATCTGTGGAAACCAGCCGGCATGTCGGGGCACTAATTGTCCCGAGATGGCTCTCATGTAAGAACTCCGGAATCTATTCTCTCCATACAATTTATTATTTTATTTAACTTAATAGTCTCTATATTAATTGAAATCTCATGCCATGGATCATGGTCATTCAGAATAAGTACTTCTGTACAGAGTACGATATGCATAACTCTACAACGATGCCCATACGGTTAGGTTGTAGGTCTTACATAGCATAATGCAATAATCAAACCTAGCCACAGAATAATCATGCCTTGAATATAAGGTACACCTGTTGCTTTTGTAGAAACAAGTTGAAGTCTGTATGTATCCATATGCCAATGTTCGGGATCGGCTTGTTGATTGCAATGGTTCATGGTTAATATGAATGTGTCTCATTTAATTTCAATAAGACGACTAGCCAGTCTCTTAGTTCCAACTAGGAACGCATGATCAATCATTAGTCGAGGTAACAATCAATGTCAATTCCTGACAAGGCATGAAGGTCAACTAACATTTAGTATGGTCGGGTCTATAACTCTCAGGGTTAAGTTCCACTCATACTGGGTATCCATAAACCAGTCAAGACACAGGGCACATTCCACACAACAATATGTATTAAAAATACTAACATATCATGAGTATATCGAGTTTATGCCAAAAAGGCGTAAGGAGATAATAAGGGTGCCATGTGCCCAAGGAGTACGCCAAAGGAAGTACGCATAAAGAAAATAGAGTTACGCGTGAAGGAAAAACATTTACGCATTTACTTGTACGCGTAAAGAAATAATGTTACGCTTGAACTAATACGCGTAAAGGATATACGCCAAGCCAAAGGAGTACGCGTAAAGAACAGAGTTACGCGTAAAACTTGTATGTGTAAAGGGTCGAGTTACGTGTAAAGAAAATAGCATTGTGCGCGTAAAGGAAGTACGCGTAAAAAAATAACATTACGCGTGAGACATTGTATGTGTAAAGAGTTAAAGTTTACGCATGAATCATTGTACGCGTAAAGAATAACATTACGCGTGAGACATTGTACGCGTAAAGAAAATAGCATTACGCGTAAGAAATACGCCAAGCCAGAGTAGACTTGCATAATTTGGATTATTTAAAATCGTGATTTTCTAATGCATGTCTGCATTGAATGTCGTTTCTTTGCCTCGTCCAGTGACTTGATCGTATTCATTACCAAAACCCCCTTGTGCCTTCTCACCTCCTACAATTTTTTAATTTCGAGGACGAAATTCTTTTAAGTTGGGTAGGATGTAAAACCCCTAAATTTCTACTATATTTTTATTATTTTATAAATTTGGTACTGATTTTTTTATTTTGCATTTGTACGTCGTGCGCGTAATTTTGTTTTTTTTGTTGCTCGACGAGGGCGAATATGTGCGAGCGTACTTATTTTTAGAAAAATATTTTTCTATTTTTATAGTTTCAAAATAATATATATAATAGTTATTTTAACTATCGTACCAAAGTTTTCAAGTTATTATTTTATTTATTTTATTTACAAAAAGTCTTTCGTTTATAAAATTTATTAAAATAAATAAAAATTCTTCGTGCATACATATATTTCATAAATATTTTATTAGTTTATTTTAAATAATAATGTAATTTTTGAAAGTATTATTATATGTATTTTTAGAAAATATATTTTGAAATTTTGTGGCAATTTAAATCTTTGATTGGATTTTTATGGATTTGATTTAAATAGTTTAAATTTAAAGATATAATTTATATTTAATTTAAGTTTAGATTACCTAGATTTAAATTGGAATTTAATTTGAAATTAGATTGATTATATTGATTTAAATTTAATAATTGAATTATCTAAATTGGGTTTAAATAAATCATAATCCTTATCCAACTGGGAATTCTCACCTCCTATATAAGGAGAGGTACTCATCCACATTATTATTCTACAATTTCTCCACCACAACTAGAATTCATGTATCGTGTCTGTGTCCGTGTCCCCTTTCCATCCACTATTCTCTTCTTTTACATATACATTAATTTCTTCGTGTCCGACAACCCCAGACGCTGACCCGTCCCATGTCTCGCAGGAGACACCTCTCGACCCTCCTCTATTGTGTCGAATACATCTCGACACAACCCCTAAAGACTCTAAAACTATGCACATGTTCTGTCGTGACTGTCCCGCTCACCCCGCTGCTAGCAACTTCGCTCCCTGTGACCCGACACCGCTTCCTGTGACCAACACAAACCAGCCCCGATGGCACCCTGTACTTCTCTTCCTCGTCGCACCATCTCCCCAACTCCTCTCCTCCGTCGAACCCCGTCACCATGGCTGCTCGACCCAAACCCACCGCCACCACTCTTTCCTGCCATCCTTACATGGCTCACCATCGGCCTTCCCTCACCAGCACCGTGGCCAACGCCAATCCCTGCCACCGCCACCACACGACCAAACCACCACCGTTAGCACCACACCCGACCAACACCACCGTCATCAGAACCACCACCCGACCAACACCACCCAAACCATCACCGCCACCACGGCCATCGTCGGCCGACGCCAGCAACAAAGCCACCAAAACTCCAACACAAACAGAACCCAAAAATTGGAAAAACCAAACCCTCAACTCACTTTGCCTTCGGCCGCCGGTGTCGCCTCCACCGCAATGCCCCTCTCCGGCCAGAATCCCGTCGACGTCCAGCATCTGCGCGCCGCCGCGAACCTTCCGCCGAGCTCCTCTTTCCCGGTTCCTACAGTCCCGTCCGAGCACGAGCGCACCACCCACACGCAGCTCCACCGATCCCGACCGCCCCGACCAGATCCCCCTTCAGAGTCCTCCTCCGCTCGCGCTACCATGCCATCCGCCCCCCGCGCGCATCACCAGCTTGCACAACCGCCGTGTCGGCGCCCCTTCAGTCCGCCTCCCCCGGTTAGCTTCACGAGAAACTCTCTTTCCTCCACCTCGACCGCCGCCGGAGCGGTGAAGCCTCTGTCCCCTTCATCCCTTCGATCGCCCCTCTCTCCTTGGGTCTCTCTCCGAATCCCCGACTCTCTCTCTTCCCTGTCATCCCCGCTCTCCGCTCCTTTTCTCTCTCTAATTCACTCACTTTCTCTACTTTTAAGTTTTAATAGTACTCTAATTCACTCTCTCTCTCTCTCTAAAAAAGAGAAGACAATAGTACTCAATTATAAGCAACATATTTTTGTATTATTAGTATTGCTTTTTTTTTGAAGAGGAGAACAGCTCCTCAGCAGTACATGTACTGCTTAGTTGTTATTGTTATTATTATTATTATTATTATTATTATTATTATTATTATTATTATTATTTTAATTATTTATTTAGTATAAAAGAAAAGACTACAGTAGAATTTGGATACTTTATTTTATTATTATTATTATTGTTATTATTATTGTTATTATTATTATTAATGTTTGTATACAGCAGCATAATAGTTCTAGTGTTTTCATTATTTAATAATATTTTGAGTATACTATATACATATATAACTGTATAGTTTTAATATTATTATTGATTATAAATTTTTAGTGTTTATATTATTTTACCAAGTATTCTTTTATTGATAAGTAAAAATATATAATTATTATTATTAGTATTATTATGTATCCCTAGCTTATTATGAATGAATTTTTGACTTAAATTATTTTCTGTATATTTCTTTTATCTTAACTAGTAAAAGGAAAAAAATATAGTTTTAATTATTTTATAAAAAATTTCTCGATTTATAAATAGTTAATAAACGTATTATTTTTACCAAAAATGATTTTATTTACTATCTCAAAACCATATTTTAAAAATTAAAGTGTTTGCCTAAAACGATTTTATACTTTCAAGTATTTATCGAGAAACTATTTTTTTGCAAATAAAAATATATTTGCAAGTATTATAAATATTTTCTAAAATCATATATATTATTTATCCAAATTCTATTGATCATTCTCATGTCCATGACCCAGCCCATCTTACCTATTCTTTTACAAATTCTATACTACCTTATGTCCACCCTAACTAATTTGACCCTTCTGGATCCAATAGAACTGTCCGTGCCACCATCAGAGGTCACCTTCCCTAGTTATTGCACCAAAGTCGCAGTTCGTGCCACCTTGATCATCGCAGCACACCAGGCGTCCTACCAGGCAAGGCACCTTGCCATTTCCTGTTTATTTATTTTAGCTCATATTTCATGCATTATTCATTATTTTTTATGTAAAATAAACTGTGATACATGGCATAACTTATTAGAACTTACTGTTCAGTTATATTTTCTGCTATGTATTATTTTCTTACACATTAAACCTAGATTTAAGGGACCGCGTTGTGTGTTGCATTCATTAGCCTTGACACGTCGTACCATGAAGTTGTGTGTCGCATGTAGAAAATGGACGTACGTGATTGGCTGGCCACCAGTACGTACAAGCCGTGCGATGGAATTAACCGCTAATAGAATTGCATGCTAGTTTGACTTAGCGGTTATAGAGGTTTTCTGTTGTGGATACAACATAGTAGGCATTGGGCGAGGAGGACAAATCCTTAGCGTATGGGCTTCGATGCACTTTCCCTTGTGACCCCGAAGCTCCGCTGGAGATACGGGGTTGATGACCCATGACTACTGACAGCCACTGACGTTCTACGGAACGTTATGCTCTTATTGATTGGGCCTCTGGTTCCCCAAGGGGGGACTATGCCGATCCTACTTTAGCCAGGGCCCATGCGTAGAAAGGATTGTTCTTAACTACATTTCACTTAGAAAGGTTATGCTACCTTATCCGTTAGGTATGAGTACTTTTGGTTTGGGTACTTGTATCTAACTATGGCATGGAACAATAACTTATCGCGGATTAGTTTGTCACATCTTGTCCTTGTTTGGTTGTAGGTGTGGCTTACTACTCCGATGAGAAGGTATTAAACCTTGTTGGGGTCCGGATACCATATTCGATTCATAGCATGGAAAGATACGTCATCGTGAATTAGTTTACCATCTTCTGTCCTTGTTTGGTTGGGGGGATGGTAAGCTAGTTCAATAGGTGTGTATTGGACCATGTTATAATTCAATTGACTTATTTATTTGAGCAATATTTATTCAGTTTATATGGCATGATATTATGTGTCTTGTTATGTCACTCTGAGGACCTGGTTATCTCTCCAGGTGTGTGCTCTTGTCTTTCGCAGGTGTTCTAGCCGTGGCCATGATCATCTCTATCTCTTCGAGGATGATTGTACTTTGATCGTCTTCGCTTCGCTCGCCAAACTCTTTCTTTTGTTATGTATTTCTTTTCATAATTAGTAGTAGATTTGTCTCCGCCCAACTACATGTACCAAATGACAAATGCATAGTTGATTATATGATATCTTTTATTCTTTCATTTCATGGATGAGATTTGTTAGTTGTGGTTTACTGCATTTACAGCTTATGTATCCATACGAGGCCCTTGTACTTCGTATGAATACAGCTGGCATGTCTACGTTCATAGTCCTACGTATTTTGGGACTGGGGCGTTACAGAACTAGATACAAACGTGTTCGAATCATTTTAACACACACGAATTCAACAGAACTGTGCACAGTCTCGTGCATGCGTGTCTAGCACACACCACACAATATGACACAATATGAGTGCATGTCCACACACTCGCCTAGGGTAGGGATACAACCCTGACTCCCTGAATCGTGTCCACGAGACACCAAGACACGACACGAAGCCCGTGTCAGTAGTTCATGTGGCTCACACGCACCGCCGGCAACGGCTAGTACGGGCTCGATAGCGTGTCCGACTCGACATGATACGACTCGAGACTCGAGGGGGATTGTGTCAGTCACTGCCCTTCGGTCCTCGCTAAGTTGCACGTGTCTAATCGCCGTGTCTGAAGAGAAATGCAACCCGAGCAGCAGGACAGTATCCCATGGCTGCTGTGGCGTGTTCATGTTCTCGTGCTGACATGATACGACACTAAAATCACCAACAACTGACACAAAATCAAAGATGACCTATCGATCTATAAATCCATTCAAACACAATTTAAAAATAGCACAAAAATATTGAGTGTGGCATTTCATAGAACACATAGTTCTAGGTTAGGATACGTGTCCGATATGGACGCGAAATCATTGCACATTGACTCAAAACTTACACTACAGCTAGGGGACACCTAGATCTAGGCTACCATGCAAAGAAAACAGAATTTAAATGCAATTTCAAGGGTTTACCTATAGTGTGTCAAATGGCAAGAGAAGCCCCAAATCGATTGATTCCCGTTGCTAGCCAAATCCTCCAAATTGTTTCTAAACTTAAATTACTCTCCATGAACATCAAATAGAGGATGATTAGATTCTATTGCAAAAAATTTGGATCAAAAATGAATTAAAATGGATTTGTTATGAATTAGGGAAGATTGGAATTACCTTTTCTTTCTAAAAGTTGAGATGATACAAAAAAGGCAAGAACAAAGGAATAAAAGACTTTATAGAAGGGAATACCAATGTTGGCCGGCCAACATAGGCTGAATTTAGGGTTAGGGTTTCAATAATGGGCTATGGGCCAAGTTTCATTAGTAAAGGAAGTAAATTCCTAAGTCATAAGTCATTGAACCTAGTCTTATTCTCCTATTTCAAACTTGGTTCTAAATGACTAAAATTGGGTTGACTTAAGTTAGACTAGGGTCCCACCATGCTAACCAAGTCACCATAGCTAGAGTCAACATCTAGGTTGGTCTACAAAGTCTCAACTAGTCAAAGTCAAAAATAACAATCACCACTTCAATAATTTAAAATAAATTCAAAAAATTTCAAATGACCAAAATACCCTCAAGCTAAAATGTGGTAGTGACAAATCTACCCTCCTTAAAAGAATTTTGTCCTCAAAATTAAAAGACAAAACTAAACTGATGAGAAGGATAGGCAATCATACCTCAGGGTCCAAAAAGATATGGGTATCGCTCGCACATCTCATCCTCCCGCTCCCAAGTAGACTTTCCTGGAGAATGATGCCTCCATGCGATACGAACCAAAGGTATCACCTGATTTCTCAGTACCTTCTATTGGCGATATAGAATCTCCACTGGCTGCTCTGGATAACTGAGAGTAGGTCCCACCTCAATCTCCAAATGGTCAAGTACATGGCTAGGGTCAGCCACATACCATCTCAACTGTGATACGTAAAATACGTTGTGGACACCCACTAGTACAGGTGGAAATTCTAGCCTGTCTGCCACATCACCGACTCTTCCGCTGATAACGAAAGGTCCGATGAAGCATGGGCTAAGCTTACCACCTCCACCAAAATGTATGGTACCACGAGTAGGAGATATCCTCAGAATCACCATGTCTCTAACCTAAACACAAACAAGGTCTCAAGTTACTAAGTAATCAAACATGATCAAACAAGCACAAACAAACAACCTACTTCTAATCTTATCTCTAATCTGTACCTCAAACTCCAAAGTCCTCCGGTAGCTATCGGCCCAATGCATTTGTCTGTCCTGCACCACGCGAAGTCTGTCTCTGATGAGCTTTACCTTTTTGGCTGCGTCAACAACCATCTCAGGTCCAATAAAGCTCGCTCTCTAACATCATCCCAAGATAAGGGTGTACGACATCTACACCCGTACAGAGCCACGAAAGGTGACACCTCAATGCTAGCCTGATAACTGTTATTGTAAGCAAACTCCACCAAGTACAGATGATCCTTCCAGGATCCTCCAAAATCTAAGACGTACATCTTTAGCATGTCCTCGAGTGTCTGAATAGTCCTCTCTGACTTTTCGTCCGTCTGTGGGTGGTATGCAGTACTAAACTTGAACTAAGTGCCCAAACTAGTCTACAGACTCCGCCAGAAATAGGAAGTAAAGCGACTATCCCGATCCGAGACAATGCTGACCGAAACTCCATGAATTCTGACAATCTGTCGCATATATATCTCTGCAAGCCTCTCATAGACGTACCCACTTTAAATGGCAAAAAGTGGCTGATTTGGTCAACCTGTCTACGATGACCCAAATAGCGTCTTTTCCTCCTGGTGTGTGCGGCAATCCAGAAACAAAATCCATCGTGATGTGCTTTCACTTCCACTCTGGAATGGACAATGGCTGCAACAAACCTCCTAATCCCTACCTCTCTGCCTTGACCTGCTGACAGACCAAACATCTGGATACGAAGTGAGCTACCTTTCGCTTCATCCCATACCACCAGACGTGCTCCCTCAGATTCCTGTACATCTTGTTGGCACCAGGATGTATAGAGTACTGAGATCGGTGGGCCTTCTGCATGACCTGCTCCCTGAGCTCTCCACTGGGCACACACAGCCTAGAATCGTGCCTCAATGTGCCATCCTCTACAAGAGTAAACTCACCATCCACTAGCCCTGCTTAAACCTGCTCTCGGATATACCATAGAGCAACATCCTCGAACTGCGTCAACTTGATCCTCTCTATCGAGTCTGACTGAATCTGAAGGCCCCACATCTGCATCTGAACTCCTGGCACAATCACCTCAATCCCCAGGCTCTCCAAATCTGCTAGCAAGTGACGATCCATAGTCAAACACATGGCTATCAGATACCTACTCAAGGCATCGGCAACCACGTTGGCCTTTCCTGGGTGATACTGTAGTGAAATATCAAAGTCCTTCATCAACTCCAACCATCTGCGCTGCCTCATGTTGAGCTCCTTCTGTGTAAACACTTACTTCAAGCTCTTATGATCTATGAAGATCTCCACCCTCTCTCCATATAAGTAGTGTTTCCACAACTTCAAAGCAAATATTACTGCTGCCAACTCCAAGTCATGGGTAGGGTAGATCTTCTCATGGGGACGTAACTGCTTGGAAGCATAGGCAATCACCTTCCCATGCTGCTGCAAGACACAACCCAAACCCTTTCCTGAAGCGTCACTGTAGATAGTGAACCCTCCTGATCCTGATAGCAATTTCAGAATCGGAGCTGTCGTCAGTCGCTTCTTCAACTCATCAAAAGCGACCTAACACTCCTCTGACCAAACAAACTCTATATCCTTCGGGGTCAGCCTAGTCAACAGCTCTGCAATCTGTTAGAAATCCTGCACGAACCTCCTGTAATAGCCTGCCAGTCCCAAGAAGCTCCTCATCTATGCTACTGAACTCGGTGTCGACCAAGCCTCAACTGCCGTGATCTTCTTCGGGTCCACTGAGATCCCATCTCCAGTCACCATATGACCCAAGAAGTCAACTCTGTCGAGAAAGAACTCGTACTTTGAGAGCTTGCCATACAGCCTCACCCTCCTGAGTGTCTCCAGGACCACTCTCAAGAGCTCCTGATGCTCCTCCTCAGTCTTCGAATACACCAGGATATCATCGATGAACACCACCACGAACTTGTCCAAGTACAGGTGGAATACCTTGTTCATCAATTTCATAAATACCGTCGGGGCGTTGGTCAATCCAAACGGCATAACCAAGAACTCAAACTGCCCATACCGCGTCCTGAATGCGGTCTTCGGAATATCCTCCCTCTTCATCTTTATCTGATGATAACCCAACCACAGATCAATCTTCGAGAAAACTCGAGTTCTGCTCAACTGATCAAAGAGATCATCGATCCGCAGCAGTGGGTATCTGTTCTTGATCGTTAGGTTGTTGAATGCCCTGTAGGCGATACACATCCATACCGACCCATCCTTCTTGGGTCACTACAATAAAAAACCCTTTTAATGACGGCTAAAAAGCGTCATTAATGACAAACCATGACGCTTTTTTTTTACAGCAACCGTTATGAAAACGGGTGTTATAAATATTTTTTAAAAGTGTTATAAAAAATCGTCATGAATAGTTTCTATAAAAGCGTTATGAATAGTTAATATATAGTGCACAGTTCAGAACAATTTTAAAACGTTATGAAAAGATAATATGTATAGGCTCAATGCAGCACATTTATAACACTTTATACCATTCAAATTAGCATATTTATAATGCTCTATAATGCACAGTATATATTACATTCCAAAAACTTAACATTATATATCACCATCTTTATTACATTTCTCAAAATAGAGTACATATCAACATCTTCATTACATTGAATATCCAAATACAGAATGTACCCAAAAAATAGGAATAAATCTCTCTTTTGCTAACCAAATTATTGGAAATATTTACTTAAGTAGATTCTGACCATGGATCTTCTCTCTGCCATCTCTTGAAGATATCAGGAGTCCCAAAGGGAAGTAGTGTCGCAGCTGAGCGACGACTTGGTGCTGCTGCAGCCAGTGCCGTCGTGGGAGAGCCTTATCCTCTAGTCCCTTACTCTCGCCTGAACCCTCATCAGCGCCTGCATGCACCTCAGCGTCACGTTGTGCCCTTTTTGCAAAAAATCGGAAATGTCAGCTTAGCACTTTAGTAATCAACGCTGAAATGTGAGCCTAGCAATCAACCTGGATTTTACCAAGCCAATAAATTAAAGAAAGTTAACAAAAAATTTATATATTAGAAATCAAAATCGAAAATACATAATTAAGAAAGCATCACTTATTAGACTGACTGCACTTGGCGCAAATGGAGAATTGCAAAAATAGAATGATATTAAAATGCCAACCAAATGGAGGTCTCATGTTCCAAATCCTCACCCCACCTATATCCACAATTTAGATGTTATCAAGTTAGAACCAGGTATAAATGACACATTATATTTGAAAGACCGAAAACTGGAAAGAAAAAAAAACTTCAAGTCACTACAAAATTCAAGAGAAAAAAAAACACAGGTTCAAGTGAATTTCAGAAAACCCAGAAGCCAAAACTTTTATAAATGGAAAAAAGTTTATAGAACTCTAAGTGCTCATGTCAAGAATTCCTCTGCTATGTGAAGTCCTCAGACAACTTTCAGAATGAAGCATGCATTAACATTTTCTAATTTGTACTTCTTTTGCAGCAATAAGTAGAACCTTCTTTCTTTGGTCTTCTTTCTTCTCTCTATTTCTGAGGTGTGGAGTGGTTGTGGAATCCACATTCACTCATAGGTCCTATATATCTGAAGTTGGAGCCATTTGGGCTTTTCAATACCAATCCTTTTTTTTGCAGCAATTCTTCATTTGCTTTCTATCATTATATGATACATTGTATTATGACGTGATGTGCAACTAAATTGAACAAATGAACTCAATTTCTATGACACAATTTTTGTGAATTTCTAACACTAACTCAAAACTAATAATAAGTTATAACATTTATTCGTATAAAACATAATCTCTATGAACTCAATATCTATGACTCAATCTCTAGGAACTCAAAACTAATAATAAGTAGAATTCCACAACCTTATTTAAGTTAGTAAAGGGAATAAAAAAACTTCCCAAATTCTAATACTCAACCAACTTTAGTTCGTTTGTTGCAAACTTTATGTACCTCTCAACTGTTCTCATTGAACACAGTAATAGGACAAGTCATTCATATTCATCTATCAGACCATTTTAGAGTAATCCATATACAATATTACTAAGTTACTAACACATTTAAGAGTTCAAGATGCATAAAAAGGAATCTTACGAATTAGTTCACCAGAACTCTTCTTAGCACAAGAATCAAACTAAATTAAAAAGAGTAGATTCTATGTAATGCAAACTAGAATTCAACAGAAAAATTACACTAGATAGGTAATGTGTAAATTCAAATTAAAATAGTGGAAAGCACAACTAATCATGAATCACAAGCAATGGACAAATGACTAATTTCCCTCTTTACATCAAAGAGAATATGAAGAATATGCATAAAATAGGGGAACTATTTCTTGCTACTTCAACGGGGACAAATTTGCAGAGACCTTGAAAATAAGATACCGAAAAAAATGGGTAAGATAAGCAAGTAAATTTCAATAGAATATGAAACTTACTTCCCTAACAGCAGTAACCTCAGCATGAGCAGTAGGATCAGTGTGCTTCAAAACCATGTTATGACAGCACACAATTACTTCATCATTACGGACTATAACTGCGCCAAAGGGACCTCCATCGTTGCATTCAACTCCTTTATATGCTTCCTCAATGGCTTTTGATAAGAATTTGTGATCCCCATCCCGAACAGCTGAGCCACATGTAACTAATTCAAGTAAGAAAAACAAAATTGTTGAGATTCAATTTGCGCCCGCAAAGAGACTACATGAAGAAAAGATAAGGTCTCCAAAAAATGTTGAGAAAACGAGTAATAAAATAAAGGAAGATTCAAAAAGAGGCCTCATTTTGGAATCCTCGTCATAGTACAAGGTATCCATTTACAATAAAAGATGTGATCAGAAGTAAGAAAGCTAAAACAGTTTCAATTACCTTCATGATGGCCAGGGAACGCGGAAGCTACAGAGATGGTCCCATCCTTTGTCTCCAAAACTGGCAATACATTTCAAAGAGAAACAATCAATTGCATGCCATCATATAGGTAATTCTAAGTTGTACTTGTAATTTCAAGAACCTATGATGTAAGCAATAAAATGGAGAAGGAAATAACAAATTACAAAATATTCATTGGTGATACATTTACTTATTCTTTTTTTCTCTCTCTTTAATAAACAAATTATCAGAATAATGGCATTTTTAAAACTTCAACAAATTATGTACATTAAACCTAGAAGGGCAAGAAAGAAATGGAAGACAAGATCAAATAAAAAATTATAAAAAAGTAAAAGCAAGGAACATGGAAAAGAAATGACGAACTCATGTACACATTTGACCGGCCTACTATAGGGCTCGAGAGTGTGAAAATATATGTATAGGTTCTCGGGCCCTTGCATCACCGAATCATGGTTTATCTCTGATGTACCATTTCTTGCTCATGATAGTTAAAGTAATAGAAATAAATTAAACTACCAATTATCTCAAGAACAATAAATCTATAATTAAAAAAAATTAGTAAAAGAAAAGGGTCAGCCAGACAGATCTCACCAAAGTTTCCCTCGTATCCGCGATCCTAATTCTACTACAATACACATAATAGTAATACCCAATCAAGACATAATGATGTTAATAACATGAAGAAAAATGGCAGATCACAAACTTCCTCCTATCTATCTATCTATCTATCTATCTATCTACTAACATTAAGAAGCAATTTCATCGTGTTGATTACACAGATTTCACAAGGTTCGGTCCCGAAAACTGAGAGAAAGTACAAAAATGTCTGCTAAATTCAGGTTCCACATACAAAGCTTCCTAGACATAATGATTAACAAATCACAACTACAAAAGAAGCAACAGACCAAAAAAAGAAAACTGAGGAACAGTAGACCACCCATTCAAAAGCCATGATTCCTAAAAAAAGTGAAGAGAATAATAATCCCCCACACATTATATGCTACATGTATCCATCACCTAATCTAAAACATACCCATAAATCCAGTTTTGAACTTCTATGTTCCTATCTAGATTCTTCCCCAAATTCTATAACAACCCCCCCCCCCCCCAAAAAAAAGGAAAAGAAAAAAAAACTTGAATAAAAGGAGATGAAATTAGTGGTCAGAATGCAAATAGAATAACAAAGGGGGGGACAAAAGACGTACACTGAGCCTCTTCCATTGCAAATTCCAGAGATGGGTTTACTTCGGCTAGGGCTTCATTCCTTTAGTAAAGAGGAGTAATTTATTTTAATGAGTACAATATGAATTTATAATAGGAAACTTTCTATAGTGATGCAATGTATGAAGAGTGGGCGAACCTTCCTTCTTTCCTCGACCGACCAATGTATGAAGACTTATGTGAACCTTCCTTCTTTCCTCGACCGACCAAGGTACTCGAGGACGGCGGAGAGGTAGACGGGGGCGCCGGCGTCGACCCTCTCAGCGTACTTGTCGGAATTGAGAAAGCGGGCGATGCGGCTGACGGGGAACTGGAGGCCGGCCGTCGAGATGAGGCGCACGTCGTTGGAACACGCTGCCGAAGTGGTGGCTCTGTACCGATAGCTCAGTCGTCGAAGGGTTGCTGCGTAGTCGATCCCATCGCCGGAGTAATTAAGGTTAGGGTTGAAAATTGGGGGAGAAGAGGTTTGAGGAGGAGAGATGCTGCTCGTTAGAAAATGGATGAGAAATAAATTTTCTCTCTCCCATTGAGCTTTTATACAGTAAAGGAATTACAAGTTTGCCACCGCTCTAAAATATTAATGATATTTTATTTTATAAACGTTATAAAAAGCCCAAAATTAGCCCAAACCGTCATAGAAAAAAGGTATTTCTCAACTTTGATAACGCTTATGTATCAGCCGTCACTAAAACTCTTTGTCGAGCGTCATTAAAAGGGTTTTTTGTTGTAGTGGGTACAAAGAGTACCGGTGCACCCCAAGGTGAAGAACTCGATCGGATGAAGCCCTTGTCCTGCAGCTCATCTACCTGTTTCTCTAATTCCACCAACTCACTATTGTTCACTCGATAGACATGCTGAGAAATCAGTTCCGTACCGGGAACCAAGTCTATCGAGAACTCAACATCCCTGTCTGGTGGAAGTCCTGGCAACTCCTTCGGAAAGACGTCCATGAACTTTGCAATCAAAGGATATGGAGCCGCCTGCTCCTCGACTGAAACCTTGCAGAAAAGTCCGCTGCTCTGCTCCGTCTACCGTCGGGTGTACTCGAACTCTAGCTCTCCTGGGCTCCAAACAGAACTCTACCCCCACGTCAATCTATGTTGGCATGATGCCTGCTCAACCAATCCATATCTAATACGATATCGTAGTTCGGTAGTGGCATTATGAGCAGACTCACCTCCAAGTCTCGGCCTTCCAAAATAATACTCTGCCCTCTGCATACATCACTCACGAGGATAACACCACCCCCGGTCGTGATCTTGTAGGTCCTAGGTAATAGTTCAGATACAAGGCAGTGTCTAATAGCAAATAATACCGACACAAAACTGTAGGAAGCCCCAGAATCAAATAGAGCGAAAGCTGGAATGGAGTCGAGAAGAACCGAACCTGCAATCAACTCCCCAATGGCCTCTGCATCCTCGGCCACCATGGCGAAAGCTCGTCCCTGCTGACCTCTCCGGGACTGCTCCTGATGCTGGATGAACCTCTACTGCTGAGTCTACAGTGGTCCCTTCTGCTGCCCTGCCAAAGCCTTGGCTCCTGCTTCATGTACTGCTCTACCTGTGAACTTAGAGCACTCCTTCAGCTGAAAATCAGCTGCTCCACATAGTAGGCACCTGCCCAATCTCCTCCTGTACTCACTCTACCCGTACCCCAACTTTTTGTAGTAAGCACAGATGATGGTCTGCTGTCTCGGTGCCTGCTGCTGTACCCTCGGCTACTGATGGTGCACCTGCTGGAAGGGTGCACGGCCCTGCTGCTGGAACTACTGCGACTGGAACTGCTGCTGATGCACCTGCCTCTGCGGCTGCTGCTGCTAAAAATGAGGCCTCTTGGCCTGGCTCCGCTGCTGCTAGCTCCCTGTAAATCCTAACCTCTCTTCAGTTTCAGCCCAAGGTCGTCCTCCGCTACCATAGCTCCTGTAAAGATCTCCACGAAGGTAGCATTCCGGTCACTCTTAGTTAGTGATCGAACCTCCCTAATCAACCCTCGACGGAACTTCCTAGCCTTCGTCTTCTCCGTCTGATCATCTATAAACCTGGCCAACCGATAGAACTCTTCGACGTACACTACAACTGTCTGGTTTTTCTGAACCAGACTCTCGAACTGCGCCTCAATGCCTCCTAGTGCCACATCTGGGAAGAACTATTCCTTAAACAGCTCCTTGAACTGCTCTCATGTCTGACCCTCTACTCCCACTCGGGGTTCTGTCTAGTATCAAGTACGGGCTAGATCCTGCATCTGACTGCTCGCTGCCTCAATATGAAGTCTGCCTGGTATCTCTGCCATCCAGAAAATCTCTTCAATGTTTTCAATCCAATCATTTGTATAGTGAATGCCCTCGGTACCTAGGAAGTCTCTAGGATGCATCTTCTGGAAGTCCTGGATATCTTTCTTCCTCCTGCGAGGCTGCTACTGCGGCCCCTGAGCAGACATCATCTCCACAGTCGTACGAACTAGCTGATGGGATTCGTCGATCCCCTGACTGAAGTCGGCAGTCTGAAGCTGCTGCTGCTGATAAGACTCCAGAATCCTCTCTACGAAGGAGAATAGATGAGCAGCATCTACCATCCCTGCAGGTGGAGGCTGCTGTGGCGGAAGGATCTCAAGTATCACCGGGCTCTGCCTCCTAACTGGTGGAGGTGATCCTCCAAAACTAACTGAAACGCCCACTCCTGAGGGCGAAACTCGTACTGCGGTACCGGAAGCTGGCTGCATAGGACGAGAGGTGGCAGACCCCTCTGCAGCTTTCCCCAGTCTTGGGTGATGTGATCTCGTCTCAACTATCCTGGAGACAGATCAAACAAGAAATAATTTCTGAGAATGAGTCAAAATATCAAAGGAGGACAGTTTATATTCAAAGGAAGACAATAAGCAGCAAAATATAGATATACGAAATCTGATAAGGAGCTTTCCTAGTGTGATTGAGTACCTTCAAAATATCCTAATCCTACTGCAGGCTGTAGTGATAATCTAGTTTGAATACCACTACATAAAACTAGATTTGCATGGGCCACCACTAAAAACGAGTCACGACCCACACCCTAGAGTAAGGGCACGAGAAGTGGGTACGTTCAGCCTACGCTGCAGTGTCGACGGTAGAACGCTGTCTTAGGTCACAACATCTAACAATATAAGGCACCTGTACAGTATATACACTCTGAATGGAGGTGACAATACAGAACTACAGTCTCAATTACAACTAAGGCAGAAATACGATAAGATAGATAGATATGAAACGAATCCACAAGATACAAATAGATAGAGAGTCTAAGTGTCTAAGATATAACAACAATCCAGAAACATACCAAAACTGAAATACAGTATCCAGAGAAATAAATACAACTAAAAATCACTACACTAGACTAAGGGTGTGTCATCCACTGCTAATAGATCCTGCTGGAGATCCAAGTCACAGCAATCCTCTAGGGTAGTCCTATAGTAAGTGGTACAGAGCGCCTCATCCTCATCCTCTGTAATATTTTCAATAGGTCCAGTCAGAAAAGGAGCGAGCACAATACATCTCATACAAATCATAACAGGTTAGGAAATATAAACATGCTACAGAATAAGATACATGAAACTGGAAGAATAACATGGTATAAAAGAGAGAACTGTAAGTAAATAGCTACAATATATATAGAAAACTATCAGTGACTAGAGAATCAGAGTACAAGTTAAACATGTGAACAGCTGGATGTGATTCATGGCTATACTAAAGAGTTGATTCATGACTACACTTCTTTGGAATTATTCACATGTCTAGTTCTACTCCCCCATTCCCCAATCAATACACAAAGATCCAGTCAAGTTACGTTAAGATTCATGACTACGCTACTAGCTCATAATGAGTGATTCATGAATAGATTCGTGAAGGCTCTGTGATTCATGAGAGCACCGGAATCACAAGCAGATTCATGATAGATTCATGATAATAGAAGCATGAGATACATGATGTAAGTGAAACACACGAGACATGAGTATCTGATGCTCCCGAGAGGGATAACATCTTATGAAGGGATCCATATAGTACCAATCCGTGTTACCAATGTGTCAGCATCAAGTAAAGTAATCTAGAGCAGAAATATAATCCTAAACAAGATATGAAATGATCAGAGAATGTACTCGCCTAATATCTGTATGTCTGAAGAGAATATACTGTCTGAGGAGTGGTGTCTGGCTCCTATAGAACAGTACAAGTCACAACATGTCCAAAATAGTAAAATAGACTACTACAATGCATTCTAGATGATGTTTGGGTCAATCTAGGCTAAAGTCAATCTTTGGTCAACTCTAGTCAACTTACACTAGTAAAACTAGGTAAACTAGGTCAACCTAACCCAAACAAGTCTCACTAAGCCTAGTCAGTCTATTCTAGCAAGCACAAATCATCACAAGGCCATCCAAGTCTATCAAGACACAAGTCACATGTGTATACATGTCATATACACATAGGCTATATTATAGGAACCTACATAGGCTATATGCCATAGGGCTATATGCCATATAGTCTATAGGCAACCCACATATTCCACACATATTATATATACTAAATTAATATAAGTAACATATATTTTTTTTATATAAGATGTTATATTTTTTTATATAAGTAACATATATATATATATATATAAATATATATATATTTATATATATATATAAGATGAGGCATGCTCGGGAGCCTAGTGCTCGGGAGCTGCAGGCGGGATGGCGGCAGCAGGCGGGTCCTCTTCTCGCCTCACCGTCCCTCCCCCTTGGGAGCTGGTGGCTCGGCTGGGTTCCGGCCTCCGTCCCTCCCCGATGGGCTCCGATTGGCCCCTCCGGCCTTGTCTTCCCAGCCGGTTTCTTCTTTCTCCTCGGAGGCTTCCCCTCCACCCTTGGCTGGTCGGGCTCCGCCTGGACCACCCCGCCGGCGTCATCCCCGTGGGGACCCCCTACCCCCTTCCATCCTCCTCACCCTTCTCCAGCGACGTCATCGACGTCCTCGGCGGCAGCGACGTCGCCGTCCGGCTGCCGTTCCGCTCAGTGCGCCCCCTCCCGCTCCGGCCCCTCCGCCTCTTGCAGTCCCCCTCGCTGTGCCCCCCTCCACCGCGCTCTCCTCCCTCCCGGCTCTACCTTCCGTCGTCGCTCCCCTTTCGTGGCCGCCGCCTCCTCCTGTTCCGGCGTCGTCCCCACCCTCGGAGGCGGCCGCGCTCCTCCATCTTCGGTGGCCGGCGTCGCCCATCCCGGTGCCTGGCGGTTCAGGCCCGCTCCTCGACTCCTCCTCTCCCCTCTCGTCGATGTTTTCCCCTTCATCGGTGGTCCCTCCCCCCTCATGGACCATGGTGGCCGCGCCGAGGCCCTCCGCCCTCTCTCCGGCCTCCGCGTCGTCGCCTGACGCCATCTCCTTCCTCTCGTGGATGCCACCCACACGCTTCCCGGCTTCCAGTAGCCCTAGCCTGGGCCCCGCCCCGCCTCCACCCCGTCGGCGTGCTCTCCGGCGCAGGCGGCCTCCCCCTCGTGGGCCTCGGTGGCCGCACTTCGACCTCCGCTCCCATCCCCTCCCCCTGCCTCTGTGCCGTAGCCTTCGGCGAGCCCTGGCCCCGCTTTGGCTCTCTCTCTGGCGTCGGTCGGCGGACCACCTTCGGCGGTTCAGCTGTCGTCGCTGCCTGCTCACCGCACCGAGCTCCGGCGCTCTCAGCGCCGTAAGCCGGCAGCCCCCCTCCCCTTCTTCGTGTTCGGCCAGCGGTCGCAGCCGGTGTGACCGACGCCTCGGGCTACTCCTGTCTCTCCCCCCCCTTAGACCCTTCGCCTCCCGCCCTCCTCGCCCCCCTTCGGCAGGCTAGCAGCAGCACTCGGTTCTCCGGCTCTCCGCCCGCTGCTTCTCCGGGTCCGTGTCCCCGCCGTCACCGGCGGTCGACGACGTCCCGTCCCCCCAGCCACCCCCGTCGGAAGTTGGCCCCCCTCCGCCCGAGGCCCCTCGTGCCGCCCGCTCCTTCGTGTTATGCGCTGCGCTCGGGGCTCCGCACCAGCTCCTTGGGCCCCGCGTCCACCCCATTGGGACTCGCGCCCACCTACGCCCCTTGGGCCACGTGCCCACCTACCCCCTAGGGCCACGCGCCTCCCTCTGTCAAGACGCGCGCCTGGCCTAACCCCCCAGCGGTTTTCAAATTAGACTTTTCCTACTTTCAAATTTTGAATTCCAAAAAAAAAAAAAAATTTCTGGCAGTGTGCCGTCCCCCTAGGGCCGAGCGTCCACTCCCGCTCATTTCGAACATTTTCTAAACCCTCTAAGTTTTCAAATTTCGAAATTTTTCAAAATTTCAAAATTTACTTTTATGTATTTTCTACTTTGCCTACCAGGGCTTCTTTTGAACACAAAAGGGTCCCGATGAACAAGGTAGGAATTAGTAAAGTTAGAAATTCGAAATTTCAAAATTTTGGCATACCAAAATTTCGAAATTTCAAAATGACTAAAGGTTACGAAATTACGAAAAACGTAATTTCGATAACTAACAGAAATTAAAAGCGGGAAAACTAAGAAGCGGTTCCCGAGACGGGGTGGCACTGCCCGAGGCGCTCAACCCGAGGACCCCAGCGCGCGTGGACTGGCGCAGGTTGTAGAGATATATATATCTATAGAGAGAGAGAGATAGAGAGAGAGAGGAGAGAGAGAGAGAGAGAGAGAGAGAGAGAGAGAGAGAGAGATACAGAGAGAGAGAGAAATGAGAGGGACCCAAGCGCGCGGGGGCTGGCGCAGGGAGATAGAGAGAGAGAGAGAGAGAGAGAGAGAGAGAGAGAGAGAGAGAGGAGAGAGAGAGAGGGGAGAGGAGAGAGAGAGAGAGAGAGAGGTAGAGGGAGAGAGATAGAGAGATAGAGAGAGAGAGAGAGTAGAGAGAGAGAGGGAGAGAGAGAGAGAGAGAGAAAGAGAGAGAGAGAGAGAGAGAGAGAGAGAGAAAAGCGAGATAAAAAGAGAGAGAGAGAGAGGATAGAGAGAGAGAGAGATAGAGAGAGAGGAAGAGAGAGGAGTAGAGAGAGATAGATATATATATATATATATATATATATATATATATATATATTATATATATATAAAATATATATTATATATATATTATATATATATATATATATATATATATATTATATATATATATATACATACATACATATAGAGAGATAGATAGAGTGACATGTGTGCATATGTGTAGTGTGTGTACATGACAGGAAGAGTGTGTACATGAGTGTGTGTGTGTGTGTAGCATATATTAGTATTTGTGTGTGTGGGTATAAGCTTAGTGCACACAACAGTGTACTAGGTTCACATGTGTGTGTGTGTCTAGATTGTCAAAAAAGGTTCTCAGTTAGTGTGCAAATGTGTGAGTGATACTACGTGTGTAGCATTGGCTCTCAGGTCAGTCCATGTGTGTGTGTGTGTGATATATGAAAAACAGTGGATAGTTCATCATGTGTGTGTGTCATGTGTGAGTGTCAATGTTCTCAGGTTTTAGAGTGCCAATGTGTCTCATGCTTGTGTGTGTGTGTGAACATTTGTGTGAGAGACAGTAGATAGCAGTAGTGTGTGTGTGTGTGTTTCAAATGTGTGTGTGGGTGCATATATTAGTGTATTAAATCTCAGTAAGATGTGAATTCAGTGATACCTGGCAGTTTTCAGGATGAACCTATGACAGTTTCAGTTTCAACAGTCCCAAGTCAATTCAAAAACCCATAACCAATCACCCATCATGAACCCTAACATGTACATTAATCCTTACATATATATAAGTGAACAATTTATGATCATTAATCATCAACCAAAATAGTTTAAATACAATTAATTCTCAAAATTTTACATTTCGAAAACATGTATAAGTAATTTGGGGGAAACCCAATTTCGAATTCGAAATTAAATCAATAATTCAAAACTAATGGTTGGTAAACCATGTGTCACAAGTGAAAGTGTCAGGTGTGTCATAGTGTCAAGGAACTGGACACAAACGTGTCCGAATCATTTTAACACACATGAATTCAACAGAACTATGCATAGTCTCGTGCACGCATGTCTAGCACATGACATACGATACGACACAACATAAGTGCGTGCCTATACACTCGCCTAGGGTAGGGATACAACCCTGACACCCTGAATCGTGTCCACGAGACACCAAGACACGATACGAAGCCCGTGTCAACAGTGCATGTGGCTCATGCGTACCGCAGGCAACAGCCAGTGTAGGCTCGATAGCGTGTCCGACTCGACACGACGCGACTCGAGACTCGAGGGGGCTTGTGTTAGTCACTGCCCCTCGGTCCTTGCCAAGTTGCACGTGTTGAATCGTCGTATCCGAATAAAAATGGAACCCAAGCAGCAGGACAGTGTCTCGTGGCTGCTGTGGCATGTTCGTGTCCTTGTGCTGACATGACACGACATTAAAATCACCCACAACCGACACGAAATCAAAGATGACCTATAGATCTACAAATCCATTCAAACACAATTTAAAAACAACACAAAAATATTGAGTGTAGCATTTCATCGAACACCTAGTTCTAGGTTAGGATACGTGTCTGATACGGACACGAAATTAATGCACATTGACACGAAACTTATACTACATCTAGGGGACACCTAGATCTAGGCTACCATGTAAAGAAAACAGAATTTAAATGCAATTTGAAGGGTTTACCTATAGTGTGTCAAATGGCAAGAAAAGCCGCAAATCGATTGATACCCATTGCTAGACAAATCCTCCAAATTGTTTCCAAACTGAAATTACTCTCCATGTACATCAAATAGAGGATGATTAGATTCTATTGTAAAAGATTTGGATCAAAAAGGAATTAAAATGGATTTTTTATGAATTAGGGAAGATGGAAATTACCTTCCCTTTCTAAAAGTTGAGATGATACAAAAGAGGCAAGAACAAAGGAATGAGAGACTTTATAGGGGGAATACCAATGTTGGCTGGCCACCATAGGCTGAATTTAGTGTTAGGGTTTCACTAATGGGCTATGGGCCAAGTTTCATTAGTAAAGGAAATAAATTCCTAAGTCATAAGTCATTGTACCTAGTCTTATTCTCCTATTTCAAACTTGGTTCTAAATGACTAAAATTGGGTTGACTTAAGTTAGACTAGGGTCCCACAATGCTAACCAAGTCACCATAGCTAGAGTCAACATCTAGGTTGGTCTACAAAGTCTCAACTAGTCAAAGTCAAAAATAACAATCACCACTTCAATAATTTAAAATAAATTCAAAAATTCACTAATGACCAAAATACCCTCAAGATAAAATGTGGTAGTAACAAATCTACCCTTCTTAAAAGAATTTTGTCCTCAAAATTAAAAGACAAAACTAAACTGATGAGAAGGATAGACAATCATACCTCAGGGTCCAAAAAGATATGGGTATCGCTCGCGCATGACATCCACCCGCTCACAGGTAGACTCTCCTAGAGAATGATGCCTCTATGCGATGCGAACCAAGGGTATCACCTGGTTTCTCAGTACCTTCTTTCGGCAATCCAGAATCTCCACTGGCTGCTCTGGATAATTGAGATTAGGTCCCACCTCAATCTCCGAATGGTCAAGTACCTGGCTAGGGTCAGCCATATACCGTCTCAACTGTGATACGTGGAATACGTTGTGGACATCCACTAGTGTAGGGGGCAAGTCTAGCCTGTATGCCACGTCACCGACGCTTTTGCTGATCACGAAAGGTCCGATGAAGTGCGGGCTAAGCTTCCCACCTCCACCAAAATGTATGGTACCAAGAGTCAGAGATATCCTCAAAAAAACCATGTCTCCGACCTAAACACAAATAAGGTCTCAAGTTACTAAATAATCAAACATGATGAAACAAACACAAACAAACAACCTACTTCTAATCCTATCTCTAATCTGTACCTCAAACTCCAAAGGCCTCCTATGGCTATCGGCCCAATGTCGATGTCTGTCCTACACCATGCGAAGTCTGTCCCTAATGAGCTTCACCTTCTCGACTGTGTCAACAACCATCTCAGGTCCCAATAAAGCTCGTTCTCCAATATTATCCCAAGATAAGGGTGTACGACATCTACGCCCGTACAGAGCCTCGAAAGGTGACATCTCAATGCTGGCCTGATAACTGTTGTTGTAAGCAAAATCTACGAAGTGCAGGTGATCCTCCCAGGATCCTCCAAAATCTAAGACGCACGTCCGTAGCATTTTCTCGAGCGTCTGAATAGTCCTCTCTAACTGTACGTCCGTCTGAGGGTGGTATGCAGTACTAAACTTCAGTTGAGTGCCCAAACTAGTCTGCAGACTCTTCCAAAAATAGGAAGTAAAGCGACTATCTGGATCTGAGACAATGTTGATCGAAACTCTATTAATCTTGACAATCTTCCGCATGTACATCTCTGCATGCCTCTCAGTAGACGTACCCACTTTAAATGGCAAAAAGTGGACCGATTTGGTCAACCTGTCTACCATGAACCAAATAGCGTCTTTCTCTCCTAGTGTACGCGACAATCCAGAAACAAAATCCATCGTGATATGCTCCCACTTCCACTCTAGAATAGGCAATGGCTGCAACAAACCTCTTAGCCTTTGCCTCTCTACCTTGACCTGCTGACAGACCAAATATCTGGTTACGAATCGAGCTACCTCCCACTTCATCCCATACCACCAGACTTGCTCCCTCAGATCCCTATACATTATGTTGGCACCAGGATGTACAGAGTACTGAGATCGATGGACCTCCTGTATGACCTGCTCCCTGAGCTCTTCACTGGGCACACACAGCCTGGAATCGTGCCACAAAGTGCCATCCTCTGTAAGAGTAAACTTACCATCCACTAGCCCTGCTCGAACCTGCTCTCGGATACACCGCAGAGCAATATCCTCGAACTGCGTCGACTTGATCCTCTCTATCAAGTCTGACGCATCTGAACTCCTGGCACAATTATCTCAATCCCTAGGCTCTCCAAATCTGCTAGCAAGGGACGATCCACAGTCAAACACATGGCTGTCGGATACCTATTCAAGGCATCGGCAACCATGTTAGCCTTTTCTGGGTGATACTGTAGTGAAATGTCGAAGTCCTTCATCAACTCCAACTACCTGTGATGTCTCATGTTGAGCTCCTTCTGTGTAAACACATACTTCAAGCTCTTATGATCTGTAAAGATCTCTACCCTCTCGCCATATAAGTAGTATTTCCACAACTTCAAATCAAATACCACTGCTGCTAACTCCAAGTCATGGGTAGGGTAGTTCTTCTCATGGGAACGTAACTGCCTGGAAGCATAGGCAATCACCTTCCCATGCTGCTGCAAGACACAACCCAAACCCTTCCCTGAAGCGTCACTATAGATAGTGAACCCTCCCGATCCTGGTGGCAATGTCAGAATCGGAGCTGTCGTTAGTCGCTTCTTCAACTCATCAAAAGTGACCTGACACTCCTCTGACCAAACAAACTCTGTATCCTTTCAGGTCAGCCTAGTCAACGGCTCTGTAATCCAAGAGAAATTCTGTACGAACCTCCTGTAATAGCCTGCCAGTCCCAAGAAGCTTCTGATCTCTGCTACTGAACTCGGTGCCGACCAAGCCTCAACTACCGTGATCTTTTTTGGGTCCACCGAGATCCCATCTCCAGTCACCACATGACCCAAGAAGTCAACTCTATCCAGAAAGAACTCGTACTTCGAGAGCTTGCCATACAGCCTCACCCTCCTGAGTGTCTCCAGAACCACTCTCAAGTGCTCCTCATGCTCCTCCTCAATCTTCGAATACACTAGGATATCATCAATAAACACCACCACGAACTTGTCCAAGTACTGGTGGAACACCTTATTCATCAAGTTCATAAATATCGTCGGGGCGTTGGTCAACCCAAACGGCATAACCAAGAACTCAAACTGCCCATACCGCATCCTGAATGTAGTCTTCGAAATATCCTCCATCTGCACCTTTACCTGATGATAACCCGACCTTAGATCAATCTTCGAGAAAACCCGATCTTCGCTCAACTGATCAAAGAGATCATCGATCCACGACAGCGGGTATCTGTTCTTGATCGTCAGGTTGTTGAGTGCCCTGCAGTCGATACACATCCGTACCGACCCATCCTTCTTGGGTACAAAGAGTACCGGCACACCGCAAGGTGAAGAACTCGATCGAATGAAGCCCTTGTCTTGCAGCTCATCCACCTACTTCTTCAATTCCACCAACTTACTGTTGTTTACTTGATAGACATACTGAGAAATCGATTCCGTACCGAGAACCAAGTCTATCGAGAACTCAACATCCTTGTCTAGTGGAAGTCCTGGCATCTTCTTTGGAAAGACGTCCATGAACTCTGCAATCAAAGGATATGGAGCTGCCTGCTCCTCGACTGAAACCCCACAGAAAAGTTTGCTGCTCTGCTCCGCCTGCTTTCGGGTGTACTCGAACTCTGGCTCTCCTGGCACTCCAAACAGAACTCTACTCCCACAGCAATCTATGCTGGCGTGATGCCTTCTCAACCTATACTGGCACTCATAACAAGATAGGGAAAGATGGTAGGCGTATTCATCTTGCGTCGGTGCAAGGAAGAGTGCGTCGAGTTGGTAAGAAGTCACGAAACAACACGAGATTGTTATTGGTTGCCTGTTTGCTTATGTGAATCGAAATAACATGCTTGCCATGATAACTTGCTTTTCTACTTTCGAAAATGCCATAAAAATGATCCGATCAGTACAACGAGGACAAAAGTACTAATCCTCCACTAGTTCGTTAGCAGGTTCTAGAAATGGTCTGCTCGTGGCAAAGCTTATGTTGATCTTGCTGAGGCATGGAATGCCATAGCGTTTGAAGTGTGCTATCGTATTGACGCTCGAACATGCAACAGGATTGATGTGATCGAGATATAGAAGGCATGATGTATGGAACGATGAAATCCTTTGTGGGTAAGAGAGAACTTGAGTATTGTAGCCAATCTGGCATATTCAGTTGGGCTATTGAAATCCTTTATAATCTCTGTTCATTTATCAATAAAGAGAATTGTTTCATGTACTCTGTTTTCTACCGTTTGCTAATATCAAATCAAAGATAACTATTTAAGAACTTGGCATCTTGCCTTGTACGAGGGCAACTTCGACTTGTACGGCAACACGCCCCAGCGAAGATGATGATTTGGATAAATCGATGCGAGGACGAGCAATTTTTCTGGTCGGGGCGTGACAACCCTCCTCCCCCTTTCCTGATTACGCAGATGGAACGGAATTCTCAGTTGTGTCCAGGCGGTGTAAGCCAAATTGTCGTCGGCGAAAACATAGTCTACCATCTCCTCCACCAGCAGAGTGCAACAGTGACAAGGGGACGGAAACGAGAATCCCAATTGTCTCAAAATATCATCAGTGGGGATTTTTTGTTTGAAAACTCTCTACCCAAGCATAGAACATTTTAATAGAATATTTTAACACCAAAGCAAGCCAAGCACAGGTTCAATAGGAGCGATATTCCTTCATACCTTCTTGGCGGATGCAGTAGAGAAGTTCCCATGAATACCTGGTTTCTATTGCCACTCATCTGTACCGTTTGTGATTCTATCCTTCATTTTCTGACCGCCTCAACCGCCTCATCACCAAACCGAAGTCTGACTTTGTCAAGATCCTACCTTTCGCCAAAAGACCAGAAATCTTTAATCCGCAGCCCGATGTGATATTGCCCGCTTCCGCCGAAAGGGCCAAACCCCGTCCAGTCTTCGTCAGCCGTATTTGCTTCTCCCGATCCTACTACCATTGCCATCTGATGCTCTTCTAGCTCTCTTCCCAATAAGACTCTCCGCCAAATGTGGGTAGCATTGTTGTTCGCCTGCACTCGCACCAGATGAGTACGAGAAAAGTATCATGCTTTGAAGAAGCCCGACCTGAGGGAGTGTTTGGTCCTCAACTTCCATCAAAGCTTAATGGTGAAAGCATTCATCATGTCAGCTAATCTCTGGACCCCCAAACCACCTTCTGTCGTTGGTTTGGAATCGTGATCCAGCTGGCCCATCGTTTTTTCTTTGTCCCAACCTTTGACCCCATAAAAAACCATTAAGTAGTTTTTCGATAGTGATTAATACTTTTTTGGTGGGCAACAGGCAAAAAGTGTGTAGATCGGCATAGAAGTGAGCACGTGCTTGATCAAGATTACTTTCATATATATATATATATATATATATATATATATATATATATATATATATATATATATATATATTTTATATATATATATAAAAAATATATATATATATATATATATATATATATATATATAAATAAAATATATATATATATATATATATATATATATATAAAATAAAAAATAAAAAATATATATATATATATAATATATATTTTTAATATATATATATATATATATATATATATATATATATATATATATATATATATATATATATATATATAACACCCTCCTTAGCATAGGGCCACTCTCTAATTCCCTCAATTGAACACTAACACAAAGTTCCACACATAGGCTATCACCTTAACCCTCACTCTCCAAACAAACCACAAGCACTTCACATAACACAGGGTTTACACTGCCACTTGGACAATGTTTCATTCCCTAACACAAGGGCATTGCCCTGGGAATCCCTGTAACAGGGAGCCCCTCATGTGGCCAATGCAGGGCCACCCCTGCCACATGTCACACTACCCAAGACCTGCCCTCACTTCATGATAGTTGCTACTCTACCTCCTCTCCTTCAAACAGTTAACTTAACTGATACATGACTGATACACAATTCCATCATTAACTGCTGCTCCATGGACAGGAGCCTCCCCATCCCTACTCCACTCATCTACTTATCTACTTATGCCATAGTCTTAGGCCTTCTCCCTTGAAATCTGATACATGTAAACCACATAGCTATAATATCATGTACATTAAAGGGAAAAAATATGGACTGAAACTCCAAGTTAAGTACTGATATCACATCAGTCCACTTACTGAACCTAAAAAGAAATATGGATAGAACACATTGTAGTGGCTAATGCTCAAAATGGACTCATACATGTATTTGACTGATACTAACATCAAGGGAAGTGATACAACAACTAAGAATGGACTGATCATACACTAGATTGAACTCAAATGGTGGCTGAACATACAATATGCATGACACTCCATAATGACTGATACTCTAAGAGTTGGACAATGCAATTAGAGGCTGGACATGCCAATGAACTAAACCATAAAGGAATTTAGGGACTACTATAATGCAGGCAACAAGGTCTGAACAGTGACGAATATGAAGACTGGGCATTAACTAAAGCAAGGACTGATTATAGGTGCATCATATTTACTGTCATGATAAAGTGGGTGGACTGATCCTCAACAAATTGAATGATACACATGTCATCCCCTTTCACATCCATATAAATTGATAAATATTGAATTAGGGATGAACGAATGGACAAGAAGACATGACACCCATGCCCCTACCTGCTTATTAATACTAAAATTAACTTGACAACAAGAGTTAAAGTACTGAATAATATATATGGACTGATTAAGGCTTGGGCAGTAAGAAGTGGGATAGGATAGATAATAATGGGACTAAACAAGCAACCTGGACTTGCATTAAAGAGACAAAATGTGTACCTGATTATATATTGACAGCAATGGACTGATATCTGTTTGCCATTGATTATAAAAGAACAGAACAGTTTTATGGAAGGACTGGACTTTTACTTCACAATACAAACTCGCTCATACAAAGAAAGCCTAGGAATGAAAACCTAGGTACAGCAATCTAAGTATAATTGTTTAGTTTTGATTCTGGGGGGTGACGATAGAGGCTCGAGAAAGCGACGGCAGCTCTGCCTTACTCCTTGGATGATCGGACGTAGCCTCGGCTCTGATGAAGAAATGCTCTCGGAGCGCGTGGGAAGACTCTACTGTGCGTGCCCATGTCTCTCTGTGTATCCAGCCGGGGGTCCTCTCTCCTCTTTTGCAAGGGAATGGCACCTTGCTATTTATAGGAGTGGGGTCTCATCATTAGGGTTTGCAATGTTCACCCTAAAAAAGTCGGTGGCTTGGGGATTTAATTGCCATTTTTCTTGATCCTATTTTGTTGGCAATTAATCTGGACCACTAATCTTGATTGCAAATAATCTGGACAATTAATGCTGATTGTGTAAAATTCGTATAGACAATTAATGTTGATTGTCATGAATCTTTGGAAGCTCGGATCTCCTGCCACGTGTTTAATCCGCGTGATTGTAATAAATTTGCTTTGATTCGGATAATTATGATGATTGCACTAAATCTGGTTGTTGGAATTTGTTGATAAATCTTGATTGATTTAAAGCCACGTATCTAACCATCATTACGTGAAAACTGATCTTCTGCCATGTATCATAACCGCGAGCCACAGCCGTATGAGGGTAGCTTCTTAGGTTTTGAACTGCATGAAGGTGGCAGCCGCATAGGTGTAGCCTCCAAAATCTGACCCGTATGGAGGTGGTTTCCAATTGAGCCACATAAGACTAGCCACGTGTCAGGGCTGTATGGGCAAGGCCTCTCAGTATTTGAGCCGCATGGAGATGATCCCCATGATCCGAGCCGCATGAGGACAACGGCCGCATGGGGTGGCATCTTAGGATTTGAGCCGCATGACGATAGGCTCCACGATCCGAGCCGCATGAGAGCATCAGCCGCATGGGGGGGTGGCAGCCGCATAGAGAGCTTTGGTGGTCGGTGGATCGTGCCAGCTGTATGGGAGATTTCCTTCGTTTCTCGAGTAACACGCCGTCATGTCAGAGTTCATCATTTCAGCTTTAATGTCAGAGTTATCACTTTATGTCAGAGAAGTTAATGGGAGCAGTCACTTTATGGCCAGCTGTAAAAGCAACCTGCATAGGGCCACGTAATTCTCTCCTAAGCCGCATGAGGCTATTAGAGAGTTTCTGAGCCGCATGAGGCTCTGATAGATTCCTGAGCCGCATGAGGCTCCTTCTGTTTTGAGCCGCATGGGCTTCTTCTGTTTTCAGCCGCATGGGCTTCTTCTTGTTCTTTTCCATGCTTTTACAAGACCCCCTTTAAATTTTTCAATTTTGAAAAATTGAAATACTTTGAATAAGAAGCATGGCTATATGAGCTCCGATGGCCGCATAGGATGTTCTGGCCGTATGGACTTCTTGGCCGCATGGCCTGTCTGGCCGCATAGACTCCCTAGCCGTATGGACACCCTGCCACGTGTGCGTCTCACTAATTGTCCTTAATTCATTTTAGAGCGTCTTTTGGAGGAATCCCAACAGTTGGATCATTAAATATTTGGATTTTATGCCCTGGGTGAATCTCCTTTATGAGAGGGGGCGAAATTCGAGGAGTCGGTTTTGCCTGCAGTATACGACCCGAAGCGGTTATCGGTCGACGTGCCACCCTATGTCTATCTATAAATAGGGGTGCTTTTAGGACAGAAACTTCTTTGCTTTCTTTTGTCTTCCTCTTCTCTTGCCCTAAGCCACTGTCTTTGTTTTCTTCATCCGATCATCAATCGACGATGGCCCCCAAAGCTTCCAAAGCTTCGAAAGCTTCTAAGCTTCCAAGGCCTCTGCTGCGGCGAAAGACAAGAAGGCGGCGGCTCCCTCACCGACTGTAGCGCCCCCAGTCCATCGTGACGTCCACCCTGCCATCAAGGGTAAGGACTATGTGGAAGATCGAACACTTCAAACCCTAAAACAATGGCTCTGTTGTATGTTTTTATGCACAAGCCTTCTTCCCCTCAGCATTCAATGCGTTCTTCATCTTTGTTGAACTGCCTAAAGTTCAGTACGATGAAGCCGCATATGTTGTATGGGCCGCATGAACTTCTCATATCCGAGCCGCATGGGGTATACCCTATGTTTGAGCTGCATGAGAACGACCGAACCGTATAAGCACCTTTAGAACTGAACCACATGAAGTCCCTTTGAACAGAATCGCATGAGTTCCTAATGGACTGAGCCGTATAGCGTTCTACGAACCGCATAGGAACCCACCTAAACAGAGCCGTATGAGGACTCGTCTAAACTGAGCCACATGTACTTTGTAAAAACTGAGCTGCATAAGAACTCGTTTAATCAGAGCCGTATGAACTCTAAATGTTTTCTGGCCGTCTCCTGACTTTTTTCTTTTATCTCTTTTCAGTCAATCTGCCAGTCAATGCTGCAGGAGAATCCCTTGTGGGTCAGGCCCAATTTGCCATAGGAGTTCGGTTTGACCATCTAGTCCAGCAGGTGGTGGAGCAACTGCCCCAGAACGAGCCTGAGGAGAGGCTAAATCTTATCAAGAACCATCCCTTTCGCTTTCTCTGTGCCATACTGAACTTAGGGCGATTGGAGGGAAAGTACCTGAAGTCGGCGTTCTTCTTCGGGGACTCCCTAACTGTGAAGAACTCTCGGGTATTGGATATATCTGAGAATTGGAATTTTATTTCTGCTGGGAGGGCGATCCACATCCCCCAGATGGAGCGTCATTTCCCATTGGTGTGGTTCAATATGTTGCCGGTGGACAGGAGGTTGCCGGAATCCTTGACCCCGAGCCGGTCGGGAATGATTGTGGGTAACATCCACTGCAATAAGCACATTGGATCAGCGTACGCGGGCAGGAAACCGGTGAGCTGCTACATGATAGGGCTGGCCCCGGGTACCTTCTTAAATGTACAAGGTCCCAATTTCTCATTCTCTCATGCTGACACCTTCCTGAATCAACTTGCTCGGAAAGGGTCTTATCCCGTTGGCCGGCTCTCGCTTTTGAACTGGATACGCCCCATCCCTTCATGGGCCAATTTGACCGGGTGGATTTTACGAGAATATGAGACTTTCCTGCATTAGGTTGGTCTCTACCATGCCATCCGGGGTACATGTCATGGACTGCCCATCAACAAGGAGTTGTTCATGGCTCTCTTGGAGATGTACAACCGGCGGACAGGGACCTTCTTTGCGCCTGGAGGGGAGATTGGTCTCGTTCCTCATGAGATGCACGCAGTTTCTAGGCTGCCCTGGGGCAATGAAGTGTTTGAAGTATATACTCCAACGAACGAAGAGTTCGAAGATTTGGAGCAACGATATCCAGGTTTCGTTGCTGTCTACCAGGAGTTACTGTGTCACCACAGTTACTGTCAGCAGACGACCAAGAAGGATGGTAGTTCAGAAGGGAACCTTCCGCATACTAGGGCTTGGCTCTCCCACCTTTTTCAGCAAGGTGCCTCAGGCCGGGTTACTCCCCAGAATCCTCTGACCCGAGAGCAAGTACAGGATCTGCTGTTAACCGCCAAGAAATCGAGGGCCTTGAGCGACACGTTTGGGAGTCAAACTGATTTCTTTGATTATTTTTATCAGGATACCCAGCCGCTGTCGAAAAAGGCAATCCTGGCAGGGTTATTGATGGTATGGCTACGGAATTGCGTAGTCTTAGGAGGAGTTGGTTCCATTGAGAGGATCAGCCGAATTTTTATCCTCCCTGCCGTGAAGCTGGCCTACGGGGTCAGACTGGCTCTTCTTCCGGCCATGGTGTGCAGTATACACGTTGGCCTCCGTACTTTTTCGTCCAAGGTTATTGTCCGTGACACGGCGATGAACTTTGAACGAATCGAGTTGTCCTATCACTATTTGATTGGGTGGCTATTAATGCACTGCCGGTCTTTGATAAGACCCGGCCCAGAAGATGGTGTAACAGACGACAATACTTTTATCTTTCAGTACTGCCAGATGCCCTGGAAGTACAACACTCTGCCTGCTTGTCGGAGGGTACTGGCGAGGGTGGATGGGTATAACTTCTTCGTGTCTGTTCCCCATTTTTCTGCTGAGGAGGTGAGGAGTGTACACGTTGACGATACCGGGCCTCCTCTACTCTTACCCGGGAAGATGCTTCTTTGGTTGCGTAACATCCGTCCCTCGTACTTAGTATATCGCAACCGCAATAGCGTCTACCTGGAACCTTACTTGCCCAGCCGGTTCTTCCGCCAGTTTGGGTACAGCTAGTTGTTCCTAGAGAGTCCCAGCTCTTACCTGGGTTTTGAAGGCAGCATTCTGCATGGCATCAGAGCCTGACATTACTATGACATTGCTCATACCCGTGCTAGTTTCTCGGTCCCTGATACTGAGACGCAAGGGGAGATTTTGTATTTGGCGGCTCTCTACCACGTCGCTGCGAGCAGGTTTCCTGTTAGCTTTGACCCTCGTACCAGTTTTATTGTTGGTACCGGCTTGGCGGAGAAGCCCCAGGGGTTGAAGACGAGGAAGCAGAGGGCGAACACGGTTCCTGTGTCGGACTCGAAGTCCACTACTGCGGATGAAGAGGATGGCGAGCAGGGTGCCGATGACTCTCTCCCTCCTCTAGACGAGGTGGCGGCGGATCAGCCGCCCATTGTGTCCGATGAAGTGGTGGCGGATCAGCCGCCTGATGTGCCTGGTCCTTCACACAAGCGAAGCAGAAGTGAGTCTGCTGCTGGCGGCATGACTTATTCCATAAAACGGGCTGCTGTTAGGTCCCATCGGCTACTTATCCAGGATGTTGATGCTGTTTCTGAGGTGACTTGAATTATAACTATCTTCTCCCTTTTTTTTCTTGCACTATGGCCTAATCATTTTCCTTTGCTCTTGTAGGCGTCAGAGGAGTCGAATTCTCGAGAACCGGCCGTTGAAGTCGATCCGACCCTGACCACTTTGGTGAGTGACGTGTGTACCGCGATCATTTCTGTTGGAGTTTTTCCGGAGGCGGCCGAGGAGTCCCACGTTGCTGAGGACTCAATCCATGGTGACGGGGGCTCTACTGAACCTGTCCCTGAGACTGTTGAATTTCAGCAGGATGACGCGGAACCAGTCGTATCCCTTTTCGGGGTGGCTGGGGCAGAAGTACCAGCTGAATTCGACTTGGAGGTCGCTGGTGAGGGGACTACGACAGCTGTGAGCGAACCGCAGCCTCCGCACTCCTCTCCTGGTAAGATAAGCCAAATCTTAACTAGTAAGGAGGCCTATCTGCTCTATCATCACATCCTTCGGGTTAGACTGATTGATGGTTGCTCTCGACATACAGGTCCTGCCCCTTCAGTACCGATGACAGACATTGTTAAGGTAGGCTCTGCCAGAGGAGATCTGGTGGAGGGGAGCGTGCCCCCTCCTCTTCCGACTTATGTTGAAGGGCCTTCTGCTGAATCGAGTTCGGAAGGTCAGGTGGCGGCACAGCCGGGACAGGGAGCGATGGTCCCCGCGTCCTCCTCTACTCAAGTGGCTCTGACGGTCAACCTTTCTGCCTTGCTGAGTATCCAGGTTCTGCGGGCCGCGGAGGAGGAGTTAGCCACTTTCCACACGTCTTTCCGCTCGGAATTTGTTTTCTTGGTGGCAGGGGTGGCGAGTTCTAGCGCGCCTCCTCCGACACTGCCGGCCACACTTCCTTTGACGCCGTCTTCTACGGAAGTTCTGGATGAAGCGTCACAGGACGTGGTTGACAGTTTCTACCGCCACTTGAAGAGATGGGTCGAGGCTGCTGTGGAACGGGGGACCCTTTTTGCCTTGGCCCGAAAATGTGCCCAAGGCCAAGTTGACATTCTCAAAACCCTTCCCGGTGGAGCGGGGATAGTCGCGCTTCTGGAGCCGAAGTTGCTAGAGGCTGATCAGCTGGTAGCCCAGTTTCAGGTGCTGCGGCAAGCTGATCTGTCTGCTGCGATAGATCAAGAGCGTAGTTTCCTCATAACTGCCGTGAACAAGGCAAGGGTCGCTCGGGATACGGTCAAGCCGGTCATACTGAAGGATCTTCGCGATCTGTCTCAGCTATATGATCAGTTGAGCTACGAGAGTGAAGATTGCACGGCTCGGGAAACGACTGCCACCCGTGGGGTAATTGACACCCGGGAGCATATCCTCGAGCTTCATAGGAAGCTGGCTTTCTTGGAGTCTGAACTCGAAGCGGCCCGTACAGAAAAGGGGATGATTATCCAGGAGGCCGACAAAGTTACTCGAGCTTCTGCTAGCCTGGAGCTCGCTCTGAAGAAGCTTGGGGATGGCTGGCGAGCTCACGTTCACCTGGATGATGCGGAGCGGTTGTCTCAGGAGGCCGAGCGCCGAGCCAAGCAGCGGTTTGAACGGGGGACTGCCTTGCTGAGTAACCGTCTCCTGGAATTATGTACCGCCGAGCCATAGTCGGCTCTTTTGCTTTTTATGTTCATATTCTTTTCCCTCCCTTTTTTGAGAGGGACGTGGTCCCAGGACCTATAGTACTTTTGGCTTTCAAATAAAAGAGTATGTTTTATTCTACCCTTTATTTGTACTGCTTATTGCGTTTATGGTGTTATGGTAGTGTTTGCCCCGCAGGGGGACTATTTATGGACCTGTTACCCTTGGCATACCTGGGTTTTAGGTATGGATAACAAATTTGATGGGGATACCTAGAACGATTCCACGGTAAGGTGGTCATGGACGTTCCTGGTATCGAGAGAAAGAATGCCATGGAGTAGTTGGGCTCCCGGGGCATGATGAGAAATGAGGGGCATGTACCTGGAAATTTGGTACAACATTTGTGGTCAGCAGAGGACATTTGTGGGCCTACTATCATTGGTGTACTCCGGTTCAGAATACGGATAATAAGACGAGAGAAAACCAACATACTTACTCAGAGATAATGAGGACGTGGCAAGTATGGGGGTTTTACCGCGGGGTCTTCCTACTCAGAGGTAATGAGGACGTGGCAGGAGTAGACTCAGCAGAGGATATTTGTGGTCAATAGTGGACATTTGTGGGCCTATTATCCTTGGCATACTCCGGTTTTGGGTACGGATAATAAGTCGAAAGGGAACCAACATACTTACTCAGAGGTAATGAAGACGTGGCAAGCATGAGGGTTTCTTCGATGGAGCCTTCCTATTCAGAGGTAATGAGGACGTGGCAGGAGTGGACTCCATGAAGGGGTACATAGAACGACTCAGAGGTAATGAGGACGTGTAAGTTCTATGTAAAGGGGTGATTTGCTTTTGGCGGAAGTGAAACAACTCAGAGGTAACATTGACGTGGTTGTTTTGGGAAATTCGTGGATCTGTTACCCTTTTTTGTGCACTGAAAGTGCAGGTAGTGGATCATGAAGAGGGAGCTCTTTTAGGAAAAAAATTCAGAGGTATGATCATACATGACTTACTACCTAAAGACGCGATATTGATTTATCTGGAGTAACCGGAGTGTAAGTTCAGTGGTACCTGCGGGTAAATAACTCGACAATCTGGGGAATATGGAGTCAGAATGTAAGTTCAGCGGTACCAGAGGGTACATAACTCAACAATCTGGGATTTGGAGGATGTTGTTTCAGACATAATACTTCTTCAGGAACTTGCCGTTGATGGGCAACATGAGCAAGTCTCCATTTTGTTTCGCGAGGCGGCACTATAGGAAAAATGATCATTTACGGCGCGCGAAACGTGCCGTAAATGGTCTTTTACGGCGTACATATTTGTGCCATAAAAGACCATACCGTAAATGATCATATTATTTACGGCGCACAAGGACACGCTGTAAATGACCGCATCTGAACGTTGTAAATGATCCTCTTTTACAACGCACATTTGAAAGCCGTAAATGACCTTCTTTTTACAACGCGTATTCGAATGCTGTAAATGATCTTCTTTTTACAACGCGCATTGGAAAGCCGTAAATGACCATCTTTCTACAACACGCATTCGAAAGCCGTAAATGATCACCTACCACGCGCTGTAAATGAAGCATAATGAATGCCGTAAATAATTTTTCGCAAAAGTTTGACCTGCATTTAAGGCATATCTGGTGTGCCATAAATGACACTTGATAGTGTTGTAAAAGTAATTCCCACCAAATTGAAATGATCATTTGGCAAATGTAAATGACCTGTGATGAATATTGATACTTTTTATTCCTACCAAATTGTAGGTATCATTTGCGGCGTGGAAAAATATCATAATTTAAACTAACATCAATTTTGGGAGTGAGCAAAGAAAGTATAACATAGCAAAAAAAGTAATTCCCACCAAAAGAAAGTTCATTATATTAGATAATAACATTAGTGTACAGTCAACCAACATATATATATGCCATATCAAAAGTATTTGACAACAATAGACCATCAATCTAAACAAACACCCACAAACAAAATCTCCAACAAAATGAAGAACGTGACGATAACGATTAAGATGAAGCAATTCCATATGCGTCCGAGAAGATGAGAGAGAGAATCCCCAAGTCCATTGTTAAGCATAACTCCACTGATGCAAAAAAAGAACATATATTAGTGTATAATTACTAAATGAAGTACATGAATGTAAGGTGTGCAAACATAAAAATGCCTACTAATCTATGGGCAAATCTGTAGTGTAACTTCTCATATTAGCCTCCAATGTGCTAATCTTGACCAAGTATTGCATAAACACTTTGTATATATAAGTACTTTTAGTTTTAGAAAAATTTCTTCTTATAGTTTCTGAAATGATGATAGAAACTTTGTGCATTCAGGTTGGTAGAGCTGGTTTAGCATTAACTGAAGAGCAAAAGATCAAACTTTCTGTTGCACGGGCTGTAATCTCAAACCCACCTATTCTCCTACTCGATGAGGTCACAGGCGGCCTTAATTTATTGGCAGAGAGAGCTGTTCAGGAGGCACTGGATACGCTGATGATGGGGAAGTCAACAATAATAATAGCTCGACGGCTTAACCTGATAAGGCATGCTGATTATATAGTAGTGATGGTAGAGAGCTGGGGGGAGGGGTTGTAGTACTTTCTATATACAACTGATTGATAAAATATAGTTATGTACCTACGTTCTATATCTTTGTAGTCAGCATTCACTTCCAAACAACCTAAGTATTAGTTGCCATCTCATGCATAATGGTTCATAGACATCAGATGATGCATTCAGTTTACATCAATGGAAATATGAAACCCCTCGTATTCCCCCCTAATTCCCAATACTAGACATAACAAACATGGGTAAGGAATTCAAAACCCATTCCCAAGCCTCCAAAACTTGAACCAAATGCCCGCAGAAAGTATTCAGAATAACTTGAAAATTCCATCAGCACTATTTGCATGTTAAAGAACTTGTACTTTCTGTAACTTTAAGCTGAAATCATAAGATGCTACTGGAAGCAACCAGAACGTTTACAAAATGCAATTCAGAAATGCCTCATCTAATATTCCACAGCATTAGTCAAGAATCATTCAGCTTCAGGAGTAACTTTGGAGGAGACTAGAGAAACTTCTTGGATAAACTCTAAAATCCAAGATTCAAAAGCCTGGTGTATGCTCATTTCCTTATTTCTCACAATTAATAAAAAGGTACACAAGAAAAACGATGCATTCAGCTTAAACCTTAACTCTGCAATTTCAATCCAATTCACACTATTGACCTTAATAATAAATTGTACGTACAATGCATAAGTGAATTCTTTGACCTGAGGCTAGCATTTCTACTTCTATCTAAGTGATAGCTAATCAATTACTTAATTCTACATCTTCTTGTTATTGTCATGCATGATTGCAGCACCACAATAGATTGAAGTTTGTAAGGTTACAGTTTTTCCCCTAATATGTTAAAGATTAGATAGAAGCACTACACTGATTGCCATGTGAATATACTGCTTTAGATCAACACTTTGATGTTCTGCTTTTTGAACTGGTCGTCACTACTTGCTAAAGATCCTACTTCCTGGAGGCCATACCCGACATTTTAATCAAAATGTTAGACAACATTACATCTCTACCATAAAAAAACAGAGAAGAGAAAATCATAAAGCAATTACAACCGTTGGCCAATATTTTCTTGGATAATCCACAAAACCTACCTTAGTATTTTGTTATACAACTGGTAGACCAAAATAAATGTAATGTACAAAGAAGATCGCCAATTCTGAAAAAGGGTAGAATAGGTGCCTGAGGTAAGCAGCAGCATCTGACAGAATAGATCAATCTTTGCTTACAAGTATATATTAATTATTCAAACAAACATATGGTTTTCTTGAAGAGGAATCAGGAAAGAAGATCAACAATTAACTGCTGATGAGGACTACATTGAAAGTTTACTCTTTGTTATAAGTTAAAATTAATGGTAATGTGCTAGTCACTGTAGGGATAAAGTCTTCATAATTCATCCTAATAAAAACATCAGAAATTGGGGATGAAAAACTGGTAATTTTTGGCCAATGGGTGGAAATACTACTTTCTAATGTGGGGACAACATATGGGAGGCATTTCAAACATTGTCAGAATTTGAATGTTTTACAGTTTTTATGACAACACTGAAAACAGGGCCCGAATGCAAGAAATTGGTAAGATGCAAATAGAACAACTTATGTATTAATGAATGACAGAAACTGAAATAAATCTGACTGAAACTGAAATAAATAGAACAACTTATGTATTAAGCAAGCTTATTTCATTAAAGTCCGACTGAAACTGAAATAAATCACGTTGGCATGTATTTTTCAAGAAGACACCAATGGCTCAAAAGAAAATAACTTGAACACGGGTTAGAATATTTACCTCAGTAAACAAAACTAATCCAATTTGATGTACTTGATGGGCCATGCAATTGTACTTTGTTCAGCACTAGCAAGTTTACCAAACTCTGTTGTTGGTCGATATAAAGCAATGTTATCTATTACATCGCGCACCTAAACTTTCCAACAATCGTTGCCTAAAGGAACATGATGGACCAATGCACTTGGATCTGTTGAAGAAATTTCAGCGGTAGCAACAACAACTTCATCTTTTGCAAACCAACTTAGTAGTTTGCACATCCTATTCTCAAGAGTAGAATCTTCAGCAACAATTGCTATTTCCTTTTGTTTTCTTTGTGCTCCTTCACTACCAAAAGCTGGTATACTTGTTGCACTTGCTTTGTTGCATTTTTTTGTGTTGTGCTCTCTCACAAGCACAATTTTGAGTGCTCTTATTGCCTTTTTGTTTTCTCTGATCATTTTGTGTTCTCTCATCATTACAAGAATCTTGATCGTTGGGATTTTCTTTGCGTTTTCTTCTTGCTATCTTATTAGAAGAATATTGAGCACATGTATTTTCCTGTTGTCATTATATTAAGGGGCTCAAATATAAAATATTGTGATCAAGTGCATAAAAGAGACCAAAAGAAAAGTCGACATAGATATTTCATAAACTTACAGAGTTACTTCCTCCTTTGTCTAATCGAACAAAAAGGTCTTTCACCAAGCCCTTCAAGCTTTCCACTTCATTCTCCAATCTTGTGAATTTATTGCCAATATAAATTTGACCATCCACTTTTGAAGGGTTTGCTCCAAATCCAAACCCTCTTACTCGTCCTCGTGGATCCGGACCAAGTACTTTTGCAACAGCATCATTTTTTATAGAATTTTTTTGTGAAGGATCTTCCTCAGCCTTGTACTGTTTTACTTGTTGCAAGAAAAATGCAAATTGGAGATATATAAATACGAAAATATAATACAAACAAAAGTAAGCTAAAATGTGTAACAATATATTGTTACCACTATTTTCGAGTCTTGAAATTCCCCTTCTGAATTTTCCTTTCTCGCTTCATATGCGTGAATCCAAACATCAACCCTTGAAATTGCTTCGGGTGTCGTACTTTTTTGCTTCTGCAAAATAATAAATATAGATAATCTACACTTATCACACATTTTAAACCAGATATGAACTAACATATTATTCTTACCAACTCGTCTTCAACAACGGTAAAACTTTTTCTACTTGTATGATGCACTAAATCAACTTGTTTTGCTCGCATCTCTTTAAATTTTTCAGTTTTTTCCTACAAAAAAATTAGGGAGAAAAACTGATGATATAACAAGATATAAAAGTATAAAAAACTGAAATATGTACTACAAAATTGCAAAACTATAACTACCAAAAAGTAGGACTTGTTCTGGCTTTAATAAAAGACATCAACTTATCCATAGATTCAATGTTTCCAGGTTTGAGGAGGGCAGCGACACGTGGTAGGCCTACCACTTCCGCTTGCTTTTTTACTTGTTTCACCAAACTGGATCTCCATTCTCGCCAAATCTTCAGTAGCTTTCTAAAAGTATAATCCTTGTGACACTCATCCACCGCAAAATTTTGCTGCAAAAATTTGATCAAAAAATTTGTGGCTAAATATCATGTAAAATATAAGGAACAAATCAATAACAATAATAACATCATTACCGTTATATGTTCCCAAATCTGATCTTTGAAGTCTATTGAGACATCCTTCCATTTACTCATATTAACTGGTAACAGCTCTCTTGCCGTCATGCCCAGGAAAGAACTAAATTTTGGAGCATTTTCTTTAATGGTCTGGTCTCTATGGTTGAATTCTAGGAGAAGAGGAGCATGTTTTGCCTGTTTGCTAACTGCCAAACATTTTGCCTTACCCCTTGGTGTTCTTTTAGATTTTTCTGGATGTATCTCATCTACTGGACCATCTGGTAATGTATTAGATGATGTCTTTGGTGGAGAGTTAGAATCTTCATTAGAAACGCCATCCAACATTCGTAAGGACTGGTTCTTTTCTTGTCTACTTGCAATAATAGCAGCAATGCGTGAAGCTTTCTGTTGCTTTTTGGTTCTCTTTGCAGAACTGTTTGAGCACTTCATCAAGCACAAAAAATTAAAATAATAATAATATAAAAGAAGACAACATGAGTGTCAGTTTACTAATACAAGGTGATAGTATTTAACATTTAGTGCATAATGGTATCAACTGTCAGTCATGCCATATCAACTGTCATTTTCATAAGATAAAAGTAAACCCATTAATAATAATGTTACTCGGAGATTTAACAGCCATCTAGTATCCATATCTAAGCTTTTATATGTAAATATTTATATATACATGTGTATTTTGCATTTGGGCATATTGTGTCCTGTTTTGGGCTTCATGGATATATATACTCTAATTCATCACAATTTTAGAGGAAACATAGAGATCACAATTAATGGATCGCTAAAAAAATATCTTCATGCACCATACCACACTTCTAGACAACAATTAAATCAATCCAATGGATTTAAAGCGTAACTATGTATCTACTTGATACAGAATAATATATAAAGAGATCGACACTAGTTCCAGGCTAAAGAAGACTCAAAAACAAAGCTCAAGTTGATTTAATAGAGCCTTGAAAAACAATTGGTGTGAATTAATTTGGGTCCTTTTTTAAACTTCTGCAGGCAGGATCAATCAAGATTAACTTATAGCAAAATGTTAAAACAATAATATAAATTGAAAAACTTGTGAAAATACTAAAAACTGTTATTAAACAGCCACTGAGACCTCTAATACTAGAAACTGATATTAAATAGGATTTGTCTGAAACCAATACCTAAACGAGTTATTGAATCTTGATTTTAAACAACTGGACATTTCACCTTCACATAGGATTCGAAAACAAAATATTGGTCCCATAGTCAGTATTGGCTTGGTAACTTTGAAAATTGAAATGGTTTACTTATAATACTTTTGACATGGGTCAGGTGCTGTACTGTTTCTTGTCACGCTCATAATAAGTGTTCTCAAAGATATAAAGTGCTTTGATATCAGGTTTTGAAAGTTCTCATTCAGATTTTTAAGGAGAAAAAAAAATAAAAGTTTGAACTTACTTCTTCTCCATTTTCAGCCATCTTATTGACAAAATATTTACTCTCGGATAATTTGATCAATCTTCACCGTCTTCACTTTCAGTCTGTTAAGAAAACAATAATAATTCATTAGATTCATAACATTAACATCTACTTAAACAATAAATCAAGATCAATATAGATGATTATAAAAATGGTATTGGTATAATTACCGATACATAAGATAGTTCCTCATAATCACGTATTTCACAATCTTCATCATCAATATCAAAGTCAAGCTGTGATACATCTAAAGGAGTGCATGGCATGTATTCAATCCCATCGTCCGTCTCATTCTCATAAAAACCTCTTTGTGGTGCTTTTAATACAACATACCAATTTGATGTGTCTGACTCTCTTGAATAAAATACTTGTTTTGCTTGTGATACAAAAATAAATGGATCCCTCTCAAATTGATGTTGTCCTTGGTGGAGGTTAACTAATGTAAATCCATCTTCAAGTTTGATACCATTTTTTATATTTGCCAAATTGCAATCAAATAAAGGTACTTTAAATTTGTAATAGTCCAGCAACATGATATCTTTTATGATACCATAGTAAGTTACTCTTCCCATTACTTGCGAAGCATCTTTCGCACTTGCTCGACACATTGTTTCTGCTTCAATAGAAACCCCACAATTTTGTGTACTTTTTTTGGCATCCTTTGTGTGAAATCGATTTCCATTGATAACATAACCAGAATAAAACTTTACTTCCTTCTTAGGATTACATGCAAGCCATTTCACAATATCTGACATTGGACCACTGCTGCCACTTCTAACTTCATTTCCCAGCCATTCAATAAACATATTCATATGTCGCTTTTCTAAAAGAGATTCATTCTTGGCTAAACGTTTATCTAAACGTATTAGCTGCTCTTTGTGCATTCTGGAACAGTTAAAAAAGATAATTTAGAATGTGAATTAAAAATAAAACATAAATTTACTATAGTATTATAACTTACTATCTCCATGGATCAACTTCTGCGATATTCTTCAACACATAACGATAGACAATCTCTAACATAGAAGAAGTCATTGTGTTTTTTGTCCTACCTTGACCAAGTGGTCGCTCTTCTACTATTGTTCTATCTTCAAAATTCTTATTGCGCCTATGTTGATGTCCTATATCAGCTACTTGTTTTATGTACCCAGAACAAAATTGTGTCAATTCATCAGCTAAATACTTCTCCGCTATGCATCCTTCGGGATTAGAACGATTCTTAACATATCCTTTTAGGACCTTCATATACCTAATCATGATTAATAGATTAGCTTGATAAACAATCATATTAGGCTATAATTAATATACAGTTATACCATAAACATTAATCCTCACCTTTCAAAGGGTACATCCATCGGAAAGGTACCGGTCCAGCAATCAGTGCTTCTTGTCCAAGATGAATAGTTAAATGGACCATAATGTCATAAAAAGATGGAGGAAAGAACCTTTCCAACATTCACAAACTCTCAGCAATTTCATCTTCAAGAAGCTCTAGTTTATTTTTATCAAGTACCCTTTGACACAATTGATTAAGAAATGCACAAAGGCGAAAAATAGCAATTCTTGGTCCCCGAGGTAAAAGTCCTCTCACTACAAAAAATACCCCTATTTTGCAACAGTTTTAGTGCAACGCTTTTATGAATGTTGTTGAAACTATAATTTGCAACAGTTACGTAACGGTTGAAATAACCGTTTCTAAATTAAATATATTTGCAATGGTTATAGATTAACCATTGCCTAATACATTTTTTACAACGGTTCATAAATACTTGCTAAATGTTTTTCTTTTTTACAACGGTCAAGCAACAGTTTTATAAAAGTGTTGTCAAAACTAGTTGAATGGACAACAGTTATGCAAGGATTTTAAGTATTTGTTACAAATTTATTAATATTTTGCAACGATTACATAAAGCCTTATAAAAAGGCTCACTGTTAGCAACAGTTGCACAACAATTTTTACAACCTGTTGTGAGTGGGCTTATTATTTATAATGATTGTGCAACGATTTATGCTACCCGTTACAATTTTTTGTTTAATAACAACGTTTATGATAACCATTGTCAAAAGAATAAACAACTATTACAAAATATTGATCTTGTAACAGTTTGTTTATAGTCGTTGCAAATTCAATTTCTAATTTGAATTTTATTTATACAAAAAAGGGATGTAATTATTAGAATTACTCGTATTAATTGGTTCCTTGTTCGCTAACAAAAATATTAGATAATATATTTAACATGGATCCAAAAGCTTCAATTGATAAAAATGATATAAGTACATATATATTATATATATAAGTATTTATATACAAATGAGCCTGTAGCCTAGTGGTAGAGCAGAGGCATGTGATCCAGGAGGTTGGGAGTTCGAACCCATTGGAGGTAAAAAAAGTATTTTTTATTGACCGTTGCTTATTATTCGTAACAAATTTTAACCGTTACATGTAATATTTTATGCAACAGTTATCAACCATCGTGCTTTACTCAATATTTATAATAGTTTGTTAATCGTTGCCAAATATAATATTGACAATACCATATAACCGTTATGCATTGACGTGAGATCCGTTGCATAATACGTTATTTGCAACTATTTATAAAATTGTTGCAAAAACCATCTATAACCGTTGTAAGAGGAATCTGCAACGCTTGAATTTACAATGGTTCTAATAACTGTTGCAGAATAATTTTGCAACGGGTTATATTGTGTTTGCAACAGTTTTCGACCGTTGTAAGACACCCTGGTTTCTTGTAGTGTCTCAATGCCACCGATAATACTTGTTGTACTAAGACGTGACAATCATGGGACTTTAGGCCATAAATCTTGTGGTCTTGTAATGACACTCGATTTGCAATGTTAGAACTATAGCCATCTGGCAATCTCAAATTTGCCAATCTTTCACAAAATATATGCTTCTCTTTCTTTGAAAGTACGTATGGAGGTATAGTACCTTTAGAACTATTAATCTTATCATCTTTGAGATGCAATTTTTTTTTCTGATGCCCATCACCTTCAAATCTTTCCGAGAATTCAAATTATCTTACGTCTTCCCCTTTATATTCAATAGAGTACCAATAATACTCTCACAAATATTCTTTTCAATGTGCATCACATCCAAATTTTGTCGTAATAGTAAAATCTGCATTATGAAAAGAATACATATTAAATTTAACAACTAATACTATGATGTTTTACAAAGTTAAATATAAATAAAGGAAACAAAAATACCTCCCAATATGGTAACTCAAAGAAAATAGATTTGTTTTCCACCGCTTTGTAAGTTGTGTTGGATCATCACCATCAATATAATCGATATCTTTATTTCTCTTCCTTCTGTTTTCATGTTGTTGGTTCTTTGACTTTCCCCAAACATTTACAATATTGTTGACTACTTGAAGAACCTCTGAACCGGTTAATTATTTAGGCCTCAATCGATGTTCTTCGGTTCCATCAAACCATGAAGCTTTCAACCGCAACGGATGATCAGGTCGAAGAAAAATTCTATGGCACATATAAGCAAAAAATTTCCATTTTGCAGCCATTTTGGGCATGTCTGAACACCACACACAAGACATGCCTTCTTACCCTTTGTAGAATATCCTGATAAGTTTCCATATGCTGGAAAATTATTTATCGTCCACATCAAGATAGCTCTCAAATTAAATGTGGTCTTAGTGAATGCATTATATACACTAACTCCATTGACAAATAACTCTTTTAAATCTTTTATAAGTGGTTCCAAATATACGTCTATATCATTTCCTGGTTGCTTCGGACCGGGGATAAGTAATGACAATATTAAATTTTCTTTATACATGCATAAAGATGGAGGAAAATTGTAGTTAACCAAAATCACTGGCCAACAACTATATCTAGAACTAAGATCACCAAAGGGGTTAAATCCATCAGAAGAAAGACCAAGCCTGAGATTACGAGGATCCGATGCAAAAGTTGGAAATTTACTATCAAACTTCTTCCATACAAACGAGTCTACTGGATGTCACATCATGCCGTCCTGACGTGTTATTGTAATGCCATGTTAGTTGTTCTGCCTTTTCAGATGACTTAAACATTCTCCTAAATCGAGGTATGATTGGAAAGTACCTCAAGACCTTTGCTGGAATTCCTTTATGAACCTTTTTGGTACGCTTATTAACCTTCCATCGTGATTCACCACATTTTGGACACATCTTCTTATGTTCTAAATATTTTCTAAATAAACAACAGTCATTCACACAAGCATGTATCTTCTCATACCCCAAATCAAATGCCTTAAGAAACTTTTTCATAGAGTACAATGAATTTGAAAGTATGTTATCATTTGGTAGCAGATTTCGAATGATGTCAAGAAGTTCATCAAAACCAGTATCAGATAGGCTATACCTGGCTTTATACTTGTATAAGATAACCGTTGCAGACATCTTTGTGATAGTACAACCCGAATATAAAGGAAGTTCTGCCTCCTCCACGAAATCTTTCAAATCAGGCTCTATTCTTTCATCTGTAGGTTCCATAATATCATCATCCTCAAAAAGTGCATCTTTATACATGTTATAAGTCTCTGGAAACTCTAAATTCCCATCTTTTAACGTATTCAGCTTTTTTCTATGAAAGATCCATGTAGTGTAACGAGGATGCATACCATTTATGATCAAGTGATCATATATAGTATCAAAATTATAGAATTGTAGGTTCGTACAACGGCTGCAAGGGCATTGAGTCTTTCGTAGATCCACCTTACTTGCTTGAACCATATCCACAAATCTTCCTGCACCATCACGATAGGCTTTACAAGTTCTAAAGATTAAAAAAAACAAATATGAGAAGCAGAAGGAAAAAAATCAATCTGTTTTTACAAAAGAAGGCACACTATGTATATTCATATGAGATATAGTCTAGAGTTTTAAAAATAACCTTGAAAGGTGTATCCAACTTTTATCCATGATGTCTCTATTTTTCTTGGGGTCCTTTTTAAACTTTAATCTAGAAACTCTACAAATATATTTTTCAAATAATAAAAAATGATGATGATGATAATATAATAATACAATATATTTTCTACAACAAAATTTGGATATGAAGGATATAGAGAACTAAATCATACTTACAAAGTAGTAAAAAGTATTCGCTACTTTTCAGAAATTCACTTGACTACTTGAAGTCTTAACATAGTCACTGTAACAACAACAGAAAGAAGAACGAAATACATTTCAATAGGAATCCATTTACAATCTGTAAACACCTAATCCATTAACAACACCATACAAACAATAGAATCAAATCGTTGGAAAGAAGATCCTGGAGAAGAGTAATGATTATCAAAATTGTCCAACAGTACTTTAAGGATCTACATAGATTAAAGAAGTGAACTAGGGTTTGATGAATAAAGTGTCAGCCAATGTGAATAAGTTCATAAATTATTACTTTTCCATGTTGTAGACAACCAACACGTGGAGTAAAGTATCGTTCTGTGCAAGTTATCCATGAACAGATGAAGAAATGATTTATTGACCCTATTTTGAATGGAATCACACAAACTCTACAACACCCTATATGGACACCATAATGTGAGCTAAATGTGCGAGATAAGTTGACAAATTGAATATACTGCCATCTAGTAGCCCACAAATTGAATATACTAAGTCCTTGGGCACGAGTATGTGGTGTAGTCTA